>OY856411.1:292579338-292731838 GCA_963693085.1 Alisma plantago-aquatica
GTTATTGTTCAATATAGAACTAAGGAAATGCAACATACCTCATATCCAGTCTACATATGTCCAATGTCAACCCTACATTCAAGCCAGGGTCTTCAAAATACCTATTCAACATATACGTAGAACTAGGGTTAATTTCACATTAATTACATTGACCCTAATAATCAACTTTTTATTACTAATGAATTAGGTTACCAACACCACACTATCTTGTAGATCATATTTTTTGAGTTCATATTATATTTTACTTTATTTTTATGACTTACATGTTAACATATATAAGTTTTAGAAATTTAAACCAATCTAGATATTCCTTCAAAATATCATATATTTATTGTATTTGATTAGGTGATAAATTGATAATATTGCACAAGAAATAAAAATTTGAATCCAAAACACATTTTATTTTATTTTTCATAGCTATAAACAATTTATTATGTATTTTTTAGATTCTGACCAATCAAAAAAATGTAAAGCCATGTGTATCTTATTATCCTTTTTTAAGACCAAAATTACATGGCCCACTAAGGATCGACCACTTGTCTCAGGTTCCCAGTCGGCCAGCCACATAGCTCAGCAAGATAAAACAAAACCCATAGGTGAAAAGACAAAACTACCCCTCCCATATTCACAAACAAATAGGAGCAAGGATGTTTTTGGGGCTTCAGACACAAGATCCTTTCCCAACTCTCATCCTCTTCATCAAGTGGGTACAACCGTGGAACAACCCAACATCAGCAAACTACAATCCAGACTCTGGAAATATGATTCTTTATTGAATACAAGGATGACATCCGAATTACCTCTCTCCTTCCAAACCTAAAGAGTCATATCAAAACCTCTATTATGCCCTAGCTCTCAAGACTACCTCCCCTCCATTACTAGCAGAAGGTGTGAGATTGAAAACTGATAGGAACCCAAGTAATATAGAACAAACTACATGAAATGAATATGTGAGCAAAAATGAGATGCATAGAGGTAAAAACAAGTGCCAAGGTTGCTAGGAAAATTGGGATTGTTCTATTGACTGGCATAGGAAGGAAAAGAGGGAAAAGTATTTTGCTTGCCTCGATGAAAAATTCACTAGGGAAGAAGCTTCATGAGGTATACTTGAGAGATTCTAAGACTTTTCTAGGTAGAGCCACGATGAGTTCCTTGCAAATGAGCTCCACGATCTTGCATAGGTCATCAAAAGTCGGGGATATAACCGTCGGACAAGATAGGTGCAAAGAATGACTAGGTATGGATTGTAGAGGTCCAACAAAGATGGATGGAGGAGCGTTTAAACCCGTAAAGGGTTGAGGAGGAAAAGGACAAAGATAAATAGGGAAACAGGGGGAGTAGAGAAAATCTCTAGTTGACTGAGGTGTGGAGACCCCAAAACCCTAGAAAACCTAGGGTCCATATATTGGGAGAGATGTGAGGAAAGTGATGGATATTGGAGAGTGATATGTAAATAAGAGAGAAAACCACACGCATAAAAAGTGGTATTGTATATCGTGTTTCCTTTTTGGGACTAAGGTTGAAGATGAGGCATGGGTCACACTATCTCATCCAATGGCCAAGAATAAGCATGCAAAAGACACATATAAAATCTAATGTGGCACTATAACTATAGCCAAATCCAAAAATTAGGAGTTGAGACATGTGAAATTGGAAACCATATGAAATCAACTATACTAACTTGTTTGATAATCATTTTAGAGGTAGTTTGATATAGTATCTATCTTAATTCATTTGAGGGACCAAACAAAATTCAAATAGGGTGAAACTTGACACCAAGACTAACTAGGATATGTAGATTAGGATTTTACAATTAAATGTTTTTGAGATAGTTCGCTATTTTATTTAATATGTTGGATCTTAAGTTAGACTCACTTTCCTAAATGAAACTAGGATATATAAGATTGATCCATTAATGTACAAATTCACACATAGACTACTTTTTGTATGTAGAATCCAGATTTGAGATCTATTTCCACTTTTGAAGCCATTCAATAATTTATTTGATATTTTTATCCTTATCTTATATTTTCTTTTCTAAAAGAAGATAGGGTAATTATTATTGTTCAAATAATGTGAAACTTGGCACCGAAGCCAATTGATACCCAAGGAACATGATTTTCATATTAGATTTGGGTTTTGGAGTGTCCTCTTAGGAGTTCTATCATAACTAGAGTATTAGGTTCATCGCAATTATAATATTGTAATGTTACAACATTACCATCATTATTTATTATTTATAATATCATTAACTTCACAGTCTTTCTAAAAGAGTTTCCTTGTTATTATGCACGAATTTCCATATTTTAATTATTTTAATCTATTAATTATATTAATTCATTATGTTTTTAGATAATGGTACAATATCCATATTTATAGACATGGAAATACCAACTATTATTCTAAATTTTGTATCAAACATATTATCTTGTAATTAATCATATTTTAGCCATTATATGCACATAAGTTAGCAAAGGAAACATGAGTAATGTATTTAATGAATTTACTTTCATGTTAGCACATAACTAAATCATGAAACATGTGTGATATAATTAATGAATTTACTTTCATGTTAGCACATAATTAAATCATTATGTTAATATGAGTGTGTTGTGAAATATGATGTTGATTATAGAACCTATTGTCACATAATATGTTATATGCATTACTAATATACATTAAGGTTACAAACAACTATAGTAAGGTACATCTCCATCATTGTTTGGTCAAATATATGGAACCAATCTTACTAACCTCTTAGTCATAGTGAAACATACTGAATCTTGGGTTCATTTGCTATTCAACTCTTTTTAAGATTTTATTTCCTTCTTATTCTTATTGTCCTTTTTCCTAAATTTTCCAATATTTTCTATAGTCTTTGGCCTCAATGTTGAAATTGAGCTATACTCAATGGTTTGAACTATATTTACCCACATTCATGATAATGAATGGGTTTTTGCACAAATATCTCAACTAATGTGTTAATTATAGTCAAATAATGCAAAATGACCATTTATGAGAGATAATTAGTAGATTATATTAATTTAGAGTCTTTGTGGATTTTTAGGATAAGAAATAATTATTAATGTGGAATTGAGTTAGTTAATGAGATCATAACCCTTTTTCCTTTCTCTCCTCTAAAATGTTAATAAAGCAATAAAAAGGAGAATAGGAGGTGGTACATGACTTTTGAATGATTTTATAATATCAATCTTAAAATTCTATTTAAGGATTTGATAAGAAATGTCTTTTTATTAATTCACCCTTTAAAATACATTAATATATACATGAATGTCCAATATGGCGATTAAGGGCCAAAGCTTTTGCAAAATGAAAATCTAAATTCATAACATTAATCTAGGCATTAATATTAGCCTATGGTTCACAATTTTGGGGTCAATTGGTCATTGTTTGACCCATCAAATCGATTAAATGAGTTTCATTAAAGTATAACTATGGTTTTAATTTGATTTACATTTAATGCATTTAATTTCCTAAAGTTTGTGGATTTATAGATGTCACACGTTACTTGATTTAATTTTCTTCTCAAGCACGTGATCCGACGGCTGAGGTTTAATTGTGAGATCTAAGATCTCATCCGATGACTGGATCATCTTCCTCTACCTTCGCATAGCTGCAAGTCAGTGACTGTTTCTCCATCCACTTCTTTCTCGATCGATTTCTCTCCATTTATTGTACCATTTCGCAAGATTCCACCGGCATTAAATTCGTCATCCCCTCCGAAACTGGTTGAGACATAACTCACCATCTCTCGTGGTCTACTAATGAAATGCCCATTAGGGCATTGTCTCCCCTCTCCACCGCCGATTTACAAAGGGGGCTTTGACACCCCTCTCGCTTGTATAAGGCTGGGGCAAGCACCCTCAGACCATAAGAAAACCTCCTCTTCATTTAATTTCATTGCTAGAACTCCCAAACCCCATGCCCTACTTGGTTCTAGTCTCTGGTGACCTCAGTTCTATCCCAGCTTCCCTGCCATCCCATGTGTAATTGGTGATCAGATAAGCATTGAGGGACCTTACTCCTTGTTTCATTAATATTGCTCACCACGATCCCATTCGATGTACACTGTATGACCGACCACCCCCCTCATCAGCACTAATCACCATTGGCCTTCAGAGCCTCTGCGGCTTCGGTCTTTCCTTACTCGAGTTTGTGGGACTCTAGGGAAGGTTCTTCCACCGTTTGTTTTTGAGTTAACGAACCAAAACCATGTCTTCAGAATTTGAACTCCCTCACTGCATCTTTGCCTTTTTCGGCAATATGTAAGGCAACAAAGGCCCTGTGTGTCCCCTCAGATCCGTCGGGACATGGGAAACGCACTGGTGAGCTTCACTCTTTGCATACAACCTAGCTTCTTGTTTTGCGATCACCAATGTGAACCTATAGGTAGCAGGCTCTCAATATTGATGTGAGGGGAAGATCCCAGGTCATCAAATGACCTTAGCACCCCCGCAACATCAATTGATCGATTGATTTTAATGGGAAATTTAGAGATTTTGATTCTTGCTCGAGTTACCTATCGCGTGCCTCACCTGGCCACCCAATCAGACCTGATTGGGCCACCTAGTATTTTAACAATCTGACTGTGCGCGGCGTGGATTTTCCTCAATTTATCATTGGTCAGTTTTTCAATAATTCCTAGTAAATCATAGGATTATCAGAAAAATACAAATAAATACTCATTGGAAAGGATTTTTCTCAAGGAATCTGAATTTAAGATTTAAGCATTGATTTGCATCCTATTTTGATGTTTATCATAAAAACCATTTTAATTATATAAAAAGTCTTAAAATATGTAACTAATTCATTTTAACTACAAATTTAAGAAATAAATATGTTTCCTTAATCAGGAGAATCCAAGTAATTGATTGGTCTGATTTTTTAGTCCTAAATCGATGGTTTTCGTAGGAGGTCCAAAATTAGGGTTTCTCACAAAATATGCATTATAAATCCTAATCCATGTGTATAAACTTGTATCTAGGGTAAAACTGACATTGAACACATTTAATTGGTGAAAGGTCTTCTCTAGGAAAACTCAAGTGAGGTATGTGCATTCTAAACCCTAAGTTGGGCATTTTGACATCCAGCCCTAATATTTCTAATGAGGCATTGTCTTAGCTTTTATTTTCTTTATTGCCTTCTTGTGGCACCTTTACTTCAATTATTCTAGGTTCTTGGACCCCACTTGCAAAGTTTTCAATTTGTTAAATCTACCATTAAATTATTCTAGCATGATGATGTAAATGACTAATTAACTAATGTAGTGTGCATGAGTACAAACCACCCATAGTGGGCATGTGTAAATTTGCCTAGGGGAATGTTATAATTCTCCCCATTTTATATATATTTTGGTGATTTGGAATGTGTTAATTCTCCCTCACCCAGAGGTTGAGATTAGGTAGGTGCCTCAACCCTATATTAGCTTAATGTAGTCATATTAAATCAGGCATGCAAATTTTATTATTACTTGACAGAATTCTTATTTATTTACTTGCCTCATATTCTTGACCCTCATAGCATAGTAAATCTTTATCATTTCATGCTTTAGTTTTTCATTATCCTTATTCCTTTAATTGACACATACATTTTCTCTCCTCTTATTGGGTGATCCCAACCACCCTAGTTTAGGATCAGAGTGCGCAACAGAAGCATGGTGAACCAGCCTAAGACTAGGGAAGGAGTTCATCCTTTCATCATAGACTATAAGTTATTTATTTTATTGGAGACATATTGATGTAGTTGAGTTTCTCTGTACTTGGATCCTTTATTTATATATAGCATGTACACCCTCATTGGGAAAAATTTGATGTACTCTTTATTAAATAGAATATAGTCAAAGTTTTAACTTCCACTTCTATTCGTTGGATTTTTTTTACCATTATTATTAGTAGAGATGTGGTGATTTCACTTCTTTACAGCATGGTATCAGAGCCAATGGTAGTCAGAGTCTTGAATATTTCAATTTGTCTCCTTAGTTAGAAATCCTTACCTCATATAGTTTCCCTTTAGTTAACATACCTATGGTGAAAGGTTTATTTAGGACTACAAGAATTTCATATTAGAAATATCTTTAGTCAACTTTTATGTGATTATCCTATTAGGTAGCTACTATGACATAAGTTGAAAGCAAGGGTGCCTAGAAAAAGTCAGGGTCTGGGGGCTGGCAATATTTCCCTCCATGCCACTAGCTTGGTTTACGAGGACTCCTAGATCCATATGGCACCGGCCTAGCCTGAGCTGATACTATTATTCGAAATAGCAAACCTTTAGGTGTTGAGTATCCTTAGGAATCTAATATTATGATTTGGTTAACCATATAAAATCATCTTATATCCCATAAGTTCCTAATATGAGTCTTAAATTTCCATGTTTAAGAGTATTCTACCCTATACTAGACCTTGAGGTTTGGTAAAAGGGAATAGTAAAACAATTAAGTGTTGGATAGTATACATGGTTTAATAGACTCACTTTTTTACCTCAAGTTTAGTTTGACTTGGTAGGTCAACCCTCTTAAGGAATGGAGTAGTAATAGTAGTAGTACTTTGATAGATTTTGCATTTTACTAATTTTGAGGACGGAATCCCTTTTTAGGGGGATGGAATCCTATAACATAGAAAAATCAAGCCACTTTGGAATTAGAAACCCTAACTCCATAGATAAGAGATTAGTGACATTATATGATTAGAATTGACCAGAAAAATTATAATTATAATTTAACCTATTTGTTTATATACTAATGAACACATAATAAGTCATTTAATAAATAGTTCATATGCTTGAAACCCAGCAAATACTTAGTACACATAATATGAGTAACTCATTAATTGTGAATACACATAATGTTGATCATGTCACCCTAATGCTATGGTAAATGGAACTAATGCATACTAAGAATACATAACATATAATGGTCATGTTGACCTAAACCCTAAGATATAATCATCTAACCCTAACATACTTATACACGTCGTTAGATGCCTTCATGATACGTTAGTGACATTAAGTGTCATCATAAAATAATATACTTTGATATGCCTAAATGGCATATAATCACCTAATCATAATTTAACAAAGTCATCAATATATAAGGCATATCATCTTGTTCTACAATACACACCTCATTAATCACCTAATCATAACTTGATATGAGAATCCATTCATTAATATGGAATGTGTTCCACCTTATTCATTAAAATACATATAATGGATCAAATATGATAAGGAGTAATTGGATTTACATAAGCATGATTATTAAGTCTACAATAATTCCAAATGCCTAATGCGATGTTAAATGTATAATTTATAATATGAAGTATAAATAGGAGAAAATGGTTAGTGATGACATTAATACGAGTATGAAAGGTGATGTGATCATGTGTAATTTTAGTGTAAGAAATTAATGTGACATTAATTAGACTTAATAACTTGTTGGATAATATTATCTATATATTATAAGATAAATTGTGATAATTCTACTCGATAGTAATATGAGGAGCATAAATTCAAGTTATTAAGGATTGTGACCTAATACATTAATAAATATTGAGATGATTTAGTAAACCCTAAGTGTGCTTAAAATTCTTAATTAGTAAATGAGAAATACAGATGATTGGTGCATAGTGTTGAAATGTAATTTTTTATACAACAATGTAACACAATTAATTCAAAAATAAAGAAGATGTAATTTCACAATAAAGATAATGCTACTAAACCAAGAATGTTATTATGTATACTTGAAAAAAGGTAACATGAATAGTGGAAACCTTAGTAAACCATGAAAACTTGACTTATGAGTAGAGCATGTAAAGTGCCTTAGATTAGAGTAACCACCTAGTTGCTTAATGTTGGGATGTTACGTACTCACCCTTCCCTCTTATTGTGATTTCAGGGACAAAATCCTCTTTAAGGGGTGGAGTGTTGTAACATACTGAATCTTGGGTTCATTTGTTATTTAACCCATTTTTAAGATTTTATTTCCTTCTTATTCTTTTTGTCCTTTTTCCTAAATTTTCCTATCTTTTCTATACTCTTTGGCCTCAATGTTGAAATTGAGCTATATTCAATGGTTTGAACTATATTTACCCAATTTATGACACAGGATGGGTTTTTGCACAAATATCTCAACTGATGTGTTAATTAGAGTCGAATTATGCAAAATGACCATTTCTGAGAGATAATTAGTAGATTATATTAATTTAGAGTCTTTGTGGCTTTTTGATATAAGAAATAATAATTAATGTGGAATCGAGTTAGTTAATGAGATAATAACCCTTTTTCCTTTCTCTCTCCTCCAAAATGTTAATAAAGTAATAAAAAGGATAATAGGAAGCGGGACATGACTCTTGGATGATTTTATAATATCCATCTCAAAATTCTATTGAAGGATTTACTAAGAAATGTCTTTTTATTAATTCACCCTTTAAAATACATTAATATATACATTAATGGACAATATGGTGATTAAAGGCCAAAGCTTACGTAAAACATAAATCTAATTTCATAGCATTAATCTAGGCATTAATATTATCCTATGGTTCAAATTTGGGGTCAACTGGTCATTATTTGACCCTCCCAATCGATTAAATGAGTTTCATTAAAGTATAACACATGTTTTAATTCGATTTACATTTAATGCATTTAATTTCCTAAAGTATGTGGATTTATAGCTGTCATGCATTACTTGATTTCATTTTGTTCTCAAGCACGTGATCCGATGGCTGAGGTTTAATCGCAAGATCTAAGATCTCATCTGACGACTAGATCGTCGTCCTCTATGTTCGCATTGCCACAAGTCAGTGATCATTTCTCCAACCACTTCTTTCCCGGTTGATTTCTCTCCATTTACTATATCATTTCACAAGATTCCACCGGCCTTGAATTCTTCATCCCCTCCTAAACTGGTTGAGCCATCACTCACTGTCTCTCGTGGTCAACTGATGAAACACCCATTAGGTCATCGGCTCCCCTCTCCATTTCCGATTTACTGAGGGCGCTCCAACCCCCTCTCGCCTATATAAGGTCAGAGCGAGCACACTCAGACCACAAGCAAACCTCATCTTCATCCAATTTCATTGCTGGCACTCTCGAACCACTTGCCCTACTCGGTTCCAGTCTATAGCGACCTTAGTTCTCTCCCAGCTTCCTCTACCATCCCAGGTGCTATTGGCATTCGGGTAAGCATCCAGGGACCTTACTCCTTATTTCATTAGTGTCATTTTGGCTCACCGCAATTCCATTCGGTGTACATTGTATGACCGACCACCCCTCTCATCGGCTCTAATTTCCATTGGACTTTAGAGCCTTCAGTGCATTGGTCTTTCCTTGTTCAGGTATGTGGGACTCTAGGGAAGGTTCTGTTACAACCCCAATTTCTGGGTTCATTTGGTGAGAAATGTAATTTCTCATATTAAAGATATTTGAACAAATAATGATATAATTTGCTTCAAATAAATGGATTTCGTTTAAAATAGCCTTGATGTTTGTATTGTGGGCTTTATTGGCTATTGGGCCCAATAACAAGGAAATAATAAAGAAAATCTAATGGATGATTGATTTTTAAGAAAAGAAATATGTAGAAACTTCTAGAAGGCAAATCCAAAGAGGATTTCATACCTCTTGGATTCCTTGGGTTCCAAGGAGTCCAAAGTTATAAAAAGAAAGCAATGGGAAAAGAAAAGATTGATTATGTCTTTCTTTATTACGAAATAAACTGAAAATGATGATAAAATGTGGAAAAGGAGGGGAAATAGGCATAAATGAGTTTTCTTGGTGAAAATTCGTATCCATGAGGTTTCTAATATTAAAAGGAATGCTAATGAGGAAAATAAAAGAGAAATAAAAATAAATCCTCAAAAAGAGATATTTAAATGAGAAATAAACAAGAATAAGAAATATTGCATAAAAATGCATCTAGAAGGATAATAAGTATCCTTAAAAAAGTAATTTTGAAATAATAGAGTTTCTTGGGGTACAAGGAGTTCCAATGAAGGAAGAGGAAAGAGAAAATACCAAAAACTTGCAAAATAAAAGATAATATGATACTTTATTAATGTTTTTGGTGGAATTATTAAAAAGGAAGTAATTTCTATTAAAGGAAATAGAAATTTCGTGTCTAATGAGATTAAGAGAGAGGTTTTTCGTATTCCTATTTATCCATGGAATAATGTTTATCAAAGGAGATATTTAGGAGAGAGAGAGAGAGAGAGAAGCTTGCTTCTCATGGAAAGAATAGGATTCCTTATAAGAGAGGTCTTGTCCCCTCTTAGATGATCGTCTTAGGATGTGGAAATAATCCCCTATAAAAGGGAAGAAACCCGGGATTCAAAGATTAGAGAAATCCCATCCTTATATCTCTCTTCTCCTTCTTCATGACATGAAAACCCTAACAAGAAGGTTTGGCGCTAATCCTGGATAGCGGGGACGTGTGGGGTCACCACGATCTTTGAGGGAGGTACTGCGATGTCAGGGAGATGCTCCGCTGTCATCACCATGCCCGAACCTAGGCTCGACCGTCGCAGCTTGGCCGCGAAGCTGGCAGGTGGTCGCGGACGCGGCCTGCACGAGTTGATACCCTTGGACCCCATCCGAGGGAACCCTGAAGTGCGGAGGAGGGTAGAGGATCGAATGCCACCGCCGCCGGTCGCTGAAGGAGTACAAGACGAGGGCTGGAGCCGTGCCTTGGGCGGCTAGGGCAGCCGTGTCGCGGCTGATCCAAGGAGGAAGACGACCGACTTTCACTGGACGATTTTGCCCCTCCGCAGGCTGAACAAGCAACAACTTAACCAGGGGTAAAAGAGTAATTGCGTTATGTTCCAAAGAAGGCAAGCCGTGCCAACGTTGCATGGGTTGGTGACGTGGCGATCTACTATTGGTCCAAAAGGTAAATCTTTGCTAAATTCATATCTTAAGATTGGTAGCTCCGATGGAAATGAACAAAATATGAAAATTGATCAGGAGAATGTGTAGAATGCAATAAAAATATATTTGAAGCCTGATTCTTATTGAAATTAGAAAATAGTATGATTTACCAACTTTAATGTATTAAGGCTTAAAGAACCCTATTTCGAGTAAATTAATTTATTTAATAGGGTTTAATGAATGATTAAAGTTGATATTAGCCTGTTAATGATAAAAAGGAACATTAGGAATAAAAAGGATGAACTCTGCACATAATTAGTTAATTTAGAGTTTCTTGTGCATAAATATGTTTTAATAGGCCTTGAAACCTTAATGTTGGTAAATTCAGCTCTTAATGGCTTTAATTATTCGATTTCATTTATTGAACTGAGTTCCTAATTTGTGGATAAATACCCTAAATGTAGTAAATAGGGTTTTGAATGAATAAAGAATAGAATTAATGGCAAATCGAGTTCATATGTGAATTGGACCATAATAAACTATGAATTGATGATAAATGTGTATAATGATTTTCTCATGAATTAAAGAGA
Organism: Alisma plantago-aquatica; assembly: GCA_963693085.1. NCBI lineage: Eukaryota > Viridiplantae > Streptophyta > Magnoliopsida > Alismatales > Alismataceae > Alisma > Alisma plantago-aquatica. The sequence goes on from OY856411.1 coordinate 292,590,810, forward strand.
TAAAATAATAGATTTTATGTAAAAGAGGCTTAATGAGCTTAATTAATGGTTAATTATGCCTTTAATCTGAAATTGAGGATTAGATATGGAACTAATTAGGGTTTGTGATCAATTGTGCTAAATTAGGGTTTAAGGTAGTAAAAGATGAAAGGAAATCCTAATTGTAATAGAAACCCTAAAAAAGTGGACTAGAAACCCTAAGAAACGAGTTAGATGTAATAGATCTTAATGACATGAGTAATAAAAGGAAATTATACATGTTTTCAGGATCAATGTTTGCTTGATTGATTGATTGGCTTGCTTGATTGGACATCTAGTTGGATTTGGATAAATTGTTGCTTGAGATCTCCAAGACAGGTATGTGGTTACGATTATGAATAACCGCTTTAGTTTCCCGATGGATTCTCAGATGTTTAATCGCATTGAATGCAACTAAACTGTTGAATGTTTATTTATTCCTTGCAACTATAAAGTGACTACGATTATCACATAAGATATGTGCCTACTAGCTCAGATCCTGGTCTCCTCTGTGTCGTAATGGCTGACCTAGTACATGGCTACCTAGAGGGTAGGTCCATCAGGTCATGAATGACTTTGGCTGCCTGGAGGGTAGGTCCATCAAGTCACCTTTATAGAGGTACCATATAAGTCCTTACAGGGACAACACAGAGTTGTGGATAGGTATGGATTGAGTAGTTTGGCTTAAAATGTAATCTTGATTGTTAAATGATTAATTGAGTGATTACATTATTACCATAGTTGCATGTTTATTTATTTCCCCCACATACCAGCTACGGCTGACCGATGTTTTGTTTGTCGGCGTTTTAGGTACAATGAAAAGAACAAACAGTAAAGTGGAACATGTGATACTAAATGAGAATTAAAGTGCAAAGGAGGATTAGATATATTAGTATCGGTGTGGATAGAAGTTTAGAGATCCAAGTTTTCAAAAGGTATGCAAAATTTTATTTTCTTACAGCTTTCAGTATAGTATGTTAAAATTTGATAATTATTCTTGGTTAATTGCCGAACCTTTGATCTGGAAGTTATGGGTGCGGCTTCGACCTCTCGGTCTCCCTTAATTGGGGGTTATCGGGAGGTGGGGTCGTAACAATTGGTATCAGAGCCTGGGTTCCTCAATTAACCATTAATAATTATTAAATTTTACAAACTCCATAGAACCCAAGGGAGTTATTAGAGGATTATCTGAAAGACAGAAGTGTCTAGAAAAGGATCACGACCGGGGGCTGGCAATATTTTCCTCCGCACCACTAGTCAGAATATGAGGACTCCCGGATCCGTGTGACTTCCTGACCAAAGTCTTAGGGTATGAATCGAAATAAGATACCTTTAGGACTTCTCATCTTATTCATCCCTTCTCATCACAAAATTCTGATAAGGACCTAAAGGGTTAGGGTTTTCTTTCTTCTCTTCACCCTCTTGAGGTATGGGTAAGGTTAATAAGGTTTAAGGAATTCACCACTAAACTAATGAAAGGCATGTAAATAAGATGTCATGGACATAAGCTTAATAGATTAAGTGCAAAATAAATAATAGATACCAGCTTAGGACGTATGACATAAGATGTCATGTCCTCAGATGAGACCTGAGGCTAGACCTTCTTGTCAGGAGGATAAGTTAGTCTTGGAGATAGAGATCTCCATTGCAAGTAGAGACCTAGCACATCCTCTGAGAATGATGTTAACCCTAACCCTAAGAGAAGGTTAGAGAGAGATGTGTTGGGCCAGGTGTTTGAAAGGACATGCCTTTGGGATGCCATATGATCCATGGGTGACCTAGCACCTTTGGCAACCCAACCCTGGGAAGGGTCGTGCATGTTAGGGTAAAGGATAGCTCCTTAGATGATGATGTTAGTGAAGGACCTTAGAAACTCTATGGGCTTGTACAAGTAGGGTATAGCTGGAACCTAGGGCACGTTATAGTGCTGACAGTAGGATGAAACCCTGGATAAGGAATCATAACGGAGCATATAGGGTTATGGATGATCTTGAGCAAACATAAGTTCAAACCTAGGCTTCACCCATGAAGGGAATGCTTTTGAGGTTGATCCTTCATTAAGAGAGGACCTCTAATGGTGAGGTTGGATGTGGGGTTAGCTCTAGAGAGAGCAGGAAACCCAGCAAGAAGGATGGAAGCCTAAAACCCGGAACGATGGATGATAGTGTTTGTCTCATGATCGGTCCCTGAAAGTTGATGATACCTTGGTTGCCTTAAGAGGGACAAAACCCTTGAGAAAAGATGAAGCGTCTAGTACCTACGTGCCTTTGGTAGAGATGTTTACCTTCCGAGGTAGGAAGAAGAGTTCCTTAGACCTAGAAAAGTGTAGTAGCAGGTTATGAGGCCTTGTACCTTGTTGGGTGTCCTTGAGGAGGACCCACCCTAGGTGTTGCTCGAGTTGAAGGATGACAAGAAGTGCATGTCATGCATTTTGCATGCTTGGTTCGTAGTTCAGAGATAGAGCATGCAGTTGGACACCTAAAAGTGAACCTAGGGTTCCTAGGCCTAAGAGGGGAAGTGGTGTACTTAATGCTCATGATGAGAAGTTGAGGCGAGCATGATACTCCTCATGTATAGAGGAAAAGGGAAGCCCCTTAAGTTTAAGGTATGTTTGATGAACCCCTCACAAATAGGATAATGATAAGGGAAAGTATGATCTTGATCCAGCATCGAGGAAAGAGGACAAGTAAGACCTAGCATGGTACAATAGGTGATATGCTTATGCCTTAATAGCTTACTAGGGTTGAGTAGGCTCATGTGGATGTAAACCCTAGACCTTAGAGCTTTTGTGACCTTGTTGTCAAGAGATAGTTTTCCTCCCATCCTGGGAGAGGGACCCCTTTGTTAGGGTGTATATCAGTTTTTTTCAGTTTAAGGTGACCTGAAGAGGTCTCACGGGATCTTGAGAAGTTAAGTGAAAAGTACATGGTATGAGAATGAACCTGTAGACCCATAGATATCCATCTCTATGTGCATATGGATGTGTTACCATGGAGGTAACCAGTATGGGGCTTGACCAAGGTAGGCAGGTTGCCATGATGCCTATGAACGAATGAGATTCATCCCATGAATGCAGAAAGAGAGATGATGAAGACTTGGGTAAGGTTCTAAGTGAATATGTACTGTAATGGAGAATCCTAAGTCTATCCTAGGGTCAGGTAGGGATAAGACCGATGAAAGTAGGAGTTGCCTAATTCCCCAGTTGCACATGACCATAGGGTCGGGAGGTAACAGCTATCATTGTCTGAGGGCCATGGATTAGGAGATTGATCACCTTCATGAACTCATGGGACCCAAAGGGTATATGAGTAGGGCACTCTCTTGATGCATGAGGAAAGAGGGATGACCCCAAAGGAGTCGGTACCCTATAGACCTAGAGGATATGACCAAGGATATAAACCTCAGTAGGTTCAAGGCTAGTTTCCCATGGAGGTAACTTTGATATCGAAATGATTGTGATGAGGAGACATATGTGGCACGTTGCAACTTAGATGTAAAGGTGTATTGGCAAGGTGGGATGTACCATCTCTACTTCTGGAACATGAAGAACTCTGTATTTGGACTGCAGCCAAATGCTTATTTCCTCTTGTTATGGGAGTGAGAGATAGGACATTACGTATGTCATACATCAAGGATAAGAGATGATGTAGGTTGGAACGTTGCCATGAGAAATGGGGATAGAGAAGATATCTACCCTAGTAAAGTGAATGATACATGGATGGTTTGTAAACACTAAGAGGAATGAGGTAGTCCCCTTATGAGGATGTTTTTATCATGAGCTATGTGGAACTTACAAGTTATACCAGGTTGAGTTTGATCACCATGATGATGGAATCAGAGAGTGTTCTTATGAAGATAAACATATAGTTTGAGGTGACATGATAAGGGAAATACATGGAAGTGTAATGTTACCTAATACCTAAGGATGTGAAGTGGTTGAGATGCATCTGACTTGTTTGACTAGAAGCTAGAAAGGGGTTGATTGGCTAACCTTAAGTTCGAAAAGGAGAGGTGTTTGGATAACACTCAGATGTAATAAGATACATTGAAAAGTTATGGTTGTTTGGTTAGCCAGTCTAGTCCTAGATGCAATGAAAGGATGGTGGTAAAACCTCAGATGTACTTCTTTGGAAGAGAAGGTGATGAAACCCCGACTAGAGTGGTTTAGGGTTTCAGAAGAATCGATCTTGGAAGAATCATGACATACAGGAAATCATGATACACCATGGAAAATGGCAATAGCACTTTAGATGCTTAAGATGAAGTTGCATGTGGTTTATGACCATGCAAGCCAGGAGGTAAAGGACGAACCCCAGTAACCCAGTGTATCGATATAGAGGATAAAAGAATCCCTCAGAGGGAATGAGAGCTCAACACTATGGATTTTGTGATAGGTCTTCCCTGGACCGAGGAAGGTCGAGATGCAATATGGGTTATGGTAGATCGCTTTACCTAGATGACATAAGAAAGAAAGAGTTCTGTCAAGGGATAGATCTAGTTGGACTACCCATGAGGGAGATGGTTCGACTACACCATGAAGCGAGTTCAAAGGTTCTTGAGTTTGACCTAAAGGTTCACTTCCATAAAGTGGAAGTAGGTACATGAAGAACTCAATGTTAGTATAGTTTATCACCCCTAACTATGGTTGGTATGATCCAGACTAAAGGGTCTGATGAGGGCATGTGTGCTCGTTCAGGGTGATATCTAGAGACAGTTCTTGTCCTATGAAAGATGTGACAATGACCACCATAGCCAGTATCGGGTTTTATATGAAGCTCTATAAGGGAGGTTGTGTCGGTCACCACTTCAGTAAGGTGATGTTGGTGAAAGGACCACATGATGGTTAGAAAAGTACCACATGATGATTAGAAAAAGGGACCCCAGTGCGTGTAGATGAAGTCACTTTGTTTGTGCAAGGGCTGAAAGGAGCCTAGAGACGATGAGAGTCGTGAGCAGATGCAAAGTAGACTAACATACAAGTTACTGTGGGAGAAAATGTGACATGAAAATCCGACCCCTCTAAGTTATAACTAAGAGAGCGGAGTCCCCGATACATGGGTCCATTAGAGATGGATGGGTGGACAAGGTTAGGTTTGACCTTGCCCCTCAGGATAAAGTAATGTGAGATGAGTTCCATGTGTCCAATTTAGAGCACTATGTGAGGTACCCGACCATGTGCTGAGCAATGAACCTAGTGAACCCCAAGGGAGGCTGACATGGCCTGAGTCACATGCGCAGTTTATAGACGCCAGGATGAAAGAACTCAGAGAAAAGAATATGTGATAATAAAGGTTCTTTGAAAATGCCATGTGTACGGAAAAGCCACATAGGGGCCAATGATGGACATGGAAAAGTCTTATCATGAATTGTTTGTTTTCTTGTCTGAATTTTAAGGACAAAATTCCTATAAGAGGGGAAGGATGTTACAACCCCAATTTCTGGGTTCATTTGGTGAGAAATGTAATTTCTCATATTAAAAATATTTGAACAAATAATGATATAATTTGCTTCAAATAAATGGATTTCGTTTACAATAGCCTTGATGTTTGTATTGTGGGCTTTATTGGCTATTGGGCCCAATAATAAGGAAATAATAAAGAAAATTCAATGGATGATTGATTTTTAAGAAAAGAAATATGTAGAAACCTCTAGAAGGCAAATCCAAAGAGGATTTCGTACCTTTTGGATTCCTTGGATTCCAAGGAGTCCAAAGTTATAAAAAGAAAGCAATGAGAAAAGAAAAGATTGATTATGTCTTTCTTTATTAAGAAATAAACTGAAAATGATGATAAAATGTGGAAAAGGAGGGGAAATAGGCATAAATGAGTTTTCTTGGTGAAAATTCGTATCCATGAGGTTTATAATATTAAAAGGAATGCTAATGAGGAAAATAAAAGATAAATAAAAAGAAATCCTCAAAAAGAGATATTTAAATGAGAAATAAACAAGAATGTGAAATATTGCATAAAAATGCATCTGGAAGGATAATAAGTATCCTTAAAAAAGTAATTTTGAAATAATAGAGTTTCTTGGGGTACAAGGAGTCCCAATGAAGGAAGTGGAAAGAGAAAATACCAAAAACTTGCAAAATAAAAGATAATATGATACTTTATTAATGTTTTTGGTGGAATTATTAAAAAGGAAGTAATTTCTATTAAAGGAAATAGAAATTTCGTGTCTAATGAGATTAAGAGAGAGGTTTTTCGTATTCCTATTTATCCATGGAATAATGTTTATCAAAGGAGATATTTAGGGGAGAGAGAGAGAGAGAAGATTGCTTCTCATGGAAGGAATAGGATTCCTTATAAGAGAGGTCTTGTCACCTCTTAGATGACCGTCTTAGGACGTGGAAACAATCCCCTATAAAAGGGAAGAAACCCGGGATTCAAAGATTAGAGAAATCCCATCCTTATATCTCTCTTCTCCTTCTTCATGACATGAAAACCCTAACAAGAAGGTTTGGCGCAAATCCTAGACAGCGGGGACGCGTGGGGTCACCACGATCTTTGAGGGAGGTACTGCGATGTCAAGGAGATGATTTGTTGTCGTCACCGTGCCCAAACCTAGGCTCGACCGTCGCAGCTTGGCCGCGAAGCTGGCAGGTGGTCGCGGACGCGGCCTGCACGAGCTGCTACCCTTGGACCCCATCTGAGAGAACCCTGAAGTGCGGCGGAGGGTAGAGGATTGAATGGGACCGCCGCCGGTCGCTGAAGGAGTCCAAGACGAGGGCTGGAGCCATGCCTTGGGTGGCTAGGGAAACCATGTCGTGGCTGATCCAAGGAGGAAGACGACCGACTTTCACTGGATGATTTTGCCCCTCTGCGGGCTGAACAAGCAACAACTTAACCAGGGGTAAAAGAGTAATTGTGTTATGTTCCAAAGAAGGCAAGCCGTGCCAACGTTGCATGGGTTGGTGACGTGGCGATCTACTATTGGTCCAAAAGGTAAATCTTTGCTAAATTCATATCTTACGATTGGTAGCTCCGATGGAAATGAACAAAATATGAAAATTGATCAGGAGAATGCGTAGAACGCAATAAAAATATATTTGAATCCTGATTCTTATTGCAATTCAAAAAATAGTATGATTTACCAACTTTAATGTATTAATGCTTAAAGAACCCTGTTTCGAGTAGATTAATTTATTTAATAGGGTTTAATGAATGATTAAAGTTGATATAAGTATGTTAATGATAAAAAGGAACATTAGGAATAAAAAGGACGAACTCTGCACATAATTAGTTAATTTAGAGTTTCTTGTGCATAAATATGTTTTAATAGGCCTTGAAACCTTAATGTTGGTAAATTCGACTCTTAATGGTTTTAATTATTCGATTTCATGTATAGAACTGAGTTCCTAATTTGTGGATAAATACCCTAAATGTAGTAAATAGGGTTTTGAATGAATAAAGAATAGAATTAATGGTAAATCGAGTTCATATGTGAATTAGACCATAATAAACTATGAATTGATGATAAATGTGTATAATGATTTTCTCATGAATTAAAGAGATAAAAATAATAGATTTAATGTAAAAGATGCTTAATGAGCTTAATTAATGGTTAATTATGCCTTTAATCCGAAATTGAGGATTAGATATGGAACTAATTAGGGTTTGTGATCAATTGTGCTAAATTTGGGTTTAAGATAGTAAAAGATGAAAGGAAATCCTAATTGTAATAGAAACCCTAAAAAAGTGGACTAGAAACCCTAAGAAACGAGTTAGATGTAATAGATCTTAATGACATGAGTAATAAAAGGAAATTATACATGTTTTCAGGATCAATGTTTGCTTGATTGATTGATTGGCTTGCTTGATTGGACATCTAGTTGGATTTGGATAAATTGTTGCTTGAGATCTCCAAGACAGGTATGTGGTTACGATTATGAATAACCGCTTAAGTTTCCCGATGGATTCTCAGATGTTTAATCGCATTGAATGCAACTAAACTGTTGAATGTTTATTTATTCCTTGCAACTATAAAGTGACTATGATTATCACATAAGATATGTGCCTACTAGCTCATATCCTGGTCTCCTCTGTGTCGTAATGGCTGACCTAGTACATGGCTACCTAGAGGGTAGGTCCATCAGGTCATGAATGACTTTGGCTGCCTAGAGGGTAGGTCCATCAAGTCACCTTTATAGAGGTACCATATAAGTCCTTACAGGGACAACACAGAGTTGTGGATAGGTATGGATTGAGTAGTTTGGCTTAAAACGTAATCTTGATTGTTAAATGATTAATTGAATGATTACATTGTTACCATAGTTGCATGTTTATTTGTTTCCCCCACATACCAGCTACGGCTGACCGACGTTTTGTTTGTCGGCGTTTTAGGTACAATGAAAAGAACAAACAGTAAAGTGGCACATGTGATAATAAATGAGAATTAAAGTGCAAAGGAGGATTAGATAGATTAGTATCAGTGTGGATAGAAGTTTAGAGATCCAAGTTTTCAAAAGGTATGCAAAAATTTATTTTCTTACAGCTTTCAGTATAGTATGTTAAAATTTGATAATTATTCTTGGTTAATTGTCGAACCTTTGATCCGGAAGTTATGGGTGCGGCTTCGACCTCTCGGTCTCCCTTAATTGGGGGTTATCGGGAGGTGGGGTCGTAACAGGTTCTTCCACCGTTTCTTTCAGAGTTTACAAACTAAGACTAGGTCTTCCACAAGTTACCCATCGCGCGCCTCGCCTGGCCACCCGGTCGGACCTGATTGGGTCACCTAGGCTTTTAACAGTCTGACTGTGCGTGACATGGCTTTTCCTCGATTTATCATTGGTCAGTTTTTTAATAATTCCTAGTAATTTGTAGGATTATCAAAAAAACACAAATACATACTCATTGGAAAGAATTTTTTTCAAGTAATACTAATTTAAGGTTTTTAAGCATTGATTTACATTCCTATTTGATGTTTATTATAAAAACCATTTTAATTATATAAAAGCCTTAAAATATATAACTAATTCATTTTAACTCCAAATTTAAGAAATAGATATGCTTTCTTAATCTGGAGAATCCAAGTAATCGGTTGGTCCAAATTTTGAGTCCTAAATTGATGGTTTTCATAGGAGGTACAAAATTAGGGTTTCTCACATAATATGCTTTATAAACCCCAATCCATGTGTATAAACTTGTATCTAGGGTAAAAGTGACATTGGACAAATTTAATTGGTGAAAAGTCTTCTCTAGGAAAACTCAAGTGAGGTATGTGCATTCTAAACCCTAAGTTGCGAATTTTGATATCCAACCCTAATATTTCCAATGAGGCATTGTCTTAGCCTTTATTCTCTTTATTGCCTTCTTATGGAACCTTTACTTTAATTCCACTTGCAAAGTTTTCAATGTCTCAAATTTTCCATTAAATTATTCTAGCATGATGATGTAAATGACTAATTAACTAATCTAGTGTACATGAGTACAAACCACCCATAGTGGACATGTGTAAATTCACCCAGGGGAACGTGATAATTCTCCCCATTTTATGTATATTTGGGTGCTTGGGAATGTGTTAATTCTCCCTCACCCAAAGGTTGAGGTTAGGTAGGTGCCTCATCCCTATATTAGCATAATGTAATCATATTAAATCATGCATGCAAACTTTATTATTACTTGACTTGGCAGAATTCTTATTTATTTACTTGCCTCATATTCTTGACCCTCTTAGCATAGTAAATTTTTATCATTTCATGCTTTAGTTTTTAATTTTCCGTATTCCTTTAATTGATGCATACATTTTCTATCCTCTTGCTGGGTGATCCCAACCACCTAGGTTTAGGATCAGAGTGCGCAACATGAGCATGGTGAACCAGCCTAATACTAGGAAAGGTGTTCACCCTTCCATCATGGATTATAAGTTATTTATTTTATTGGAGACATATTGATGTAGTTGAGTTTCCCTCTACTTGGATCCTTTATTTGTATAAAGCATGTACACCCTTATTGGGAAAAAATTGATGTACTCTTTATTAAATTAAATATAGTCAAAGTTTTAACTTCCGCTGCTATTCATTGGATATTGTTTACCATTGTTATTAGTAGAGAGGTGGTGATTTCACTCCTTTACATGTGGAATAGGGTATGATTCTAGGTTTTGGTTTGTACAAAAATCCACCCCTTAAAGAGAATTTCGTCCTTGAAATGCAAGTATTCAAAAGCTAGAGTAAAGAGTTTCCACTGACTAAGATGTAACCATTTTAGTCCAAGCATCTTATTTCCACCATCTTCTCTCTCTAGAAGGTAAACTTAAGGAGTTTAACCAAATAGAGGGTTTTGTCAACATTTTTACACCTGTTAGAGTTGCACACTTTGTGATGGTAATTTAATCATCATTGCCTTCACATGCATCTTATTTTAAGGATTAAGAATTGAAGTACTTCAAGATTATATTATGAATATATATCCTTCTTTTTTGTATTAGGGTATCAATTAAGTTTACTAAATTTACAAATCACCAAAGTGAATCAATTATTTTGTATCTCTTTACTAACCCATTATTTGTAGTTTCTTTTTGCATATTAAGGTTAAGATGTAAAATTAGTGTTTGATCATATATATGATCAATGTGTTATATGTAATTAATAGAATCAATTATTAAAAATTTTGATGCACACATTAATCATACATATCAGGATTATTTTACAGTTAATTTCTTTACAATTCAATATATTGTGACCAAGTGGGTCAAGGTTATGTCTATGACCTTTTTAAGGTGTTCAACTTAGGTTTATCAGTATTATTGCAAGTTAGTGAAGAGGGGCAACATAAATAATTATTTAATGCTTTTCAAACTAATTACTACCTTATGTCATTTATGGTCACCACTTTAAGTAAATTAAAATTAAATATGTAGAACTCATTTTAATTATAACTCACATGGTCAATTTAAATGAGTACATTCACTATCTTATTTAGGTGATCGCTGTATCCATTCAACATTTATTTGTAAATCTACAAAGAAATGGTTAATGTGTCTATCATCTTGCTCAAAAAAACCCCACCATTAGGATCTAAGTAGAGGGATATCCAGATATCTCAAGTATGTTTCCCATTAAGAGTCAACTCCATAAGCCAGAACCACGTCTGCATGTGATGTCCTCCATTTCATACACCTAGGGTTTGAATCTTACCCCATAAGTGAAGACAAAATGGAAGTTGTCAGCATAAAAGCTAGTATGTGCATATTAATCGAAGATTGAGCAACATTAGAAAACAAAAACATCAATTATATCACAACTTCCCATATAAGAGGAAAACAACTATCCAAGTGGATATGAAAAATAAATGAATTTAAATAAGATGATAATAAAGAATAAGAGATTTCTTTCCTTAAAATAATGTCTTAGTAGTAATATCATGATTTATAAGTAGTGCATGTAAACAAACAGAGACTAAGGTTATTTCAAGAAGGGTTTGGAACACCATAGGATCTCATATTAAAATTATTGAGTGGAAAAAAGCACACCATGGGCAAAATAAGTGTTCCCTATATATAACTAGTGGAAAAATCATACCCAGGGTGGAAAAGCGTGCCCTATGTGAGGTAGTCCTCATGTACTGCTACTACAAATAAAATTAGTCTAAGCAATGCACAATGTAGAGGCAAGAACAAGATCACTCACTTTAAAACAATAAGATGAGAACATCCAAGGGTTATCATGTAATATCAAGGACCCATAAACAAATATCCAATCATGTCCACAAATAAGGTTCAACATAAGCTCATAAAGTCTATCACATGATGGTTATGGTATCAAATACTAAAATTAGGAGTTCCACATAGAATAAAGTGAACAGAATATAAATTAGAATCCAATAAAAATATCCATCAAATTAAGTACAAGATCAATAAAAGCATATAAGTACTCAAATGAGTCAACCTGCCAGAAGAGAGAGAAGTTTGTAGGATAATATGTCCCAAAGGACCAAGAGAGAAGCATCAATATAGGTTATTGTTCAATATAGAACTAAGGAAATGCAACATACCTCATATCCAACCTACATATGTGCAATGTCAACCCTAGGTTCAAGATAGGGTCTTCAAAACACCTACTAAACATATATGTAAAATTAGGTTTAATTTAACATTAATTACATCGACCCTAATAATGAAATTTTTATTATAAATGAATTAGGTTCAAAACCACACTATCTTGTAGATCATATTTTTTAGTTCATATTATATTTTACTTTATTTTTATGACTTATAGGTTAACAACAAATTTTAGATATTTAAAACAATCTGAGTATTCCTTCAAAATATCATATATTTATTATATTTGATTATGCAATGAAATTGATATCATTTGATAGAAAATAAAACATTGATTCCAAAACACATTTTATTTTATTTTTTAGAGATATAAATAATTTATTATGTATTTTTTAGCTTCTAACCAATCAGAAACTTATGTAAAGCCAAGTGTATTTTATTATCCTTTTTAAGATGAAAATGACATTTCCCACTAAGGATCGACCACTTATCTCAGGTTCCCAACCAGCCAGTCGCATAGTTCAGCGTGATAAAACAAAACTAATATGTGAAAAGATAAAACTACCCCTCCCTTGTGTACAAAGACAAAGCAGCAGCAGTGACGTTCTTGGGGTTTTAGACACAAGACCCTTTCCTGACTCTCATCCTCTTCAACAAGTGGGGACAGCCATGAAACATCCCAACTTCAACAAACTATGATCCAAACTCTTGTAATATGATTCTTTATTGAGAACAAGGATGACAGCCAGATTACCTGTCTCCTTCTGGACCTAACAATCTATATCACAACCTCTATGGTGGCCTAGCTCCCAAACCTACCTCTTTGCCATTACTAGAAGAATGTTTGAGGTTGAAAACTGGTAGGAACCCAAGTAATATAGAAACTACATGAACCAAATCTATAAGCAAAAATAAGATGCTTGGAGGTGAAAACAAGCATCGAGGTTGCTAGGACAATTGTGATTGTTCTTCTAACTCTCATAGGAAGGAAAAGAGGGAAAAGTAGGTATCTTACCTCAGTGACAAATTCACTAGGGAAGAAGCTTCACTAGGTATACTTGATAGATTCCAAGACTTCTCTAGGTAGAGCCATGGTGGGATCCTCTCCAATCAGATCCACGACCTTGTACAGGTCATAAGTCGGGGATATAACTCTGGGACAACAAAGGTGCAAAGGATGACTAGGGAGGGATTGTAGAGTTCCAGCAAAGGTGGATGGAGGATCATTTATACCCACAAAGGGTTGAGGAGGCAATGGTCAAAGGATCTCTAGTCGGATGGGGTGTGGAGACCCCAAAACCATAGAAAACCTAGGGTCCGTATATTTGGAGAGATTCTTGAAAAGTGATGGATATCAGATAGAGATATGTAACTGAGAGAAAGAAACCATCAGTAGAAAAATTGGTACTATAGATCGTGTTTCCTTTTTGGGATCAATATTGAAGACGAGGCCTGGGTTACACTACCTCATCCAATGGTCGAGAATAGGTCTAAGAAAGACACATAATATAAATATAGTGTGACTATAACTATAGCCAAATTTGAAAATTAGGAGTTGTGACATGTGAAATTGAAAACCGTATGAAATTGACTATATTAATTTGTTTGATAATCATTTTAGAGGTAATTTGAAATAGTCTCTTCTTAATTAATTTGAGGGACCAAAAAAAGTTTAAATAGGGTGAAACTTGACACCTAGACTAACTAGGATATCTAGATTAATATTTTACAATTAAATTTTTTTAGGTAGTTTACTATTGTATTTAATATGTTGGATATTAAGTTACATTCACTCTCCTAAATAAAACTAGGATAGATAAGATTATTCAACTAATGTGTAAAATATCATATAGACTAATTTTGGTATGTAGAATTCATATTAGTGATCTATTTCCACTTTTAAATACATTTAATAATTTATTTGATATTTTTGGCCTTATCTCATGTTTTCTTTTATAAAAGAAGATAGGGTACTTATTATTGTTCAAATAATGAGAAACTTGGCACCCAAGCCAATTGAGACCCAAGGAACATGATTTTCATATTAGATTTGGGTTTTTGAGTGTCCTTTTATGAGTTCCATCACAATTAGAGTATATGGTTCATCACCATTATAGTTTTATAACATTACAACATTACCATCATTATTATTATTTAGAATCTCTTTATCTTCACATTGTTGCCAAAAGAGTTTCCTTATGTTATTGTGCATGAATTTCCATATTTTACTTATTTAATATATATATATATATATATATATTTATGACCAGGAAGCCACCCCCCAAGTATTCCTAGATAGGGATGGTAAACCTGGGAGACTCCTGCGCCCACACACTGGTATCTCACCAAGTCGCATCAGAGGCCAGCTGACGTTGTAGGGGTCTAATTGCCAAACAACACCACCGGGAGGATTCAAACATGGGACCCTTTGTGAGGGGCACCCGTGCTTGACCACCCGAGCTACTGCTCATTGGATTATTTTTAATATATTAAGTCAATTCATTGACTATATTTTTAGATAATGGTACAATATCCATATTTATGGACATGGAAATACCAATTATTATTTTGAATTTTTTGTTAACCATATTATACTTCTTAAGAATCATATTTTAACCATTATGTGCATATTAGCTAGCAAAGGAAACATGTGTGACATATTAATGAATTTACTTTCATGTTAGTGCATAATTAAATCATTACGTTAATATGAGTGTATTGTGATATATGATGTTGATTATAGAACCTATTACCACATAATATGTTTTATGCGTTAATAATATACATTAAGGTTACAAACAACTATACTAAGGTATAAATCCAATATTGCTAGGTCAAATCTAAGGAACCAAGCTTACTAACCTCTTAGTCATGGAATAGGGTATGATTCTAGGTTTTGGTTTGTTACATGAGGACTCATGTGCCATAATTGGACTCTATCAAGGATGGAGGTCCCAAACCCATCCTCAATTTCACTTACGTGGGTAACTAAATTGGGTAATTAATCTTAGGACATAAATTACCAAGCTGACTGTAGATAATGATGCTTGGTGAGGTATCAAGGATCTCTGGAGGTTTACATAGGGTATGTTGACCTAGATTTGTGACAATAAGGAAATGAATAGCGAGAATAGGGTAGGAGCAGAGGATATGATGGTTGGGTTATGAAAGTGGGGAAAAGTCCACTAAACCCTAACAGTTATAGGACCATCAAGTTTTGGGAAAAATAAGAAGGAAATGGAGAAGAAATTATGGAAAAAGACACAGATGTGAGGGAGATATACAATAAACAAATTAGGACATAATTGGTTTTCTTCTCAATGGGTAAAGAAAGGAAAGCAAGGTAAAAAAAAAGAGGATAACCATTTTATCATAAGTCTAAAGGATGAAAATAAAACCGCTCATGGAAAATATTCGGGCTTCCAAAGAAATATAGTGACTCCAAAAGTATTTGGAATACTATACCAAATCTTGGTATAAAATGCATATCATGTAAATGTTTATTAACTTTCTTTCCTAGCTCAATTGGGTGTGTATTAGTTATCCAATTAAGCCCAAATTTGGAAGGTTAGATAATTGAGACCCAAGGAACCCAATTTTGAGGTTAGATTTAACATTTGAGATTTTAACTTATGTGTTTTAGTAAAAGTAGGGTTTAATTCAACTATATTAATATAAATTATCATACATCACATTAATCATCAATATTTAGGATTTAGAGTCTAATCGTCATCATTTTTCTACCATGAAGGTCACATGATATTATATTATACTAATTATGACACTTTACTCACTAATCAATTATGTCCATTAATTTTAACATTAACCTAAATAATGACACATTAATCATTTCCAATCTATGAACATTCATTTATTGTTACATTATGTGTACATATAAATATATATTAGTCACATCTTGTCCATATGGATGATTTATTTATACATATTCACATTAGATTACCAATAAATCCCCTTTAGTCATTATGTGTATTAATAGTGAACCATGTGAAATGTTTTACATGTATAGCGCTCAACTTACTTATTAAGGTGTATTTATCTCATTAGGTATGCATTATTTGTATTAAGACATGTCATGTGGTAAGCAACACCTAACGTTAGTAATGCATTCATATATGGCACAAGGCATGTCTAGATTAGGGTTAGCTGATTATAACATAAATTGTAGGTCCACATGATCTCTATGCATCACATACACCTTATCACCATGTGTGAAGTCTAGGGTTAGGTTCAAAAAGCCCAAGTCAACATCTTAGTAGGGTTTACTTAATCAAAGTGTGGTCAGGCACACAATGAGTTACTAAAGTTACATGCATTGAACATTCATTAGGGTATCATATATATATGCATTTGCATTTAAATCTATCATTGTTTGGTCAAACTTGAAGAACCAAGTATACAAACATCTTAATCATGTGATTAGGGTTTCCAAAGTCAAGATTCTAGGTTTTACTATGTTACATTAAAGTTGCTATCAACTTATTCAAATTACTTGGGTAACAATGTTGTGTCTCTAGACACCAATCTTTACTTGTGAGGTTTTGAACATCACTACCAATGTAATGTGGTACCTGGGGATCACACAAATAAAGGATGCATAATGGAACTAAAGTTTGCAACTAAACATATGATCAAATTGGTTCTAGATCATGTACATCCTGATTTCAAATCCAATCAGTAGACTGAGAAACTCATTTGACCAATTTTATGGTTTGAATCAACTGGTTGATTGATTGTAAATCAATCAATTGATCACCAATTTGGGAAAGTGTCTAGTCACTTGAATGGATAACTCATTAGGTTGACAAGATTGAAGTTGGGATACAACAAGAAATATGTGGTTATTCAGTTTGGAATCAAATTGTTCAATTGAAATCGGACCTAGACTGGAAAACTTGGCAACTGGACAGGCCAATCAATTGAATGGGTGACCATACCAGTCCTAATCGATCAATGGGTTAGCGAACTAGGCTACTGGGATTTTTTGCAATATTCTAAGTTTGATTCTATTTTGAGTTGTAATTAGGAACATGATTGGATTCTTGGGAAATTCATGCCATGACTCTCTAAGATATAATTATGTATGTCTAAGGGGATAAGTACACATTGAGACCAAAGTTATGTAAGAGTTATTCCTCTTTGAAAGAGAAAAGCTCACCCCAAGCACAACAACTTACACTAAGAGGAGAAGGTAGGTGAGCAATGTTAGAACATCATCAACTCTAAGTTCTACTTCCTATTGGATACCAGGGTGGTGCACCAAGAGTTCTCACATTTTTTTATATGGTGTATAGGTCAAGATCATTGGGCAAAGGCTTAAGAACAAGTAACTTCTCTAAGGAGAAGACAAGATGTTTCTACAGTAATACAACAACTTCAAATAAAGATTCTAAAGTAGAAGTTTTGCACTAATAAAGGATGTGTCTAGTAGTTGGACAGCTAGTGTGTGCTAAAGGTATATTCAATAGACCATCAATTTCTTTAATATACTGATACTTTATGGCTATAATAGATATATTGTCTAAGATATTTTTTGGAAAATTGTTTGTATATCCATTTTCCCCCCTCCCACCAAAACTATACAAGTGGTATCAGAGTCAATGACATATACTTTTTATGATAGTTTAAGTTTTGAACTTCAAATATAAATTATTAGATGAACAATATGCAATTGTATCAATGTTAATCACCAACTATATGATATGATATATCTATCTTACATAAACCAAATCAATGCCTTTTTAATTGTTGTCTTTGGTGGATATGGAAATGGTAACAAGGTCATTGTGGTTAATGATAGTGATCTAAAACAAGTCATGTATGGTTGTTGATGGTGATAAGAATCTGTAATACATATATGTCTTGCATTCCATCCCCCTATCTCTATGTTCTCCATGTAAGTTTAATTCTTACAATTAGAATAGGATGATGTAATGGCATCTTTGATGGATTATGGTGGAGAGGAGGAGACAATCAGAGGCCCACACCAACTATAAGACCCCTGACCTAGCCTGACCCCTTAATTATGCTTTGTTATTCTTTTGACATGTTTAGATGCTTGTTTAACATGTGTTTAGTCATTTAGTGTTTTTTTATGTGATGATATACTAAATATCAATGGTTAAGGGTTTCTTTTCAATTTGTACATGACATATTAGTTGTCTTTTTCTTTCTTTACTTGACTCAAGGTAGACGCACTTAGGCAGCCTAACCTAGCCTAGATGTAGTTTGAAAGCGTCCAACTTTCCATTGGTCCTCATCTTCCATTAGTTGAACACCAAATAGGTTTTTTGCTTGTTTTTCATATTATGACATGGTTGGTTATCACCAACTGTCAATCGGAAAAAATGAGGATTGGTTGGGAGGTAGGTTTTTGTCATATGAGTATTGATGGAAAGCCTACACCTTGGCTACTAATGGTTTCATGTGAGCTACCTACCAACTACATTTATGGCATGTCTTTGAATGGCTTTTATGGTGAGATTTAATTGATGGGTTCACCTATGAGAAAATCTAACATGTTTTTTTATGCATACTAACAGGTTTCCTGATAGCATTTACCAATGAAAAATTGGAGTTTTCCTTTTGATGGCACAATTGATCGACAATATGATAGTTTGACCAATTTTTCTTTTTCCTCTGGGGCTATATATATTTTTAGTATGTATTCCCAGAGAGCCAATCATAAGATGATTGTAATGTGGCATCATGTACTTGATTTGGTTAATAATGAAGGCAACTTTGTCTATTATGTTTGTTCAATTATGAGATGATTATATAACATGATAGATGTCTAAATAATGATGATACGCAATGACATATGTTTTTAGGTTGAGGACTTGAACAATGAGATCATATGCATAATAAGAGAATATATATTCTTGTTGTGTCCCTAGTCAGATATTATTGTGGAAGCAAAATAAACAATAATACATAAGACTAGAATGTGTTTTGACTAATGATAGAGTCTCATTCTTCATGATATTGGATATCAAGTCAAACACATTAGTACTTGTTAGAGAACGGGGTACCAGATAGACCCACCTTGAGAGTGATACATGGAATCATTAAATGGTAATCAAAATCATCTCTCAAAATGACATTATTGATTGTAGTTCTTAGATCTAAAATCACTACACTCATCACATGTTGTTTGATGAACTTTGACACCATTCAACATGACCTTGAATAAGGGTTGCTATAAAGATGGTGCTCGTGTACATTGTGACACATGGGGAATGATTGTGAATAATGTACATGGGATTTGTCCCTCCTATCCGAGTTGATATCCTAGCCACTTGATAAGCGAGACTAAGAAATTCATGGCCATGCTTATGTGAGTCAATATGGTGATGTTGAGTTTGTGTGCATCTCAACAGTATGCTCTAGTTAGAGAAACATAGATTGAATATTAAGAGGATGAAAATATTGTGCCTCACATTCAGTTTAGATATCTAAGACAAAAGAATTATATGATCATGATAGAACTAACCACATATGTAGGTTGAAGTTGTTCTCCAACTTTCAAATTACTTGGGTAGCAATAATGTGTAGCTAGATATCGCTCATTGCTTGTGATGTCATAGCACGGTTATGGACATTCGGTTCCAATGTAATTTGGGACGTATAGGGTCACACCATAGGATGCACTTGGAAGAGGAGTTCAATCATGGATAAGATTAAATTTGATTGCTAAAGTGCTTAGGTAATCAAAATGAATAATCAGTTGCCATTCAATTGACAGGAGTGTCCAGTCAATTGATTGTAGTATCCATTCGACCGACTGGACTATACAGACTCTGACTGATGGAACCATCTAGTTGACTAATTGAAATGTTCAGTCGATCAATTGATCAATGTTGCCAACAGATAGTCAAAGTATCTAGTCGACTGATTGGAATGTCCAAACAACCAACTGGGTTAAATCCACAAATTTGAATGAGTCAAACAATTTGATGTTGGCTAAAATGATATGAATCTTTGCAATAAAGTCAGTGTTATTGTGTCATTGACCATGGGCCAACCAATCAACTAGATTTGTCAGTTGATTGACTAGTCATGTGCGGCTGCTACCCAGCCATGAGATCGGACCCTTCATCTCCCCAGGGTTTGTGAAACCATGGACTAGTCACTCCTATATAAAGGGGATGGCCAAGGCTCTCAAGACACAAGTGATTGAGACTTGTCTTCTCATAGTTGTGGTAACGTGAGGGCCCAAGCTATCTAACTATGAAAAGGAGAGATAGAAAGGGAGAAGGAAGATGATGTTAGTATGTTGACAAACGATGGGTCAACTCCTTCTCATTGGATTAGGATGTGTGATGTGGAGTTCCAGTGGTCCTTATGGACTATGTAAATGCATAGAAGCTTTTGTTATTATGCTAGGAGGATGCTATCAGCCACCGTTTGTTAGTGCTATAATAGGAGAATGTTATTGACTACCATATATGTGTTGTTTGAGAAGGAAGTGCAACTCTATTCAAGGAAAGTCATTGAACTTGCTCTAGGTTAAGGTGCATCTTTGTTGATGTGATCTTCTATTTAGGAAATATGAATACAAATTTTTTGTTTAGTTGCCTATTCTGTCTCCATATTTCCCAATAATGGTATCAGAGCCACATAAATTTAGGATATATCAAAATTTAAATCGATATGAAATTTAAATTGATATGATTGAATTTGATATGATTGAATTCTATATATTGAAATTTAGAAAACCCATTGGGCATGCTTATTAATGCTCCATCAAAGCAACTAATCATAAGATCAATGAGAATCCAAATTTCTCATTGGGGATGCAAGTGTTAAAAAAAAATTGAACCACCCCCAATGAGAGGAGTGACTTTAACCCGTGTAGTGGCTGAATTATAAGGAAAAAGTGTATAGAGCATGACCAGTTATCGAGCCCTAATTTGAGTAACTAGAGCAAACCCTATAAGATTCTTAATTTGAAGGTATTCATGCGAGAAACTACGACACTCTAGGTAGACATCAATAGGACCCATACCATCTCAGAAGCTCATCAATGAACCTCCACTATCTCTGACGATCACCATCACTCTCATTAAGGACTCTACAGATTTCACAACATCATTTCCTATTACTCATGTCAACTAGAGAAAGAATACAAAGTGGATAAGAGGGAGGCTATACTTCCTCATGATCTCCCTAGATGGTTCTAGAGCAATGAAAGGCACACGACTATTGAGATGATACTCGTCGATGTCGACCCAACAACTGGGTGTTAGGAAATCCACAAAGATTCATTGTCAGTCCAAAACAACATGCATAAGCCCCTTAATTCCCTATCCCACTATCTCATTTTCCCCTCATCCACTTTGCAACTTCCACCTCTCCTTGATTCCTTGATCTCATAAATGTTTGTTATGCCTTTAGTTTTATTATTTCTTAACTAGTCCTCGACCCAAAGATACATGCCATCAGTTGACGTTTGTCTTGATTAGTGACTCTTTGGTAATAATTGCATTTCACCCTCAATTTATACTCATGTGGATGTTGCTTTCCTACCTTGTTAGATTTCATTTCTATCAAAGCCATTTCTGTCAATGGCATTCTTATCTATCCCTCCTTTTCTGTTTCCTTCATGTCAAACTTGTGAAAAATATGGTTGACCCTAACTGACCATAGGAATGATGAAGCCCACTTGTATCACAGATTTTGATGCCAGTATTGTGAATCTTCTGAGAATCCATCGATGGATTTCTCCTTCGACTCTACATCTTTCTCATGGAATCTCATGAGTTTTACCCTTTTTCCCGTCGACCCAACCACAAAGATATCCTCATCGACATTACATATTAACTCATGGAGCATTTGTTGACAATACCTTTATTTATTAACTCATGGAGCATTTTTTGACAATACCTTTATTTATAACTAGTCTCTGCAACTCTTCTCACAACCCCAATGGTTGAGTGCAACCAATCTTTTTTCTACTTATCTATTTTCCTATTGAAATAGAAAGTAGGTTTTCAACTTTGAACTCTGACTCCCAGGAGCTAAGAGTCATATCGAGGGAGGAAAATGAATAAATACTCCTAAACATCAACAAATACCTAAACGCAAACAACATAATCTCTTCCACAAAGTGTGTACATAAGCAATTGGAGTGAGATCACTTAATGACCCTACCAGAACATGTACCTTCATAATCATAGGAAGAAAGGGAATCAACCACTATCTCCTCTGGGTATATACCATCAGAGGATGCATAAGAACCTACAACTACTATAACATCAAGTAAACAATCTTCACTGACAAGGTTCACCTAGCAGCATGAGAACAAGTTTGAGCCTAGACACATATAACATCAGACCAAATATGACTTCTTTATGAAGAGCAAGACTATAGGGCAATGAGATATGCATGTCGCAAGATCTTGAAAGAGTTTAGGATTAAGGATAGATGGAGAAGGGATTCCACCTACTCTATCCCTACACCTACCACCAACGGTCTTATATAGAGCTCACAATGGAAATTGTGACATCTTTAAAGAAGTTGTAGTTAAAGGAAATGAGAAAGAATGAGCTAGAGGAGCATTCAAAATTTCCATTTGCATGTTCAGTAAAGATGTAATCTTAAGAAAGAAATTCTTGAAAAATATGTTTTGTAAAACAGACAAGCAATCAACCTCTACTAGAAAGGTGAACTATAACAAGGAAGTGAGTCAATTTAACAGCAATAAGGTGGGGGAAACATTGACAGGATAGACAAAGCGTAAACATGGGAGTTCCAAAGCTTCTTAGGTACACTTCAGAATAATACGAGTGATTCATATCATAGTCTCCTATAAAATATGTGTAATATATGATACACGAAACATGACCACAACAGACTTGTTCATCATCTAGAGCATACAAGAGAAGAAACCCATTAACATTAGGCGACTATTGATTGAGAATTCGGTTCCTACTAGTTCCTCTGATTGTGTAAGGGTATATATATGGGAGGCATGATCACATTGATAGGCTTCTATTGAGATATTTTTGTAGGGTATAGATATAATTGTTGTATTCTTTTGACTTCTATTTTCTTTTCACTTTAGTTTTATGTAAGGATTGAATATACTAGGCCCATTAGGGTTTTCTATTATGCTTCCTTTCTTTATCCCCTCCTATTTATAGGAGAGGGTTGTACTTTTTTCATTATATAGATAGATGATTGTTCTCAATATGCTTTTTGGTGAACCCATGTGTGCTTCATCTATTCATAAACAAAAAGTTTTTGGCCTTGCTACAAGGTGTAACAAGGATACAAAGGAAAAGGAAAGAAAGAAAATAAAAGAAGAGAAATCTATACAACCTTTCTATACATTCATATTTTTTGAATCTATCAAAATTGACTTCCAAATCTTCATCGGTTCTGTCTTAAAACCATTGAAGATCATGTTGTTTCTTTATCTCAAAAGATGATAGAATAAGAGACCCGCAGCTTGCTTGCTTGAATGACTGAGCTTGAGGACATCATTCAAAGAGGATGCAGAAACAGTAAACTAAAGATGGAAATTCTTCCAAATGAACTTGGCCAAATCACATTCAAAGAAAAGATGAGCTATATTTTCTTCATTGCATTCACAGAAAGAGCAGCGAGAAGCCAAATGGAAACCAAACTTCTTCAAGATATCAAGAGTAGGAAGTCTGCCCAGAAAGCATTTCCACCATATAACAGAACAATTCATGGGGATATTCCCAGACCAGATCCATTTCCCCCAATCGGTAGCTTGATTAATGTTCCTACTGATTTCCCAGCCATTTCTGAGCTGAAACGATTTCCCTTAAAAAGGATCATGTCTTTGTGACATGTAGGTTTCTTAGAAGAAAGAAGAATAGAAAGTAGAGCACCCAAGCCTCTAAAATTTGGTATGAACCAGTCACCATCTTTGATACAAATGTTAAGCTTACAGTTGATACCTTTACCAAGCCTAAACATTAATTGATTGTCAACTAAATCAAAGAGCTTACGACCCTATGGGAGGCATGGGTCTCTCCAGAGAAGAAAATTAGAGCCATCTCCAGGAATAAAAGAAATATGCTTGAGTAGAATTTTCCTTTTGCTTAGCAATTTTTTCCATAACCAAGATGAGTTAGAACTTTCCTTGACTGACCAAATGGAATCATGCTTTAGATATTTTCCATGAAGCCACCTAACCCAAAGGGAATGTTTGTCATTGGCAATATCCCATAAATTTTTAAGAAGACCTGCATTGCACCACTCTTTAATGGAACGAACACCTAGACCCCCTTCAATTTTGGGTCTGCAAATCATACTCCACGAGATAGTGTGAATGTGTTTTTTATCAGTGGAGTCATTCCAAATGAAGTTCCTCATCAGTTTTTCAATATCATCTATGATAGATTTGGGTAAGGGGAAAGATGAAGACCAATAAATGTGATAGGAGGAAAGAGTGGAAATTACAAGTTCCACTCTTCTAGCTAAAGACAGTAACCTTCATTTCCAGGCATCCAGCTTGTTACTCAACTTATCCAAGATAGGAGAACACATTTTACTTGTGAGCCTACCTGTGAAAAGGGGAATTCCCAAGTATCAGACAGGTAGCTCACACTGTGAGATGTTCAACAGCTTGTCAAGGTCAACCTCCTCACAAGATTTACAAAGAAATAAACAGCTCTTCTCATTGTTAAGCTTAAGCCCAGAGATAGCTCCAAAGTTGTTGAGAATAATATTGATAGCCTGAGCATTCCTCGTGTTAGCTTTAGTGAAGAGAAGTAAGTCATCTGCAAAAATAATATGAGAGACTCCAACCATGGGAGAGACAAAATATTGCTCAATAAGATTATCGGAGACAGCAGCCTTGATGATAGAGGTGAACCCTTGCATTGCAAAGACAAAAAGAAAGGGAGATAGGGAGTCACCCCGTCTAACCCCATTAGTAGCAAAAAAGCGGATAGTAGGAGCACCATTGATAAGAACTAGAAAATAAGCTGAGTTGAAACATTCGTCAATCCAAGTTAACCAACAATGAGGAAAGCCCATCTTCATCATAATAAACAGAATATAGTCCCTACGGACAGTATCAAAGGCTTTAGACAAGTCGGATTTAACACACATGATTTTAGGTCCATGAGGATTTGGAAAGGAACTAAGCATCTCATTAGCCAAAAGAACTGCATCCCCAATGGATCTGCCATGAATGAAAGCCGTTTGATTTAAATATTTTAGATCTCCCATAATATTTTTCAATCTTTTTTCCATGACCTTCGATATGATTTTTTAGACAAGGTTGCATAAAGAAATGGGACTAAAGTCTTTGATTTTGACGGCATTTGGAATCTTAGAGATTAAGGTAATAAAGGTATGATTACATTCCTTGAGTAACTTGCCATTATCAAAAAAATTAAGCACAGCAGAAGTGATGTCAGGACCCACTATATTCCAACAGTTTTTAAGGAATACATAGTTAAAACCATCTGGCCCTGGGGCCTTTTCATCACTGAGGTTCTTCACAACATTTTTAATTTCCTCCTTCGTAACCCATTTCTTAAGTAAACAAATATTCTCAGTGGACAGGTGAGGGAGAGTCCATTTAGGATCCCATTGAACCCAATCTTTACTGGAAGAATTGAAAATTGAGCTGAAATGATTAGTGATGGAACTATTGATCACATCCATATCATAGGTGATAGAACCGTTAATAAGAAGAGAGTTGATGCCATTGCAGATTCTTCTAGTTTTGAGAGAAGCACAGAAAAAGGTTGAGTTTCTATCACCAGCTTTTAACCATTGAATTCTAGATTTCTATTTTAGGAAACTTTCTTCTTCAACTTTGGCTTCGATGGCTTTTTTCTGACTTCAGTAAGGATCAGCTTAAGGGCACTATCATTTGGATTTTGATCAACCTTGTTCTGCAGATCATAAACTTCTACTTCAAGAGCACTAGCTTTGGAGAGATAATTCTACACTTTTTTGCTATTCCAAGCAATTAAGTCCCCTCTGAGATCATTCAACTTCCTATAGAGATGATACATAGGAGCACCAGAATATATATTTTTGTTCCAACTATCTTTGACAATGTCAGTGAACCCCTCTTCATTAATCCAATTGTTTATAAAATGAAAAGGAGTCTTTTTCCTTTTAGCACAGGAAAGGTGTAGTGACACAGCCCGATGATCGCTCACTAAAGAATTGATGACTTCACCCCAAGCATTGGGAAAAGAATCTAGGAACTTAGAGTTAGAAAAGATTCTATCAATATTTGAGAAAGTGCTATTACCTTTTTTTACTTTGGCTATCCCAGGTGAAGAACTGCCCTTTAGTAATAATTTCAAGGAGCCCAGTCTCAAAGATAGTGTTGTTAAAAACTTTAATACTTCTAGCAGAGGGGTGATGTTTACCCATTCTTTCCGAGTTCAATCTAACAACATTGAAATCGCCAAGGACACACCAAGGAAGGTTGACAGTGGAACTGATATAGAGGATACCATCCCAAAGGATGGATCTATCAGAATCAGCATTTGCACCATAGACCGTAGATAAAAGAAAAGATTGGTCCTCAAGGACAGCACTGCAATGCATGACTTGTTCATTTGCCCACAGCTTTTGAATTTTTAGATCTTGGTTTTTCCAAAGAATAAGGATGCGAGTGTATGTATAGAACTCTGAGTTAGATAAGAAGGAAGCACCATCCCAGGTATATTCAACATACCTAGCAATATCACTATCTTGCAGCCTAGTTTTAAGAAGGATGTAGATGTCGACCTTATTACTATCCATCATTTGCCTGATACGTGAAATCTTAGTTAGCATTCCTTTCACATTCCAGGCAATGATTGAGAAAGGGTTATTAGTCATTTGGAGAAAGGTGAACTGACTCAAATCCTGCCACAACCTATGGAACTCCCCCATCACTTTCAGAAACAATATCCTCATTGAAATTTGCAAGCAGTGAGAATTTATTTGGAGTCAACTGTATGTTTTTTACCACTGAAATTGGTTTGGAGATAACTCTGGGTGGAGATTTTGATTTCCTCTTGTGCACTTTCCATTGCGGAGATGGTGATGGTGTTATATGAATAACTGGTGACCTGGCTTTCGACTTATCAGTAGGAATTATAGTAGTAGTTGTAGTGTTTGTAGTGTCAACCTTCTCTGCCTCCTCAATAGAATCTATGGACTCCACATCTTGATGTGAGTCATTACTGATAACCTCTACATCATCACTGAAAACCTCCTGTTCTTCATCCACATTATCAACCAATTTGGATTTAGGAATCCATATGCGTTTATCTAGCACCTTGTCCACAGTAGGGCGAGGATTTGATATGTTCCTTGTAAGGCAGAGACCAGGTTCATGTCCATATGTATGGCAAACATAGCATTTCACCAGCGCCCACTCATATTCAAATATAATCTTGTCCAATTGGCCATCATCACTTTGGATCTCCAGCTCCTTCGAGAAAGAGAAGTCCACTGGGATTAAGACATGCATCCTTACGAATTCAAGTCTTGTAAATTCTGAAGTCAACTTATCCACTCATAGAGGTTTGCCCAGAAATGATCCAATATAGGCAAACATCTCATCATCCCAGAGCTCGAGAGGGAGATCATGTATTTTCACCCTGATCGGCAGTTCAGTCAGCTTAAGCTTTTCCATTGGTTCTCCACGTTCCCACTTTTTAATCAGCATCAGCCTTCCTGTAATGAACCACAGACCACCATCCACTACCGTCTGCAGATCTTCCTCATTTGAGAATAGTAGAATGAAGTAATCCTTTCCTCTTGATCTTATCTCGAGAGAGCCCTTTACATTCCAGATATAGGTGAGGTACTTGACCAAAGACAACCAGTGAGGATTCATGCCAACAATATATCCTACCACCATTTTTCCCCATCTACTTAGGTTCCTCTCAGCATTTGAACTAGGGTATAGAAGCTTTCCTTCAGATAGTTGGATGTTCTTCTTTGTAAGATGCTCCCTGCACGACCCTTTTTTGTTTGAAATGATATCCGCCCAGGATCTTGGTTCAGTAGCAACATGAACTGATGAGACTCCTTCTCTGGTTGCTCTCTTGCCTAGATCTCTAGGTCTTCCAGCATTGATCCGTGAAGGCTTGTCAGCTAGATTTCCACTAAAATCAGCCGCCGCTACCATCTCCGCCTCATGAATCGCCTCCTGGTTCGTCCTGACGGGAGCATGAGCAGGAGCCATTCTTTCTCTGGTTGCTCTCTTGCCTGGATCTCTAGGTCTTCCAGCATTGTTCTGAGAAGACTTGTCATCTAGATTTCCATCGAGATCTGTCGATGTCTCTGCCTCATGAATCGCCTCCTGAGTCTCCCTAGCGGGAGTGGGAGTGGGATCCATCTATTCTTATCATATTTGTTCTCAATATGGTACTAGAAAAGGATGAATAGCCACCTCAAGAACCCTTCTCTCCAAGCTAATATTGTCATTATCTCTTCCCCCATCTCCACTCTTCATCTTCTTTCACACTGAGGGATGTATAGTTTCCTTTCTAACCTTATCTTCTTCTCAAAAAGAGGATCTAAGAAGATTGCCTATGAACTTTCCATCTGTCTTATGCCCTAAAGACTAGTTGTTTAGAGAGTCGTATGACATGCTTTTGTGATCATCTATGACCACCTTATATAGGTCTTTGTTTGCATATTATCATATATGATTGGATATCTCCAACATATCTTTATTTACATTGGTAAACCATACAATTCCCCATCTATTTTGGATCTTTTTCTGGGAAAAATTTGCTATTTTTTCATCATACACGGCATGTTCCTAACCTACACATTGTATTGTCATCTGTTGCTATGATGAATTTGTTGTTGTTATGCTTGTTGCAAGCGGCACAGCATGTCAACTCCTAACTTAGAATGTTAGACTTTCTATTGTATTCTTTTGTAATTTACATGGCGTGTCACTTTCCAGATTTGACGTTTCTATGACTTTCTATTGCAATTTGCTAAAATTGACATGGTGTGTCACTTTCTAGACATGGTGTGTCAGTGACTTTTTGATTTAGTTGTTGCTCTAAATCTATTATTCTATGAAACTGGGATTTGTAGATTGTGGTTTCATCTTCTACCACTATTTAGGATCCCCCAAGACACACTCCAAATATGTAATTTCTTTGAAGTTTAATGGATTCAATCATGTCCTATGGGCATGCTCCAACTATGTCTATCTTTGACTGTCCAATTGTGTATTTTGCTATTGTTGCAAAGGATCTTGTTGTACTTGTCTTTACAGGATGAGGGTGTGGTAATCTTGGTTATGACATGGACAAAAATCCCAACAATAATGTGAGAGGTTCTTCTTCTTCTAAATCCAGATTCTCCACTTTTTGCAAGCACTGGAAAAAGCAAGGGAAACCTAAATGGTACAACCAAGTGTCAATAATTGATGCAGATGGGAGAATCTAATTATGTACCTAGTATTACCAATCATCAGATGGTAACACTAAGTTAGACTAACCTTGAAAAACTGATCAAGGTTTCTAATGTTACATCTCAAGCAAATATTGCCCAGCGATCAGGTGACCCCTCATGTCTTCAAGCCTCTTCCTCTTCATTAAGATATTATTGGTTTACTTGATTCAATAGCTACAACCCATATGACTAGTAATAAGAATATGTTTACTTACCTGAAGAAGTCTACTTGTCATCATCTTGTGCATATAGCAGATGGATCCACTTATCTAGTTATTGCAAGAGCAGACGTGAATAGAAAGCCTCTTATATCTATTCTATTTGTGCCCAAATTTCAGTTAAACTTGATGTCAATTAGTGAATTACCAAAACTTCAAACTATAGTGCAACCATCTTTCCTTACACTATTTCAATGCAACATCTTAGGACAAAGAAGATGATTGGTGGGTGATATGAAGGTAGAGATGGTCCTTACTATCTACAGACCCAGTCTTCCCCTCCTATTACTACACTTGTATCCCAATCTATGTCTCTTCATGAATGGCACTTGAGACTTGGTCATTCTTCTGCTCCTAAACTATAATCTTTATTTCCAACTCTTCCTTCTAAAAAAAATCCATGTCAATCTTGTGCTTGTAAAGCATATCGTGCAGTGTTTCCTTAACTGTAACAATAGGAATCCAAGTTTGTTTTATTTAGTTCACAATAATGTCTAGGGACCATGTTGTATTGGTAATCATACTTGTGCACGGTATTTTGTTACTTTATTGATGACTAGTCTCACACTGCTTGGATCTATTTATTGAAAAAACTTTCTAAAGTTTTGGATGTTTTCTCCAAATTCCTGAATGAAATAAAGACTTAATTTTCTACTACTAAATTTTTTTACACTAAAATTGATTCTGAATATGTACAACGTGGCTTTCAAAAGAATTGTATTGCCAAGGAGATTATTCATCAAACTTCTTGTCCCTATAGCCCACAAAAAATGGAGTTGTTGAAAGGAAAAATAGACATCTTCTTGATGTAGCTCGCACTCTCCTAGTTGAAATGAAAGTCCCTAAATTGATTGGGTAGATGACATTCTGTTAGGAAATTAACTCACCAATTGAAGACCTTTTTCAATTCTTCAAAATAAGATTCCTTGTCAACTTATCGACTCCCATGAACCAATCTTTTCTTTACCACCAGTTTTGACTACCTATGTTTTGTTCATAATCACCAACCTAGAAATGATAAACTATCGCCTCGTGCTTTCCCTTGTTGTTTCCTTGGATACTCTCATACCCAAAAAGGATATAAATTCTTTGAACCTATTGCATGTTGTTTGTATGTTAGAGAAGATGTCACCTTTTTTGAAGATACATCTTTCTTTTTTGAATCTAGTAAACAGATGCCACTTCCAAATGTGCACATTCTTGATGCTACCATGTCTATGACTATGCCTAAAGTATCCCCTGCTTTGTCATCTTCTAAAATTGTTGTTCCATCTCAAGACAATGGTAATGTTATTGATTCTACTACAACTTCTGATTTTGACGTTCCTATTGCATTATGGAAAGGGATACAATATGGTGACAAATTATTGTATCTCTCAACATGTTTTATAGCTCATATGGATTATTCCATGGCTCAGTTTACTACCATTCTATCTGCTATATCTCTCGCAAAGAATGTTTAGGAGGCACTACTACACTATGGGTGGAAAAAGCCATGGATGAGGAGATGGATGCGCTTCACAGTTGTGGGAGTTGGGACTTCGTTGACCTTTCGAGGTGGTAAACATGTTGGGTTTTGATGGGTTTTACTACAAAATATTTGCCTAATGGACTAGTTGAACATCCAAAGGCTAGACTTATTTCCAAGGGATACACACAAGAAGTTGGGATTGATTACTTTAAAACATTTTCTCATGTTGTTTGTCTAAATTATGTATGTATTCTTATTTTTGTTGCTATTAATAAAGGTTGGAACTTGCATCAACTGGATGTCAAGAACGCCTTTCTATATGGACATTTAATGGAAATTATCTATATGTTTCATCCTCTAGGTTGTGTTGCTCATAGGGAGAACTTTGGGAAAGTTTAACTTCTAAAAAAGCTATTTATGGCCTCAAATAGAGTCCTCAAGCATGGTTTGACAAGTTATCCCTTGTTCTACACAAATTTGGTTTCAAATGTTCTCAATATGACTATTATGTGTTTGTCAAAACCTATATTTCTGGCATTATTGTATTCATTGTCTATGTGGATGACATAATCTTGTCTGACGTTGATGATGTAGGGATTGCTGACATAAAGAAATATCTTATGAAGCAGCTTGTAACCAAAGACCTTGGGTGTCTATGATATATTCTTGGTATTGAAGTAGCACATACCAAGGATGGAGTACATTTACCTTAGAGAAGGTATACACTAGACTTACTGAAATAGGAATGCTTGGTTGTCGACCTGTAGCCTCCCCTATGGATCAAGCACATGATCTGTGGATTAAATCTTCTCGGCCCTTAGAAGATAAATATATATATAAACACTTTGTTTGAAAACTATTATAACTTATTGTTACTAAGCCAGATGTATGTTTTGTTGTTGGTGTCCTTAACCAATTTATTGATTTTCCTAGGTAGTGTCACTGGAAATCTACAAGCCAAGCATTGAGATATTTGAAGAACGCACCTGGACAAGGACTCTTTCATAAAAGAAATTGGCATCTAGATGTGACTAGATATTCTGATGTTGATTATGCACGGTGTAAATCTGACAAAAGATCTACCTCTGGTTACTTTGCTTTTGTAGGGTAACTTGTTCACTTGAAAATGTAAGAAACACAATTTAGTAGCTAGAGCTAGTGCAAAATCCAAGTATCGTACAATGTCACATACTACTTGTGAGCTATTACGGATCAAATACATTCTTTCTAACTTTGGGTTTCCAATCACTCATTCTATTCTGATGTACAATGATAATCTTGCTACTACTTGCATTGTCAGTAATCATGTCTTTCATGGAAGCACCAAGCATATTAATGTGGGATGCCATTTTCTCCAAGATGTTGTGTTGACTAAGAAGATCACTACCCCTTTTCTGCCTACACATGAGCTGCTGACATTTTTACAAAGCCTCTCTCTGGCAAGAGAGTTGAGGAATTGTGTTGTAAATTGGGCATGATTAATATCTATCCTCCAACTTGAAGGGGAGTACTGAGATATAGTGTTGTATGGTTGAGATATAGATGTTGTATTCTTTTTACTTCTATTTTATTTTCACTGGTCTTATGTAATATGGGCTTGAATATAATAGGCCCATTAGGTTTTGTTGTAATACTTCCTTACTTTATCCCCTCCTATTTATAGTATAGGGATGTACTCTTTCCATGATATAGAAAGACGGATTTTCTTAATGGCTTCCATCTCAAGTACCTCGGTCTTCTAAAAAATTCCACAGAGAGTAAAGATGATAGATTCATTAATCTAAAATACTTACTCTCCACATCTGTGGTCACCAGAAAGGGAGATAAATTCTACTATAGGTTTTCCAAGATGAACAACTTACTACCTTTCCCTGAGATGAGCAACTACAATTATGATAAGCTCACATTCTCTACTGGAGATATCCTGAAGATGATATCAAGCATAAAAAGGTAGCCAACTAAGACAAGTGCCATAGATAGGGGTGAAAGGAGACTAAATAAGATACAGATGTAAAGCATGCAATAGAAAAAAGATATAATTCAAGGTCGACAAGGTAGTCTTCAAGGGCCCGAGGGTGGAGGGGAGCGCTTTTGTAGAGAAACAAGACATTGTAGTAGCAATGAACATAGATAAGGAACAAGAATAAGATGACAAAGGAACATAGACAACATCATCCAAGATGTCGAGGAAGACCCAGGTACGGGTAAAGAGGAATCCATGGATAAGGACAAGGATCTAGATGGAGCCAAGGGATCCTAGGTAGTTGGTATGGAACTGTTGTCCACACAAAACCAATGGGAGAATCTAGATACTAAGCAAGAGAGAAAGACTGACAAAGAAGTCACATTGAGCGAGGCGGAAGCTATTTCCAATGACTGAACAGCCCAAAAAAGCTACTCCAAGTCCATCGCAGGTTGAACTTGAACCCACCTCACAGGCAAAATATGCGACAGAAACAAAATCTATGTCACCGCAGAGACAAGTGTGCATGCCTAATATTAGAGATGAGCTAGGACATCAAGACATCATGTGTGAGCAAATCTTTAACTCCTCTCATAATTTTTTTATTCTCTATCATCTAGAAAGTAGATTCTAACCATGTTGGTAGAGAGAATAGATGAAAAGGACAACTCCTCTCTCATAATTCATGAAAGACATGGTGGGTTGTCAATGATATATGATGCAAAACATGGTGGCTATGGCTAGAAAATTGATTGAGTTGTGGATAGAGAGAGATGAGAAGTAACCGGAATGAGACGAAGTCCTATAGGAAATGGAGGACAACTGGCAATGACATGAAGAGAAACATGCAAAGAAAAAATGAAAGTGTGGTTTGAGCTCATCTATATTGTCTGCTTTGTCAAGTGCATCCACTCCACCATCTCCAAGGGAAGTGGATCTACCATCATCACCCCCAAAAGAAGAGAAACATCAAGATTCCCTGAACAAAAATAAATCCCAATAAGTAATAAAAGCAGCCCCAACATGGAATTAGACCTCAACCTCTTGCCAAATAATGACAAACAAGCAAAGTAAGAACAAAAGAAGGATATCTCTACGCAATCAATGGAGGAAGATCATCCACATTCAAAAGAAATGCAACCTCAACCTCCAAAGACAACTGAAGTTGAGTAAGTAGAAGTTGATGTAGTCAGACTTGATTTCCTAAGGCATAATACAGTCTATGTTGAAGATGTTGTACATGAGATAGTGCAAGATGACATTGCACAAACTATGGATACATGTACATCATAGCAGCAAGTCTCATGATCATAGACATAGATATATGTGATGTGTTCCATCTATAAAGCGAGAATGATGATGTGGGTCTGATAATAGTGTTGCATCTGAAGGAGATGTCATGTACAACAATAAGGGGAGAATTTTTACACAAGAGAACTTCAGGGACTCTTTTAGAAAGAAAGCAAAGTTTCACACTCACATATTTAAGGACTTGTTTGCAACTATGACGGAAGAGTTCTTAGACCCCAAGAAGGTTCAACATGTCTTCAATAGAGCCACAACGCCTACCAAACACCTTTTTCATAAAAAGTATGATTCTCTATTGGTCCTCGAGCTTCAAGAAGCATCTAATAGGTATCAAACAAAATTTATTGTTGCCATATAGAGCAAAGGATCATTGGCTTCTAATGGTGCCAAATTTATTTAAAAGTCAGATGTTATCTACAACTATTGTGTGTAAGATCTAAAGTGTAACACTATGATCTTTTGCAATGTCTAGGCAGACGATATCCAAAAGATCCCTATAAGGCTTGAGCTATCTATAAAGAATGTAGGGTTCAAACACAAAGCTAATTGGAAAACTCTTGTGATCAACACAAAATTCGCTCAAAAATAGCTTGAATGTGGGGATTGTGCTTTCATTATACTAAGGATGATGGAGGTTGTGACTGGGGTAATCCCATTTAAGATATTTTTAGGAGGATTTACACAGACTACATGTTCTGTATGCAATTGAGGTCATCTATGATATGCACTTCTTCCATGACCCAGCAATGCCTCCACATATGGTGCCACATAGACAATATACAGGAGTACCTCTTTCTGGAAAGTGGTCGTGGGGAGAAGTCAGTTAGGACATATGGATTGACCCTTCAGAGAAAGGAAGGGAGATTGTGTGGAAGAAAGGATGGGATGCCATAGAGAAACAAATAGAGTAGAATTAGTAGTCTGATGATTCAGCAGTAGCAGAAGAGAAGTAGACAAGCCAAGAAAAGGATCAGTAGATGGTAGAAGGTAAGGATTCTCCCCCTCTAGCATAACCAACTAAAGAATTGTTCTTTGTGAATACCAAGGTAGAACAACCAATAGTTATAGACCAACCTAAGGAGGGGGACATGAATGATGAAGTCCTCCCTGACCAGCCTAAATGCAGCGGCTTCCTAGGTTTTGAAGAAGTCATGCCTAAAAGGTCGATCAGGACTATGAAGGAAACCATCCCCAACTTTGATAGGTTGGCATGTGAAAATATATCACAAGATGACTTGGACTTGCTTATGGACAGCCTCAAAGAAGATAGTTATTCTTGAGATATTGTCTCCCATAGGGGCGGAATGTTCCTCTTGAAATATGACCTTCATGATACACTAAAGGTCAAGGGGTATATTCTAGTGAGTGTAATGTCAGCCTACCAATACCTTCCATACAACTTTGCACATGGCACATGACCTACTTCAGGAGGACATCCTTCAGAAATCAAACTCAGGAAAGAAGTAGATACATATAGGACACCTAAAAACTTCTCTCTTGTACTTCATCTTTCTTCCTCTCCTACATGACAATGAATTGACGCTCTTGGTAGTCAATATCATGGAAACAATGATGGTCATATACAATAGTTCCGAAGTTAAGTACAAACCACAAAGATGTACAAACATGACACGACCATAGTGCGCCATAGAACAAAAAGCAAAGTCCTTCTAAGGGATTATAAAACTAATCTAGAATCAT
This sequence comes from Alisma plantago-aquatica, assembly GCA_963693085.1. Taxonomy (NCBI): domain Eukaryota; kingdom Viridiplantae; phylum Streptophyta; class Magnoliopsida; order Alismatales; family Alismataceae; genus Alisma; species Alisma plantago-aquatica. The sequence goes on from OY856411.1 coordinate 292,626,925, forward strand.
GGTAAGGGATACAATCTCATCCTAGGAAAAGACTTTAACAGACCATAATTTTTCCACATAAGCCCTTAATAGCTCCCTCAATCAAATAGGTGTTACTTCTATTGCCTTAGCTAGATGCAAGCCCTTGTCTTGAGGGGTGTGATAGTAGAAATCCTACAACATGAATCTTGTCATCTTCGGAGTGGGATATATGATGCTCAGGTGTTGTGTTCCCATTGGGAAAATAAGTGATCGCAAGAAAAAAAGTAAAATCGCACCAGTTTACATTGAATCTCATTCTTTGACACTTTGGGATAGAGTGTATGATAATTTTTTGGTGTGTATATAGGGGAGGGAGGTATTATCCTATTCGCTCTACCTTTGTTTTTGATGTTGTTTAATCATTACATTACTACCCTATTAATTGTAGAAGTACCTTACAATTGCATATATACATTTTTCACCCTTCAGTTTTAAAAAAATTGAACCTTTTAGCCTATACTTGTTAAGTCACCGCTTGTTGATAATTATAATTTTTGTTGAAATAAAGGATAAAATTTTCATATAGACCATTTTGACTCCAATTTTCCTATATGTTCTCCTCACTCCCTTCTTAAACCTTTTTGTCTTCGAGCTACTTCTTAGCATAATCATAGCCAGAGTGACTGATTTAGGCAATAAATTCATTTAATAAACAATTTTTTATTACGTATTTATGCCATTTTTATCCCTAGACATTACAGACTATAAAATAATGCTCACTATCATGTGGAGAAATTCTCAGAAATAAGTAGGTCCTAATCCAAGTACACTCCCGATCGATCACTCTAGCACTCCTAGTATAGGTTGGAAAGTGTGTATCATCTCACAAAGGGGGGAAATCTACCCCATCTAGTGCCCAATCCCCACTAGAGATAAAAGAGGCTTGGAGGCCCACACATCCTTAATATCCCATCAACCCTAAGCCTTGTGAGCAAGAATAAAATCCTAAGAGATAAAAACATGAGACTTGTTCCAAGTAAGATATTGAAAGGTTTTTCCCGACTGGTGTATAGTTGCACTCATGAATGTTGAATTGTCGTTCCTACTAGTAGAACTTGGAAGCCAAAACATCACCCCCTTGTCTTTTAAGGCTATCTCACAAACCACCTAAAATTACAATAGGACCAATGGCTAAGTAACATTTTTATTACAAAAGTACTCATAGTTGAGTGACCCTGAGAGAGATAGGCTACATTGTAGCCTTAGCCCATCCATGTACATCTCTCTTAACTACCCAAAAATTAACATTTATAAGTGAAAACTAACTCCGGTGAGATCGACGCACAAGTATGGTTGGGAAACGAGGCTTTAAGTAAAAATCACAAAGGAGATACCCTTCCTAGAAGCAAGTTGTACCATATATAAATATCATGCAACTCCAAATATATGAGAGGAAACTATGGATATGATTAATAGACAAATCATCCATTCAGATACCTTGACATAAAGGTGGCATAATAACATTGTCAATTCTAAAACACTACACAATAATAAGCCCTTTGATGTCACTTGATGATTTGATTCTATTTATTAGCCTGAGGACAAGCTAGAATATAAGTTTGAGGGGGTTGATAACATCCAATTTTTTGGATGTGACATTTCCATCTTACGTTCATTTCACTTAATGTTTTTGTATTCGTATTAATAATCTCTCTTTTTACTAGTATTCATGAATAATTCTTATTGTACTCATACTTCCTATTTTTGTAGGCATATGACTAAAAAAGCACTTCCATTAGCCTTGGCCTAATGTGCTACCTTCAAATGACCAAAGGAAAGACCCGATGGAGTTGCACAGTGACCCATCAGTAACTCACTAATGGGGTTCCCTCCATCTACACATACGTAATCAGTAGTCAGTGTGACCATCGACCATCTATCCTAGTGGTCAACTACTGCCTGATGGCACTAAAGCCTGTTGACACTTCTTCCCAATGACACTATTGATAAATGGTACTACTTCCAATCAATCTTCCATTGGCCAACTAAGAACCAAAGCCACTGAGCCAAATGCTCAGAGTACAAGCATTGATGTCCAGTTAGAGCCATTGATTGAGACCAAGCATTCAGTCATCACCTAACGACGTTGTAGCTTGATGGCTTGTTCACACCATAGAGATGAAGACAAACCTATCAACTGACAGGGCTTCTGCAAAGGGTTCTTCCAGTACAATATGTAAAAGTGTGTGACCCAAGAGATGTGCTTCAAGTCTTGGGTTGCAAGAAAAGTACCCCACACCAGGTGCTTCTAGTACACATGAAGAGTCTAAAACATACGCCTGAGGCCTCCATCAAGAGGACTTCATTTTCCTACCATGAAGTGTTACCATTCTTCATCTAAATCCATTGGAAGTCGGTTTCTAAGTATGAGAGTCAAGGCTTCCTTTGACCATCCATTTGTGATGTATTCATTTGTAAATCTAAATTTCCACTCATCACTATGGGTGGCTAAAACATTTTCTTGGGTTGCGAGTAGACACTAAGTCTCTCTGAATATCCAAATACTTATGACACTAAGTCTCTTTGAATATTAAAATACTTATATCCATTTATATATATACTCTTAGCAACAATTGTCTCCATGTTCTTGGTCTTTATTTCATCACTTGAATGCTTAGTGACTATCATGTATTGTTTGATTGATAATGCCTCAAAAAAGTAGTATTATTTTATATTTAGAGTTATGGAGTAGCATGAATGCATAAGAATGTTGGAACTCTAAGGTTAATAATCATATGTTTGTACTTTCATATGCACATTTTCCATATTGATAAAGAGACACCCTTAAAATCTAGATCTACCCTAAGCTCTAGAGAGGAGGGAATAGACACTAATGATGATTGGTTGTAAAATATGCTAAGGGTATTCAATGGGTGTGAGTATTTCATGTTGGGGAGAGACCTTAAAAGGTGAAACCCAATCCAAATTCTATCAATCATTATTTAAAATATCTAAAGGTCCAATTTCATTCTTGTCCTATTGATATAGTTTTACTTTACTTTTAGCATTTATTTCTTTGTTTGGATACCATCATATTTCAAGTGACAGTTCTATCTCCTTTTTGGTTAGGTGTAACTAAGCTAAGGCCTTAAGTCCTAAACACATGTCACCCTTGTCCCTGAGTTTGACCTCGTTTACTGCTTAGGGTCATGTATTATCATTGCGAGAGTCTAAGTATCGGATATGAATATAAAGTCTGATTACTTTCAAATATGCCTTCTTTTTAGACTTGTGATTTTAGGCGATCACATGCTCCCGGTCTAGGCAGACAAGGTACTGCCTCAAACATCAATTCAGTCAATTCTAGAAATATTTTTCAATGACTGAAGTAGGTGATGGTTGTGGAGTATATGGGTACCTCAGACCCAGCTGATGCAGATTTTGTCTTACCGAGCTTGATAAGGTATTCTGGTTGTTGAATATATCATATGAAGAAAAGGTGAATCATGCCATTTGTCTATTGAAGGGGAATATTGGACAGCAATGGACCATTGAGGAGGAGTAGAGCTAAGGGAAGTCATCATCTGGACTGAGTTTAGGAGGGACTTTGTGAATAGGTACTTCCTACCTTCCTACTTGGATGAGAAGATTGTGCAATTTGAGCAGGTCCAATAGAGGGAAATGTCAGTGAACAATTATCAAGCCTATTTTGTGGTTGTGGTTTTTATGTACATGGAACTAACTAAGGCAAAGAAGATTCAGTAGTTTGAGAAGGAGTTGAACCTAGAGTTGGTAACATTAGTGTTGACCTTGGAGTAACGTAAGAATTTTTCCACCGTTATGGAGTCATTGTGGAGGATAGAGAGGACTTTTCTGGGTAACCTAGATGGTGATTCTAAGAGGAAGTTGGCCTGGTATTCAAGGTAGTTTTATGGGAGTCCTCATACGTCGTAGTTTTTTGGGTTGTCAAGACCATAGTATTGGCAGTCAAAGACGAGTACAATAATGTTAGATCCAATGATGAAGTAAAAATAGATGCAGTGGTCTCCTAGAAGAGGTCATGTAAGAGTAATACCTCCATATAGGGCGTATAAATCTGAATTTATCCCAATGATAGGACCATATGGGCCACATAGACCACTCCACAAGATTTATTACTACTATCAGCATCATGGGCATATCAGGGTACATTGCCCCTATTAAACTGAGAGACATCCTAGTCATAAGGTTAATACAACTGGAACCTATAGTAGCATGGTGGTAGCATTAGTAGAGAGATTGAATAGACCTCAAGCAGGGTCTTCTGGAACCGCTAGAGGCAGATATCAAGCCACATCCCACTTCTATGTGATGACATAGCCCGATGGTGTGGTCAATCCTCAAGTTGTTACAAGTCATACACAAATATTTTATTCTGGTTTATATATATATATATATATATGTGTGTGTGTGTGTGTGTGTGTGTGTGTGTGTGTGTGTATTTGTCTTGGTTGATCCAGGTGTGTTATACTTTAACTTCTAAGAGGTGATTTTACCTTGTAACCTATGTGTGTGTCATGGACCAACCTTCTTTTCCTTAACACCCTTCTCTTTGGTTTTTGGTTGTACATGAGGTGTTTCCCTCATGTGCTCTTGTTTTCTCTAAGCACAACATATAAGTGGATTTGATGCCTTTTGAGATTCATGAATTTGATTTGATCCTTGGAATGGACACATTAGAGAGGTATAGGGTGGTGTTCGACTGTAGTTTCAAGGTTTTTGAGTTTTGGGAGGAACATGTCTCTTGCACTTTCCAAGGAGATCGGAAGATCCTTCCTATGTGTCTGATGTCTACATCCATAGCTGAGAAACTGATGAGGTACGGTAGTGAGGCTTTCTTATCTCACATGTTTTTTAGTAAAGTCGAGAGTCCTAGTATTTGTGATGTACCTATAATTAGAGAGTTTGGGGATGTATTTCTTGATGAGTTCCCTAACATTCCATCTCCTCAAGAGATTGGTGTTGAGATAATTTTTTTTTGTATCCCATGGCACAAGTATCATATAGAATGGAACCAAAATAAATGAAGGAATTAAAGAAATAATTGCATGAGTTACTGGACAATAGTTTTATCCAACATAGTACATCTCCTTGGGGTTTCACGGATTTGCTCATTAAAAAGAAGTATGGCTTGATGAGTCATGCATAGACTAGTGGAAATTGAACAAAGTCACCATAAAGAACAAGTATTTGTTACCAAGGATTGATAATTTGTTTGATCCGTTATAAGGGGATTGTGTTTTCTAATATATATCTACAATTAGGATATCATCAGCCAAAATTTAAGGCCAAATATATACCCAAAAAAATCCTAAAAGATGAGGTATTGGCATTATGAGTTTGTGGTATATTGTTTGGGATAATTGATGCACCTAAAGCTTATATGGACTTGATGAACTGGGTGTTCAGGTAGTACCTAGACCAGTTTGTAGTCAAGTTCATATATGATATTTTGATCTACTCCAAGGACCAAGAATAGTATGAGAAGTATCTTTGTCTGACTTTGGGACTTTATGGTAGGATAAGCTATATGTATATTTTAACAAATGTGAATTCTAGTTTAATGAAGTATCTTTTTTGGGCCATGCCATCTTTAGCTAATGTATTTGCATAGATGCCAAGAAATTGGACTTAGTTTCATTGTGGGAGAAGCCAAAGATGTCAATAGAATTACAAAGCTTCGTAGGGCTAGAAGGGTACCACATGAGGTTCATTAGTGAATTTAGTATCATATCTTTGCCTTTAACTAGGTTGAAAAGAAGGAGATGCCTTTCGTATGGATTGAGAAGTGTCAACAGAGATTTGAACTATTAAAAGAGAAGCTGACATTCGCACTAGTGATAGTTTTTCTAGAACCTAGTAAGGGTTGGATATATTTTTATCATCATCATCATCTAAGCCTCAGTCCCAACTATGTTGGGGTTGTCTACATGGATCCTTCATTTCCATTCATCTCTATCATGGGCCATATTCTGGTTGAGATGTAGAGATTCAAAATATTTCTTTATAAGCTCATCCCATGTCAATTTATGCCTTCCTCTTCGTCTATTTATTGTGTTTGACTCAATAGCATTGCTTCATATAGGTGCATTAATCGATATGCATTTCACACGTCCATACCATCTGAGTCAGCCCCCATGCAACTTGTCCTCAATGCTCGCACATGTTTGTACCATCGGAGTCAGCCCTCGTGCAACTTGTCCTCAATGCTCACCACTCCCACTTTATTCCTGAGATAGTCATTTTGTAAGAGATCTTTTCTTGTCTTCCCACATATCCATCTTAGCATATGCATTTTAGACATGTTCATCTTGTTGAGACCTGATTTCTTCACCGCCCAACATTCACTTCCATAGAGCATGGTTGGTCATATAGTTGTTCTATAAAACTTACTTTTTAACCTGAGAGGGATCTTCCGATCACATAATACTCCAGTTGCACTCGTCCATTTCAACCATCCTACAGTGATCCTATGACAAACATCATTTTGGAGATCCACATCTGTTTGAATAATAGAACCCAAGTAACAAAATTTATCACATTTTGGTAGATCTACTCTATCCAAATTGGCTCCATCATTCACGCTCTGAGATTGGTTGAAATTGCAATGCATATATTGTATTTTAATCTTACTAATCATCAATTCATTTGATTCCAATGCCTCTCTCCAACGTTCAACTTTATCATTCAATCCATCTTTAGATTCGTCAATCAAAACAATATCATCAACAAATAACATACGCCAAGGAATATCATCTTGAACATTCTTTGTTAACTCATCCATAACAAGAATGAACAGATATGGGCTGAGTGTGGATCCTTGTTGTACCCCAACTATGATAGGAAAAGTTGGTGTCTCTCCTCTAGGAGTCTTTACACATGCAGTAGAGCTATCATACATGTCTTTGATCAAGTCAGCATATTGGATTGGCACACCCTTTTTCTTCAAAACCATCCACAACACTTCTCTGGGTACTCGATCATAAGACTTTTCCAAATCAATATACACCATTTGAAGAAATATTTTGGGATAAAGATGTGATATTGTTTACTTTAAGGAATTTGAAGAAGAACAAAGAGAACTACCCAGCTCTTGATTGGAATTGGTGGCAGATCTTTTAGCACTGAATATTTAGAGGCATTATCTATACGGTATCTTCACCAAATGGAAGCGTCTCTAATACCTCTTATCAAAGTAGGAGTTGAACATGTAGCAACACAAATGGCTCAAGCTGATAAAGGATCGTGAATGTACCATGTAGCACCATCCACTAAAATCCAACTTGGTGGTAGACGCCTTGAGCAAAAGGGCGTCATCATCAACCACAATGGGGATAGCACAATTGCACTCAATGGCCTATGCAAAAAGGGATATCTTGGTATCTCTACCTCAGATGAAAATGCAGATGGAAATTTCCATGTCGGGAGGACTACTAGCCTAGATACACACCAAGCTAATACAACAAATCAAGGATGTGTAGCATGGTGACATTGTGATATAGAACATCAAAGAAGAACTGGGTAGTGATAAGCATGAGGTATCTATGAGTCGGATCAAGGAGTTGTTTATTTCCATAATAGGATGGTGGTACTTAATGTGGATGGTTTGATACAGGTTGTGTTGGAGGATTACATACCTCTATGTATGTGATGCACCCAGGTAGCACCAAGATGTACTATGTATGGGTAAATCTTCTCTGTACCGTTCTATACCATTCAAATTTTATCGGATGTCTACACACCAATATGTACTATAATCTCAAAGACTTGTATCGGTGGCCCAATTTGAAGATGAACATGGCAGAGTTTGTACACATGTGTCTAGTTTTATAGCAAGTGAAGGATGAATGTTAGAAGCATGCAGGAACATTAGAACCCCAACTATTCTAGAAATAAATTGGGACCACATGGATATGAATTTTGTGGTTGTCTAACTAGAACATCCAAGCGGCATGACTCGATTTGAATGGTAGTGGATAGGTAAACAAAGATGGCACATTTTCTACTAGTGAAGAACACCTTTTCAGTTGATAAATTGTCACAACTCTACATTGATGAACGTGTGCTACTAAATGGGGTGTCTCTAACGATAATATGTGACAGAGTGTTGTAGTTCACCAGTAGGTTTTCACACTATCTGCACCACAGCCTTAGGTACACAAGTGAGGTTCAATACAACCTTCCATACATAGATAGATGGCAAGTTAGAAAGAACAATATAGACTCTAGAAGACTTGTTGAAGATCATGTTTTATGTAGTTCTAAGGAAGTTGGGATGATCATCTCATTCTGATTGAGTTTGTCTACAATAATAGCTATCATAAGATCCTAGACATGGCATCATATGAGACTTTGTATGATGACTTTGTAGATTTCCCTTATGTTGGTATGAAGATGATAAATACCAATTTTTGGGTCTAAAGTTTGTACAAAAGACCATATATAAGATCAATATGATAATACATCAATTATTGGTATCCCAGGACTGGCATTAATCATATCCAGACAATCAACACAGACCCTATTTTAAGTGGGTGACATGTTTTGTGTCAAGGTGTCACCTTGGAAGGGGTTCTAAGATTTGATGCAAGAAGTTGGAACCCACTTTTATGGGTCCCATTCTAGTTGTTGCACGAATGGAGAAGGTAAAGTATAAGTACAAACTATCTCCTAAATTATAGAAGTTTCATAGAATATTTCATGTATCTATGTTTAAAAAAGTCATCCAAGAATTGATTAGATGATTCAACTGGTAGAGGTAAAACTCAATGAGGAAATATCCTTCATGGGGGGTCTAGTGTTGATTCTGGAAAAATAGGTAAAATTCTTAGGAATAAAGACACAGTGGTGGTTAAATTGCTTTGGCATCATTGTAGTGTGGATAAGAGAACATGGGAACTTGAGGAGGAGATGTGCGAGAAGTACCCAACCCTTTTCTCCTAGGCTTAAGGGGCAAAATCCCTATTAGGGATTTATAGTTGTAAGACCCCTGACCTATCTTAATCCATTAATCTTACTTTGCTATCCTTATTTCCTCTTTAGATGCTTTCTTAAGCATGTGTTCAGTCATTGAGTGTCCTACTTGTGGAACGATGTACATATTTTCCCTTGGTTAAGGGCTCCTTTGGAATTCGTCCATGGCATGTTGGTTGTCTTCTCCTTTATTTGCTTTGCTAAAAGTAGACACACTCAAGTGCCCTAACCTAGCCTAGATACATTTCCATTGGTTGAGAACTAATATAAGTGGCATGACCTTCCATTGGTAGATAACTAATGGAAGTGTGCATGATCTTTTATTGGTTGAAAATCGATGAGGCTCATCTACTTGTTCATCGATTTATGATATGCTTGATTTTATTTAGTTGTCAACTAATGAAACAACGGGGTGGTTGGATGGTAGGATTCTATCAAGTGAATGCCAGCTTGGCTACTGTTGGTTTTATGTAATCTACCTATCGATGTCACTTACAGTGTGTCCTCCATTGTCTTTCCTAGTTAGCTTTAACCAACGGGTTTTACTTATGAGAAAAAACTATGGATTTTATTTCTTCACCTACAGACTGGTTTCCTATTAGTGTGTAGATGGAAAATTAGGGTCTACCTTCTGATGGCACAACTGACCGATGAAGGTAGAGTTCTAACTGACGACGTAACAACTTAATTGACTTTTCTCTCTCCTCTAGGGCTATATATACACCCCTTATCCTTACTTATTGTCTCACTTGTGCATATAAGCAATGAAGTGTTGATATAGAGTGAGTCATCATCAGTTTAAGACAACTAACAGGATTTCTAGTGTCATCAATTCTTGCCTCTAGCATGATTTACCTCAATTCTCTTATCTATTGATGCAAGGCAAGCAACTGGTAACTTTTGGGCATTGATCCGGTAAGATGAACCTCAATCGTGTGTTTTTGTCTTGATATTTACCTTCTTATCCTTCTCATACGTTTTCTAGAAGGTTTTCTCTAGGATTATAGATGTAGACTATAACACCATGTTTCCACGTTTCTTTTATTTGTTTTGTCACTTTCATTCATAGATTGGTGGCACTAGAGTGTTGTTGAAGGAGAGGAACTCAGACCTTGGGGAGTTTCCCTCAACGCGGGAGTTTATCATGAACATGGTTTCCTCACAGTAGTTTATTGTGTGCAAACCCACTTTTTCATTGACTTGTGAGTGATATAACAATGGACTCATTTTTACCTACCTCATGCTTGCATGTAATGGATTTTGTTGTTATATACCTTTAATTGCTAAATGTGGTGTTAAGTTCCCTAGGCCCAAACCAATAGGTTTGTGTGTTTGAATTTTGATATTTTGTAATTTTTCCATTGTCCTTTGGCAAGAAAATGAATTTAGATGGCAGTAGAAGTTTAGGGTTTCTTCCCTAGTGTTGAAACATGACATGCATGCTCAAAGATGTCATCTTGTAGATTATTTATGAATGTTCTGAATTCAAGGTGCATGTCTTTAATCATTCTCATAATACTATACTGCTTAAGTCTAAAAAGGTGGACCCTTTAGGGAGAATGTAACATACCAGATCTTGACCCTTACCCTAGAACTTTGATCTTTTGGGTTTGGCCAAGAAAGGGTTGAGGTTAGACTTGAAAAATGTTAGAATGACAATAATGAGCTAGTGCATGTAATATCACCCTAATGAACCTAATTGGATAAGTAATTAAGTTAATTGGCCATATGACATATCTCATAAAAAGAAGTCACAAAAGTGGAAACAGACTTCAAATTTGTAATCTACATATCAAAATAAGCCTACATGTCAATTATCATCTAATTTGGATAACCTTGAAATAATTAGGCAAGTTTAGGAGAGAGAAAATGAATAAAAGACATAAGTGATAAATAAATGTGATATATGACACCAAAACATGGAAATAAAGGCAAATTCATATTCAACACACTTAAGTTAACTTATGGATGTAGTTTCACATATTTTGGATAATCCTAGTGTCATTAATGCATGAGGAAAGATAAATAAAGAATTGATTAATTAATGCATCAAAAGTCTTGTAAAGGAAAATATAATTATAAAATACAAATTTACATGTCCTAATTAATCTATATGTAAAATTTGGTGTTATTTTCACTTTGTTTGATACCCCAAACAAACATAGATAGAAACTAAATAAATGAATAATTGAAAATGTCATTTTCCCTAAAGTTTTAATTAACTTCGCTCGTCACGCTGCTTTTTGATGTTCGAGTTGGACCTGGATCTATGAAGTGTTTTGTGGTCATCATATTGACCCGAGTCCCGGTTAGAATGGGACACTATAGTTCCCAGGTAGTTTCCCTCGCATGCTCGCTCTCTTCTCACCTCCTTTCCCCTTTTTCTCTGACTTTTCACAATCTCCGCATGGTTTCAAACCCCTTGATCCTTGGTTCATTGGGATTTGGTCACCTCAGGTTCCTAGTCGACTAGGAGGACTTCTTGATCCTCTATTTCCTTTTTCCAATAGGACTCCCGACATCTTTGAACCCTCGAACTGCTATAAAATCTCCTGAAAGATGTATCCCGCCACTGCTAATGTTTTCCTCGTTATGGTTTTACCTCTTCTCTCCTGATCAATTCTTACCTGTTCTAGCTATCAGAGTGTTGTACAGCATCGTCGACAGGTGGCTCGGGACTACTCAAGCCCAGAAAACTGTTGCCCTGCTTCAATTTTACCTTGCGGAGGTTTTGGCTTCTTCAATTGGGTAAGATGTTGGCGGTTCTTCTTTTCCCTCTTTTTTTGTTCATCCTTTTAGTTGTCTATGATTGGGGTTGATTCTTGGTCTTTTGTACTCTCTAGCACCTCGAGTTTTGGTCATTAGGTTTGTTTGGCACTTGCGAGCTTGATGGAGTAATCGCCGTGGTGTTTTGGCATCTAAAGCTCAGAATGAGCTCCTTGCTTTTGAGAGGTTGTTGTATGTCGTCTCATTCTCACGATTCAGAGAAATGGAGAAGATGATGGTTGTTGGCTTTCCTATTTTACCCTCGAATCTATTCATTTTTGTCACAGTTGACCAAGGGTATGAAGGTCATTTGATGATTTTTAAATTTGTTTCTTTACTTAAATGAATTTTCCAGGGTGGTTGTAGGGTCGTCCGAGTTGGCCAGCTTTGGTTGGGACAACTCAGACCCCGCACCCTCTCCCTCTCTTTCTACCTCTCTCTGGGGTGTTCGCTGACATGGAATTATCTGATTGGCTGACTTTTGGAAATTAATATCTAATTATTGGTGGCTTGGAAAATAACAAAAAAATATGTTTTAGAATCATAAAATTATAAGCTTTCTAATGATCTAATGTTAAAATGTGCTAATTTTTCATGGGCTTTCCTATTTATACATTAACTTATAAAATTCATAACTAAATATTTATAAGTTAGAAAAATATAATAAAATATGTTTTGAGTTCAGAAAATGATAATCTAAAATGTGGCAAGGTTTTGATAACCTAATTCACCTATAAGGAAAAAGGTGTTTTTTAGGGTTTGAATAATGAATATCAAATTGACTGAAAATCTACATATATGCTTAATAGGTTCTCTGGTGACCTAAGCATGGACCTAGTTGGACTTTGGATCAGTTGACTCTAAAGTTGAGGTATGTTTGCATCCCCTATTATTCTTTTTGATCAATTAGCCTATGTTTCTTATTTCTCTTGGTCCTATGGACATTAGCCTATACACATTGCTCTTATCCTTTGATATCATGGTTCTTGTGAACTATCTTGTTTGTGGTAATCTTGGATATTCTCTTGACTCTTATCTTGTGCCTTGGTGCATGTTGGACTTTTTATGATATGTGCCCACTATGATGTGGATGTTTATTTGTGGATATGTGATATCTTGTTCCCACTTACATGTGGATGTATGTGTCCATTGTGTGATGGAAACATTGTATAATCTGACTATACTTTTTACTTACCTCTACATTTTACATGCTATGTGATTCAGTAGCACTAGAGTAGTGTAATTGCAATGGTTTTTGGGTGTGTGCCCCTATTTTTGGGATGGAGGTGGTGGTGCCCCATACCTGAGTTTCAAGGATGTGAAGCCTTGGCTCAACTTTTAAATAGTGGGAGTTTGGCAGTGCATCATTCTCTATCATGTTTCAAGGATGTGAAGCCTTGGCCACCTTTGTCTTTATATTGTTCTAGTGTTATGCTTATCTCACATGCATGTAGGTTTGATGATGATTGTGGGGTGTGTGGCCTAATTTTTTTATATGTGCTATTATGGTACAACTTTGTTGTTATGAATATGTCAAGTATCCTATTTTATCATGATTCTTTTCTTTTATGTCCTCTTTCGTTAATCCTTGTCTCTTCTATGGGAAGCCTTTTATATTTGTTGTTGTCCCTTTGTTTTCTTAATATTTCTCAATTTACTCTTTAGTATGCACATACCTGCTTTTGTTGATGTCATCTATTTTCTCTTCTTGTTGGGGTATGCTTCCAACCCTAGGTGAAGGATATGGAGGACATGGCATAAAGGTATGGACTTAGATTGAGAAGTTAAAGCTAGGAAACAATCTTGATATGGTTTAGATTTCCCTCTACCACAATCCTTATGATGTTCCCTTACATGTAAGTTTAAGATTTTTTTACCCTTTTGTGAAATTGAATATAGTCAATGTTTTATTCCGCTTCTATATTTTGGTTGTTTTGTATATCATTATTTAAAATTTGAAAATTTACACCCACTCCAAGCATACCTTTGAAGTGTATTTGGACTGGAGGTTCTATTCTTCAAATATTTTAGTAGAGAGGTGGTTTCACTTCTTTACAGAGAAAAAAGGGCTTATGTATGCCATACTTTTGGTTATCCTTGATAGCTTAAGGCACAACAACTTATGGTTGTTCAGAAACCTACTATCTTTGCTTTAGTGAGAAGTTAGGTCATATTGTTTGGACATTTATATCTTCTTGAGTTATTTACTATTTCATTATACATCTATTTGTTGAAAGGTTATGTGCAATCGGTTTGATGTGATTGTAGGATAATGAAACTAACTATCAAGAAAAAATATAATATAGAACCCTGAGTGTTGGTATGTATGCCCTGAGATCCAATCATATGATGATTGGATTGGCATACGTCATGATTGATTTGATAAATATCAAAGGCAAGCTTCCAATTTATTCTAGCTCAATCAATTATGATATATATGATGGAGCAGAATGAATGTCTAAAGAATGACAATACTCAATGATGTATGTCTTCGGGTCGAGGACCTGAACAATGAGGTCATATGTATGCTAAGAGTATGTTCACTCTTGTTATGTCCCTAGTCAGATGTCATTATGGAAGGTTTATAGACAACAATGACAAATCAAGACTAGAGTGTGTTGGTTGATGACAATGTCTCATTGGTCATGATATATGATATCAAACCAAGCACATAGATACATGTTAGAGAATAGTGTATCCGACAGACCCACCATGAGAGTGACACATGGAACCATGACATGGTAGTCAGAATCATCTCTCACAGTGATGGTGGTGATTGTGATTCTTAGACCTAAAATCATTGCACTCGTCGAATGTGATTGGGTACACTTTGACATCATCAAACGCAGTCATGTAAAATGGGTTGTTATAACGGTGATGATTGGGTGGTTTTAATGCATGAGTTAGATTATGAGTGATAGATATGGGATTTGTCCCTCCTAAGAATGTATGATGTTCAGGCCACTTGATAAGCGAGACTGAGAAAGGCATGTGTATGCACATGTGAATTAATATATGATATTGATGTCACACATATCTCAAACAGTCTGCTCTAGTTCAAGAAACATGAATGAACGTTGAAAGGATGACAACTCCATGCCTTGAGTTTATTCAGGATATCAGAGACAAAGGAATTATACATTCACTGAAACACCAATCACAGACTGTAGGATTGAAAGTTGTTCTCCAACTTTCCTTTACACTTGGGTAGCACTGATGTGCAACTAGGTTCCGCTCTTTGCTTGTGATGTCATAAGCTAGTTATGGACATTCTCTGCCAACGTGAAATGGGACCTATAGGGTCACACACAAAGGATTAATCTAGAAGAGGAGTTTATCCATGAATGATGTTTGGATTGATCACTAAAGTGTTTAGGTACTCAATCAAACATTCAATCAATAGACTTGACTTAGAATCATCAAGTTCAAGTGTTGAAACAAATGATTAGAGTGTCAGATTGATTGAGAACTGAATTGACTGTGTTCTGCACAATCTGGACTACCAACCAACCGGTTCACTGGGTGAAATGATCGGCTTATGGACAGTGAGATGACCGATTCACTCTGGTGAACCGATCGGTTCAATTGGACCAAACGAGTAGTGTTGTGTTGTCCCGATTTGTGAGAAACGTTTTTCGTTTCACTTGTTCAATTTGATTGGGACAAGAATTAATCTTTGCACTAATTAGAAATGAATAAGGAAAGTCAATTGTAGGCAAGTCTGGGAAGTGAAACAACCACTTCACTGGGTGAACCGATCGGCTCACACTCTCAACTGACCAGTTCACTAGTGAACCGATCAGCTCACCTTGCCAAACAACCGTTTCAGTTATGAAATGACTGGTTCGCCTTCCGCAGTGTAAATTGTTCATGGAAATTTCGAACCCTTCTATTCCCGCACAAACTGGGAACCCTGACCCTGCCCTCTACTATAAATAGAGGGATACAGGGGGCTTCTTCAGAGATACAACTCAGAACATTAGTTGCTCTGTAAATTTGTTGTCCTCTCTAGTTGTGATAACTGAGAGAACCCAAGCAAGTTCTACCCGTCCAGGGAGGAACAGTGAGGGAAAGACAACTACAGGAAAGCAACTAATGGTGGGAGATTGTGTCGGTGACTAGTACACTGACAGAAGGGTACAATTCCTTCTAGTTCATCCTTCAGGATGACAAGAGTTCCTGGTAGTCCTTGTAGACTATCTATTGAGGCAGGAGATTTCTTCCACTCAAGAAGACGGCATTCAACTATATTCCGAATCACAAGACCAGGAGTTGCACAGACGTCGTCGAAGATAGGTGGTTGAAGACCACACTTGCTATGAGGTATAGTCATTGAGAAAGACTCAAGACCAAGTATATCTCACTAAAACCATCCTTCCCATTACATAGATGTTGATGTGATTTGATGGTTATGGATTTGTGGTCAAGTTAAATTTTTGTTTATGATGCCTACTCCAGCCATGAAATCCCAATTGTGGTATCAGAGCCACGTCAATACTCTATGTTTTGGGATAATCGATATGATCGGATTTTGGTTTTTCCTTCTTTTATTTATTGCATATGATGTGAATATTTAAATGACTAATGTGAATATCTGATTAATACCACATGATCCCAAACTAATATATAAATATATGATATGGTATATGTGCAATCGACACGTGTCACCCTAAAATGATTTTGATGGTGGATGTGTAGCATGGTTATGGCTTATAAACCCTATGTGCATGTGTGTGGTTGGTTATGGTTGTTTGCATCTCGGTCTGCGCACTGATCCCTCTTCTTCTATTCTGAATGTAACTCAATATAACCTGACATTATCTTCTACCTTTGCTACCCTCGAATGTAGCTCGAGGTTTCACAAAGATTATGTAAACTAGGTTTATCTTTATTTCTTGTTATGAAGAAGACTGAAGACGACCGCTTGATGGACCGAGACGACTGACTGAGGAGCAGCTGGTGGACCGACGAGAAGCCCAGACGACTAGACAAGCCGACCATCTGGAGGAGCCAGACGACTGGCTGGAGGAGACCAACCGACTAGCCAAGAGGCAAGTCGACCGATTTAAAGGTTGAACCAGTCAACCCGGATTGACAAGAATAGATATTCATCAATAACAGGTTGCATGTGATGTAGACCTTAGATGATTGTAGTTCTTTGTGGCTCCAAGGAACTACAATAGGACAGACATAATCACCGCTTTATCGTTATTGCATGTTTTCATTTATGGGATGTAGCATGTATATGATACATACTATATATGTGATGATTGGATACATATATACATATATAAGTATTTTAAAACCCCTCAAATATACATATTAAGTTAAAGATGCCTTCCAAAAGTAGCACACATGAAAATCTTGATCGACTAAGTATGGGCATGCCTTCGCGTGGTGCATCGTCTATCTCGTGGAAGTGTGATGGGGAATATGTGGGTCTGCCTTCGTAGGGTGCATATTCATCATGTTGGTTTTGGGTCGGACTTAACTTGGTGACCTTGATCGGATCAAGAACCTTGAGGCATAAAGATGAACATGGAAAGGAGTTGCACATGACATCTATCAAGAGTTGCATATGATGCAATTGGCAAAGGTTGCCTACCTGAAAGAATCTAGTTGTGGGTGACAGTCCTAGCTGGTCCATGACTTAGAGGAAATCAAGATCTTTCTTACTAGAAGGTTGTACGCTGCAATCTTCCAAATTCATGGTGAGGGCTATCAGTTTGATCAAAATAGTGGGAGCGATAATTAATTAAAGACCTGACCTAATTAATATCATCAAATCAAATCAAATCAAAAGAGTTTTGGATAAAATTGCAAATTTCCTTTTTGTAGAATAAATGGCTACCAACAACAATCACTTTTCATTGTGATTGATCCTTGAGAAGGACAAGCTAAATGGTAAAAACTTCCATGACTGGTTTAGGATGTTGATGATTGTTCTCACTCAAGAGAGAAAGCTCTATGTCCTAGATACACTAGATCCAGAAGAACCCACTCCCATCGCACCAAAGGCTGAAAGGGATGCTTACAAGAAGTATACTGAGGATGCCATTCATGTGAAATGCTTGATGTTGTGCTCAATGAACTATGAGTTGTAGAGACAACATGAGAACATGGACGGCATTGAGATGGTTCAACATCTCAAGAACATGTATCAAGACCAAGCACGACAAGAGAGACATGATGTCACAATGGCATTCAAGTGTGTCATGATAGAAGGAGATCCAGGAGGCCCTCACACACTCAAGATGATTGGGATTAGCTTTATTTCTTATTATGATGAAGATTGAAGACGGTCGCTTGATGGACCGAGATGACCGACTGAGGAGCATTTGGTGGACCGACAAGAAGCCCAAATGACTGAATGAACCGACCATCTGGAGGATCCAGACGATCGGCTACAGGAGACCAACCGACCAGCCAAGAGGCAAGTCGACCGTTTCAAAGGTTGAACCAGCCAACCCGGATTGGCAAGCACAGATCTTCATCAATAATAGGTTGCATGTGATGTAGACCTTATATGACTGTAGTTCCTTGTGGCTCCAAGGAACTACAATAGGATTTCCATAATCATCGCTTTATCATTATTGCATGTTTTCATTTGTAGAATATAGCATTTATATGATATGTACTATATATGTGGTGAATGGATACATATATGCATATATAAGCATTTTAAAACCCCTCAAATATACATATTAAGTTAAAGATGCCTTCCAAAAGCAGTACACATGAAAATCTAGATCGACTAAGTATGGCCATGCCTTCGTGCGGTGCACCATCTATCTCGTGGAAGTGTGATGGTGATTATGTGGGTATGCCTTCATAGGGTGCATATTCATCGTGTTGGCTTTTGGGTCGGACTTAACTCGGTGACCTTGATCGGATCAAGCATCTTAAGGCATAAAGATGAACATGGTAAGGAGTTGGGCATGACATCTATCAAGAGTTGCATATGATGCAATTGGTAGAGGTTGCCTACCTGAAAGAATCTAGTTGTGGGTGACAGCCCTAGCTAGTCTATGACTTAGAGGAAATCAGGATCTTGCTCACTAGAAGGTTGTACGCTGCAATCTTCAGAATTGATTGTGAGGGAAATCAGTTTGATCAAAATATTGGGAGCAATAATTAATTAAAGACCTAATTAATATTATCAAATAAAATCCAATCAAAAGAGTTTTGGACTAAAATTGCAAATTTCCTTTTTTATAGAATAAATGGATACCAACAAGCTAAATGGTAACAACTTCCATGACTGGTTTAGGGTGTTGAGAATTGTTCTCACTCAAGAGAGAAATCTCTATGTACTAGATACACCAGAGCCAGAAGAACCTACTCCCAACGCACCAAAGGTTGAAAGTGATGCTTACAAGAAGAATACTAAGGATTCCATTGATGTGAAGTGCTTGATGTTGTGCTCAATGAACTATGAGTTGTAGAGAAAACATGAGAACATGGACATTGTTACAACCCCACTTTTTGGATTCTTTTGGTGAGAAATGTAATTTCTCCTATTAAAGATATTTGAACAAATAATGATATAATTTGTTTTGAATAAAAAGGATTTCGTTTACAATAGCCTTGTTGGTTGTTTTGTGGGCTTTATTGGCTATGGGGCCAAATAACAAGGAAAACACAAAAGAAACTCCATTATTAAATGAGTAAATAAGAAATGGAGAAAAGAAAGATGTAGAAACCTCTAGAAGGAAAGGGAATGTTATCCAAAGGAGGATTTCATGCCTCTTGGGTTCCTTGGGTCCCAAGGAGTCCAATGTTGCAAAGATAATGCAACAAGAAAAGAAAAGATCAATTAAATATTTCTTTATTAAGAAAGAAATTGGAGACAATGATAAAATATGGGAATTAAGTGGAAAGAGGTATGATTGAGTCATCTTTGGTGGATTTTCGTATCCATAAGGTTTATAATGTTAGAAGGAATTCCAAAAAGGAAAATAAAAAGAGAGATAAAGAGAAATCCTCAAAAAGAGATATTTTAATAAATAAGATAATGATAAATAACGAATATAGATGCATCTAGAAGGATAATAAGTATCCACTAAAAAGGATTTCGAAATATTATAGTTTCTTGGGGTCCAAGGAGCCCCAATGTTGAAAAAGAAAGAGAGAGGATAATGTGATACATAATTAATGAATTTGTGGTATTGTTAAAAAGAGGTATTTTCTACTATAAGAAAGTATAATTTTGTGCCAATGGATTAAAAGTCAAGCATAAAGAGAATAAGAGAAAGGATTTTCAAATTCCTAAATATCCAGTAAATATGTTTTTTTAAGAAGATGATTAAGAGAGAGAAGTTTTCTTCCTAATGAAGGAACTTGGGTTCCTATTGGGAAAGGGACTTGTTAACTCATTGATAGTCATCATAGGGCTTCATTACCCTCCCCTATATAAGGGTAGAGCCCATAGCCGAGCCCAAAGAGATCCCACGCATCTCTCTCTCTTCTCCTTCTTCTTCTTCATTCAAACCCTAGCCTTTAGAAGGTAGAGCAATCTTGGGGGCATCAAGAAGCTTTACGATGGAGGTATGAGACTTCCCCAATGACCTATGGGGGCTTTGTCACTGTCCCCTCTCTCCTGGTTTCTCTCCAGCCGCCTGTAGCGGACCTGCAAGGTTGGCCGCCGTGGAAGCAGCCGCCATCCCGACTCCAGCCACCTCAGTTGTAGCTGGGGGCTTCTATAGGTGCGGAGGAGGGCGGTGGAACAAAAGGTACCATCGATGGTGCCTTGGAGTCCAGGAAAGGGAGGAGGAGCCACGCCAATGTGGCTAGGGTGACAGTAGTAGGGTTGTGCAAGGTTGAAGATGGGTGGAGGTGTCGTTGGATGGTTATACCCCTCCAGGGTATGAAGCATCGATCACTTACGTAAGGGCAAACTCATCATTGTATTATGTTTCTAAATCGGGCTACGTTGCATGGAAGAGATGATGCGGCAGCCTGCCATTGGTCCAAGTAAGAAATTATTGCAAAATTCATATCTAAATATTGGTAGATCGGATGGAGGCATATAATACATGAATCTTTCTCAGAAAAATGCGAGGAATCCATTAAAAATAGAATTAGAAGCTAATTACTCTTGCAATTCGAAAAGTAGTAAAAGTTATCAACTTTAATGCATTAATGATTAAGAAACCCTAATTTGAGATGATTAATATATTAAGAAGGGTTATATGGATGATTAAAGTTGATATTAACATGTTTATTATAAAAAGACACATCAAGATCTAAAAGGATGAACTTTACATGTAATTGGATTAATTTAGAGTTCCATGTACATGAATGAGCTTTAATGGGCCTTGAAACCCTAATGTTAGTAATTATGACTCTTAATGGCTTTGATTGTTCAAATTCATGAATAAAGCTGAGATATGATGGTTCTAAGCTATTTCGAGTATAAAAGTTACTAATTGTGGGTAAATACCCTTAATATGGTAATTGGGGTTTTCTAATGGATAAAGGTGGAATTAGTGATAAATAGAGTTTATGTAAGATAAGTCGTTAATTTAAAAGGAACTAAAGATGATAATTACGCTTAATGATCGTTTCATGACTTAAAATGATAAAATTTGTAGTTGTAATGAAAAAGAGGCATAAGAGACTTAATTTACATTTAATTGTACCTATAATCCGAAATTAGGGTTATATGTTGTTAAAAGGTAACCTTAATATCTTTCATGAGGAATAGATGAGATAATTAGGGTTAAAATAGTAAAAATGAAGTGAACCCCTAATTGCAATGGAAACCCTAAAAGTGGACTAGTAACCCTAGGAAGGGAGCTAGGTTTAATATACCTTGATGGCCTGATCAATGATAGGAAAATTGGATGCCTATTTCAGGATCATCTTGTGTGCTTGTTTGTTTACTGGATTTCTTGCTTAGTTGGATTATTTTTGCACTCAAGTCAGCCTGACAGGTATGTGGTTAATTATGGTTAATCGCATTAGTTTCCCGAAGGTTTTCCAGATGATTAATCGCATTGAATGCAACCTATCAGTTTGGATGTTCATACTTGCAAATCATAAAGTCACTATGATTATCACAATAATAATATAAGTGTGTATTCTCGCACTAACATGCCACCCTGATGGATGATGCCAAAAGGTCAAGCCCAGGAGGGAAGACCCATGGGAACCATGAGTGGTGACCCCAGACACCAAGCTTGGGATTGAGAAGGTGGTCTTTATTGCATGATTAATGGGCACCATGAGAGGTGACCCCAGGCACCAAGCTCGGGATTGAGAAGGTGTCCTTAAGTCATTGGCAAAAGACAAACCCTAAGGAGGGTATGCCAGGGTTAGGGAAAAAGCAGTGGAGAATGTCACATTGAAATCGTAAATTGGCTTGTTAATTAACTTGATTATGATATTTAGATTGTTAGCCATATGTGTAAAATTTTGGTTGTCCCCACATACCGGCATATTCCTATATGCTGACCGACGTTGTATTTGTCGGCGTTTTAGGTACAAAGTTGAAAAGGACAAATAGTAAAGTGACATATTGTGAAAGTAAGAATTAAAGTGCAAGGAGGATTAGTTAGAATAGACTCCAACTAGGAATAGAAGTAGATATCCAAGTTTTTGAAAAAGGCATGCAAAGTTTTATTTTATTCTAGCTTTCAATATAGTTTTGGTAGAATTTTATAAGTATTATTGATTATTTGTCGAACCATTGATCCTGAAAATTTGGGATAACGGCTCGGACCTCTTGGTCTCCCTTAATTGAGGGTTATCGGGAGGCAGGGTCGTTACAGACGTCATTGAGAAGGTTCAACATCTCAAGAATACGTATCAAGACCAAGCACGACAAGAGAGATATGATGTCTCCAAGGCATTGTTCAAGTGTGTCATGATAGAAGGAGATCCAGTAGGACCTCACACACTCAAGATGATTGGGTATGTGGAGAACCTAACTCGACTGGGATTCCCTCTAAGCCAAGAGTTGGCTACTTATGTGATACTACAATCATTGCCAAAATCCTATAATCAATTTGTGATGAACTACAACATGAACAACTTTAACAGACCACTGACAGAATTGTAGGGCATGTTGAGGACAGTTGAGGCACTGATGAAGAAAGACAAACCCAAATATGTGATGATGATCAGCAGAAAGAAGGGAAAGTCTAAAGGTAAGGGCAAGGGAAAAGCAAAGAAAGGTTATGATGCTAGCCAGCAGCCCAAGTCATCTTCAACTCTCAAAGCCAAGGGAGGGGTAAACAAGGGAGGCAAATGTCACCATTGCCATGAGACGGGACATTGGAAGAGAAATTTCCCATAGATAAACTAAAGAAGAAGGAGGGGATGGAAGTCTCCACCTTAGGAAACTTAAAATGGTTCTTTGTCTTAGGTATATGATACCAAGATATAGATCTGACATATATGATGTGCATGATCTGAAAAGAAGTAACGGTCTTTCTGAAAGGACCAAAACGGAACACTCATCAACATTGGACCAAATGTTGTTGCCATAGATAGAAGTACATTTTAGTTTATTTCAGCCCAAAGGGCATGTAATGGAGTTATGAACTGCTATTTCATTTTGCCAATAAATAGAAACATTTTATTTATGCATCTTGTAATGACAAGGATGTCTGTCAATAAAGATTCATGTTTCAACATAAAAGATATGATCTTTTATGGCAATGCCTTATATGCATGAGACAAAATAAATAATACCTAAAAGTTATTGATGACTCAAACAATTAATTAGCATTATCATCTAAACAAATGAATGAGAAATTCATCTCTACGTTCCATGTTGATGGATAAACTAGACTCTCTTGGTTAATGAACCATTAAGAGATATGAATGGCTTGTTTATTGGGAATGATAACAAGTCAATCTTCACTAGATGTAGTGGGAGAATGACTATTCTATTAGGTATAATACATTTTGATGTATATAGATACATATTGGAATAAATGATAATACTTCAAATATGGTATTTAATGAAATACCAATATGAATATCTTGAAATGTTCAAGAATATCATAAATGAAGAACAAACTTGGTAAAAGTATTAATTCTTTGATATCATCAATGAACGAGATACTTAAACCAAATGTTTGAGGACCTTGTGAGTAACTATGATAGTGTATCATAGAGAACTCCTGATTAAGGCATAATGATGTCTAATCTTCTAGAATTCTTCTAAAGAATATGCTTTACACTAAATAAATGTACAAAAGGAGATTAAGAATCATAAATGTTGTGGAATCTCAAATTCCTTATGTAACAGATACACCTCAAATATCTAGTAGAAAACACCTCGAGCTTGATGGATAATGATATCCTACAAACTCAAAGGTGATTAATTTGTCATATGATGATGAGCTAATAATCCATCTAGATGATGTTGAGGAACCATATTTTGAGTTATGGCTTGAAGCCATAAGATCCAAAATGACTTCCATGTGAACCAAATAAGGTATGACCTTAATGGTAGCACTTATAGGGATACAACCCATAACTGTAATTGGGTCTTAAGAGTTAAGATTGACATGGATGACATTTGAAGATCTGATTGGTTAAGATACGTTCAAGTGAGTTCAAGGTATTGAACCTGATGATTTTATTTAACCAATTACAGTGGCTATAGGCCATACAGGATCATGCTTGCTATTGGAACTTAAAGACTATGAAATTTGGCATATGGATATTAAAACCACATTCCTAGTAGGAATAACATGAGGTTGTGTACGAGACACAACCTGAAGGGTTTTATAATTTCGTTAATGCAAATGAAGTCTATAAGTTACAAGAGTTTAATCAATATGATTGATTAAATACAAGCACCTCAGAATTGGAGTCTTTACTTTGATTATATAGTCAAAAGGTTTGACTGATATATCAAAACAAAGAAAGGATTTGTGATTACAAAGATTTAGTGGGAGCATATTCATATTCCACTTGATGATGAGGAATAAAATGAAACTGGTGTGGAAATACCTTCTTTGAGGAAATAAAGAGAAATTTCCTATGTGATAGGAATAGAGATCTATAGAGATAGTTCTTGAAAGTCTCTTTACTTGATAAACAGAGAGCATACATCGGCAGTCTGTACTGAAGGGTTCAGTATGTAGAGATTCAATGGGAGAAAACTTGTCCATGTTACATGGAGTTACTCTCTCAGATGCCTAGTATCCCAAATTCTTATGAAGAATAGAAACACAAAGATAGATGCATTATGTGTTCACAATTGGATCTATCATGTATGTAATCGTCCCATTGTCTTGTATGTATGGGACATGACAAGAAAATATATATATGCATTCATCATCTTGTATGTATTGGACATGGCAATATGATATGGTCGTCCAGTTATCTCATATCTAATGGACATGACGATGGATGTATGTCTACTTCTAGTGAGATTTATTAGAATACCATAAATAACTTATTTAAGTACTTGTGAAGTATTAAAGGATTAGTTCTATGGTAATAAAAGAAAGAGTTGAATGTAAAAGAGTTACACTGATGCAAGCTTCCAAAATGATCATAAAATATAAAAGTTATATTTAATTGTAAAGTGAACAAGAGTTGTTAAGTGGAAATGTTTTAAGAAAAATTAAAATTATATTTAATTCAAAAAGGAATGTTGAGTATCCTTGTGTTATGAACACTAGAGGATACTATATGGATCTAGAAGTTCATATAGATGAACTTATAGATATTCCAACCATTGATGACAAAGTAGAAATTCTAAGTCAAACTATGGAGCTAATTGTTAGGCAAGGAATATCATATAGCATATTGCGGTAACTCCATCTCATGTGAGATGTCACACAGTGAGGAGATGTGAAACATGCAATATACTGACTACATTAAAATATTGCTAACTCAATGGATTAGCACTAGCACAATAGAAACATGTGGGACATGTTTAGAGATCACTAAAAATATGATTCAAAGGTGATTGGCTCTAAGTGCAAGTGGGAGTCTGTTGGTATGTATGCCCTAAGATCCAATCATATGATGATTGGATTGGCATACGTCATGATTGATTTGATAAATATCAAAGGCAAGCTTCCAATTTGTTCTAGTTCAATCGATTATGATATATATGATGGAGTAGAATGAATGTCTAAAGAATGACAATACTCAATGACGTATGTCTTCAAGTTGAGGACTTGAACAATGAGATCATACGGATGCTAAGAGTATGTACATTCTTGTTATGTCCATAGTCGGATGTCATTGTGGAAGGTTAATAGACAACAATGACACATCAAGACTAGAGTGTGTGTTGGTTGATGATAGTGTTTCATTAGTTGTGATATATGATATCAAACCAAGCACATAGATACATGTTAGAGAACAGTGTATTGGACAGACCCACCATGAGAGTGACACATGGAACTATGACATGGTAGTCAGAATCATCTCTCATAGTGATGGTGGTGATTGTGATTCTTAGACCTAAAATCACTGCACTCATCAAATGTGATTGGGTACACTTTGACATCATCAAACACAGTCCTGAAACATGGGTTGTTATAATAGTGATGATTGGGTAGCTTTGACACATGAGATAGACTGTGAATGATAGATATATGATTTGTCCCTCCTAAGTGAGTATGATGTCCAGGTCATTTGATAAGCGATACTGAGAAAGGCATGTGCATGTACATGTGAATCAATAAATGATATTGAGGTCACAAATCTCAGACAGTCTGGTCTAGTTCAAGAAACATAAATGAACGTTGAAAGTATGACAACTCCATGCCTTGAGTTCATTTAGGATATCAGATACAAAGGAATTATACATTCATTGAAACATAAATCACAAACTATAGGATTGAAAGTTGTTCTCCAACTTTCCTTTTCACTTGGGTAGCATTCATGTGCGACTAGGTACCGCTCTTTGCTTGTGATATCATTAGCTAGTTATGGACATTCACTGCCAATGTGAAATGGGACCTATAGGGTCACACATAAAGGATATATTGTAAGAGGAGTTTATCCATGAATGATGTTTGGATTGATCACTAAAGTGTTTAGGTACTCAATCAAACATTCAATCAATAGACTTGACTCAGAATCATCAAGTTCAAGTGTTGAACCAAATGATTAGAGTGTCAGATTGATTGAGAACTGTATTGACTGTGTTCTGCACAATCTGGACCACCAACCGACCGGTTCACTGGGTGAACTGGTCAGCTCATGGATAGTGAGATGACCGGTTCACTCTAGTAAATCGATTGGTTCAACTGGACCAAACGAGCAATGTTGAGTTGTCCCGGCTTGTAAGAAAAGTTTTTCATTTCACTTGTTCAATTTGATTGGGACAAGAGTTGATCTTTGCATTAATTAGAAATAAATAAGGAAAGTCAATTGCAGCAAGTTTGGGAAGTCAAACGACCAGTTCACTGGGTGAACCGATTGGCTCACACTCCCAACTAACAGCTTCACTAGTGAATTGATCGACTCACCTTGCCAAACGACTATTTTAGTTATGAAATGATTGATTCGCCTGCTGTGGTGTAAATTATTCATGGAAATTTTGGACTCTTCTACTCCCAGACAGACTGGGAACCCTGACCCTGCCCTCTACTATAAATAGAGGGGTACATGGGGTTTCTCCAGAGACACAACTCAGAACATCAGTTGCTCTACAAAGTTATTGTCATGTCTGGTTGTGGTAACCGAGAGAGCCCAAGCAAGTTCTACCTATCCAGGGAGGAATAGCAAGGGAAAGGAAACTATAGGAAAAGCAACTGGTGGTGGGAGAGTGTGTCAGTGACTAGTACATCGATATAAGGGGACAACTCCTTCTAGTCCATCCTTCAGGGTTACTAGAGTTCCCAGTAGTCCGTGTGGACTATCTATAAAGGTGGGAGACTTCTGCCGCTCAGGAGGATGACAGTCAACCGTAGTCTAGGTCAAGACCAGGAGCTACAAAGATGTTGTCGAAGATAGGTGGTTGAAGACCACATTTGTTGTGAGGTATAGTCACTGAGCAAGTCTCAGGACCATGTATATCTCGCTAAAACCATCCTTCCCATTACATAGATGTTGATGCAATCTACTAGTTATGGGTTTATGGTCAAGATAAATATTTGTTTCCGCTGCCTACTACGACCATGAAAACCCAACACTGAGTCCTTAGAACTATCCCCTTAAGCCTCTATGAGGGGTGGGGAA
Source organism: Alisma plantago-aquatica (assembly GCA_963693085.1). Taxonomy (NCBI): domain Eukaryota; kingdom Viridiplantae; phylum Streptophyta; class Magnoliopsida; order Alismatales; family Alismataceae; genus Alisma; species Alisma plantago-aquatica. Next base: position 292,654,828 of record OY856411.1, read on the forward strand.
ATGAGTCAATCTTGTGGTAGATCTTAACAGTGAGAAGATGCTCAAAGCCATATATTTTTTAATATATGGGGATGTGTAGGAGAGGATAACATATTGTCTTTAAATGGTTGTGATATTGTGGAAGTACATGAGTAATGAGATGTATTATGGATGGTGGTTACCCTATTTTGTGGTGTCGTGACATGTGTATCTAGGACGGGCTTATTTTGGTGGATCTGCTTGAAAGCATGTATCCATGGTGGGTTAGTCTACATGCTCCCTACCTTTTTATGCCTCACTTTGATCCGAGGTTGTTACAAGAGGTCTAGGGAATCTACATACTTAGATCTTATATGGATGGTTGGGATGGTTTAGTAGCATCTAGTTATCTTTTTGGTTGGTACGCCCCCACACAACCCAAGGCACTAAAATATACATCATTTGTGTAGCATAATTGTTTAATTTAATTGACGCTAAACATGGTTGTTCCTTGGATAGATTACTTACTCCTTTTTACTTTTACATATGCATTATCTTACTAGCCTTACAGGTAGTCTAGAAACCAATAGGGATGGGTAAGAGTGTAGTTTCAGGTATACCCATACTCATTATGCTTATCATACCTTTATAATATTCTCTCTAGAAAGTAATAAGTGTTTTATGCACTATATCATATCTCTAGACTTGGGATCTTGTCATTGTGGTTTTTCACAAATTCTAGGTGAGCATCCCAACTATCCTTGGAGTGATAGAAAAAATGAACAAGGAGGGAGAAAGCTTTAAGATTAATAGGTGGGTGATGTTGGCTTGAAGGGATCTCGAAGGTGGGTGATGCTTGGGTGCCTCCTGTAGATATAAAGAATTTAGGTGTAGAATCATAGTTTTCCATGTATCCTCATGCCTGGGAAAGCATGTTTTTGTAGTATCCTTTGTCAGCCTTGGATTCTTTCATGCGTGCAAAGCCTCTAGAGTCAAAGTTATGAGTCTTTTAATATTTTGCGTGCATGTCATATAGTAATGCCACATTTTATATCTTAAATTATTTTATTTTGATGAGATATTGTGGGTGTGGTGTTTAGCCCTTTTACTGATTAAAGGCTTTTCAACTATGACAATGATGTATTGTGTTGTGTACACTTTTATGGATCTGATGTTCAATACAAAATCATTTGTGATGTTTGCCAAAATTTTCACTGAGATCTTTGTGTAGCTTATATGGATGATGATTCAGTTGAATTTTAAATTTTGGGTCCATTTTGAGAAATCTTACTCTTGTTGTGTTGGGCACCACATCAACAAGGAAGGTCCTTGGAGTGTTCCTGATGAAGACAAAGTGACAACTCCAACAAAAACTTAAGATTTCCCAAATAGGGAACCCAATCAAACTAGTCACTCGACTTGAAAATTTTGGAATGGCATATTTAGGGTTACAATAGATGTGAACCTCTTGGTTGTTTTTCTGCAACTCTTGTTGGCTCAAGTTGTTGTACTAATTGTTGTATCTTATTTTGTCTCTTTATATATTGTTGTAGTATATGATACATACAATAACGTATATGTAATGGTGATTGTATAAATATGTTTATTATATCAAATCACTAGATATAGTATCAATTCTTAAGATGCCTTCCATTGTGCAATATGCATGAACACCTTAATCGACTACGTGTGGGCACGCCAAAGCACGGTGTGTCATATATCTTGGGGGAGTGTGATAACAAGTATCTAGGTCTAGAAAAGTAGGGTGCATAGCTTATCTATTAGCCTTTGGGTTGTACTTAACTAGGTGATCTTAGAAGTATTAAGCATATAGAGGCATAAAGATATTATATACATTATAATTGATTTATGACAAGGAGTTGTATAACCATCTATGAAACTGGTAATTATTACCTGATCTAGCCTTCATTTGGGGCTTCATCTTGAGTCATTTTACTCTTTAATCGCATATAAACATGTTAGAATGCATACTACTAACCTCAATACGTGTGTTATTGTCAAATGCACTTGTGGGGGATTTTTCCATGTTCTTCAAGTACCTTGACCACACTTTGGATGGATGGGAGATAGGTAGTATGATCTAAGGGTTTCTCTTCCCTTAGAGGAGCCTAAAGAGAGTCTAAGAGCTTCCCTAACCTACCCCTAGTGACCAAGAGTCAAGCTAAAGCAAGGAACTCCATGGATGATGATTGTGAAGATCAAAGTCAAAGGAAGAAGCATCAGCACAGCCTTGGTAGAATGGAACAATCATGCTACCAATACTAAAAATCATATTTAGATTCTATTTAAGAAGCAGCTCCAATAAGTCTACCACCACGGTCGCATGAGCTAGCACAATCATGCCAAGAATACACCACCATGGAGGGACCAACCAAAATGATCATGTTGTCGGCTCCCACAGTGTTTGTGCTCAATAGAACTACCATTTCCCAATCCATCCACAACAGTCAAGCTACTGAGAATGGTCATGCCACTTCCCTACCACCACAGTCATGCTACCCAGAATGGTCATTCTATCTAGCCTCCACCATGGTTGTGTTTTCCAACACGGCAGTGCTACTAACCTTCAAGAACCCAAAAATTAACGTGACATTTTTGCATCATTAGCATGTCCATTCCAGCCATTCACTCCATCACCACCATGGTTGTTCTTCCCAGAACGCTCATGCTTCCACCCAAATCCTATTGCTTCCTATCTATCATTTTACATAATTTCTCCCACTTAACCCTATGTTTCCCTAACCACTATATAGTGGTGGCTAGGAGTTGAAGGTTAGCCACCCTAACACTTATTGCCACCTACCTTGAGCTATCCACTCTCTCCCATCTACTCCCACTCCATTTCCCCCAACTCCCACCTCAAACACCTAGTTTTCTAGGACTTGGATACTTACATCCATCATTCCATGTCATCTATCCACCAAGGAGGGAGAAGGATGAGATGTTGTGGCTTGAAGTGAAGAATAAGGAGAATTCCTTGATCTTCCATGGCTATCCACACCTCTACTTCTTCTTTCTTCATTTTTGTTCTATGAGTATCTAAGCACCCTAGTTGGGTTGTTTGGGTTTATAATGTGACTTTGATACCATGTTGAAAAGTGATGTGTAAACTCTATAAGTTCATTTTTTAACAATTTTCTTCAATTTTTATCTCATTTCCCATGGATTACATTAGGGTTTATGCTTGAAAATGCTTCAATTTTAGGAGAAAAGGCCTATGTGTAGATATTTTGGGATTAGATTCTAGGTCCAACTAGTATATTCCTGACTAGCACCCCATCTTCCTACACATATATACCTTATCCTACTCCTATGTGTGAGATCTAAGTAGCTAGTTTAAAAGTACTTAATGTGATTGGCTTGGAGGTATCTAAAGGCTAGATGCTAGGTTATAGGATGTGACATACCCTCATTTCCAAGCTACATTACTACCCTTGGTCCCCAATTTTCACAAGGACTTCTTATATCCTATAAACCTAGACTTGATCAGATGCTTTTTGAATTCCACCTAAACCCTAATCCAAATGAGCCTCACAAGGTCAAACAGGGGGTGCTAGGGAGTAGTTCCCTCACAAAGATTGATAGACCAAGTGAGTTTCATACTAGACTACTCACCCCCCCAACATAAGGGAGATCAGGGTGTTCCTATTATATGTTGTTATATAAATTATCAGCCCATTGAACACACACTTCCTGACTTAGTCTCAAGTGTCAACATACCATATAGTGTGTGTGTGAATCTTGGGTCAAAAGGTTGAAATGAGTAGACTACATTCTCCAACTGGCTAATGAATCCAGAAAAATACCCAAGGGTAAGATATACAATCAAATTGTAGTGGTGGATAGAAAGGCATGTGCAACATACCTGACTTATTTTCTTGTCTTGTACATAAAGTTAAAAGATGGGAAGATTACCATCATCCTAAGAAGACATTTCTTGTCCGCAGTTGATGCAAATATGAAGTTACATGTTTGCACTTTGACGGTCACCTACTTGAGTAAAAAGATAGATGTCTACATGTTCACCACTAAGGAGAGGAAAGATTTTATTGATGAGGAACTCTGCTTTGAGATACATGATGATGACCCCAAAGTGGAAAATGTTGAAAGAAAGAATATTGAGATCTCACACAACCCTTGGGATGAAGATCATGTGGGGAAGGCATTTGATAGGATTACCTATGTTGAGGATGGAAACACTTTGCTTGTGGATAGTTCATGATGAAAGCAACACTAAGCATAGGTGAAGGCATTTAGTCCAGTGACTATCGGAGACAACCCACCTCAATTTGAGATTCTCTCTCCCAAAACCCATTTCTTGTTATACCTTTTCTTTGTCACTTTCGAGAAACACACACTATACATGTTGGTTTTTCCAATTTGTGAATCATGTTAGAATAGGTATCTTTATGGAAGGATGATGAATGGAAGATATAAAACCATGAGAGTATCAATATGGATAAAAAATTGAATTAAATGAAAACATTACATGAAGGCGACCACCATGGACGTAGTACTAGCTGGCTAAAAAACATTCTGCACGGAATGGACATGTTGGATTTTCCTTGCCCAATAGAAGCCATATGATTTGCCCCCCTCTTGATTAGTGTCCATTATGACTTTGTACCCATTATACTACTATTCTAAAATTATATATCATACTTAGGACAATATGGTTTAAAAGTTTGGGTGGTAGGGTGGTAAGCCCTTGATTTACTTCATATTCCTCTATGTCCCTTGTTTGAAGTTTTTGTCGAAGATGATCAAACAGTTTGACTAACCTTTAATTACTTTTCTAAACATACTTGCTTGCTTGTTTTGCATACATGCATGGATATAGTTTATTTTCTTTTATTTTGCATAATTTTCCAAAAAAAACTCTTTTCACCGTGTTCCATGTCATGCATTACATTTCAAGTGGGTTTTTGTAATTTCAAGTGTGTTTTAGGTAGAATTTTCTTATTTTCCATTTATTTGCCATATTTGATTTAAGGCAATCTAGCACCATGTTGGCCAATTATGCCTAAACTTGAAATTTCCTATCTAAATGCATATAATAAACCAATGTCTACATTTTCAATTGAAAATCTCGAACTTTGACAAATGTATGTCATATTGCTTGATCTATTGCTAAATGGTCTCAATTTTTGACTTTTACATGTGAGTCACCTTTTTCATTCTTGTGAAGCGTTTGGTAGGATTGTGATCTAAGCAAGCCACAATTGCTTAGCATTTGTCAAATTTCATGATAGATATGTGGTTTTTGTATTTGATCATTTGTGTGGTGTGCCATTAATTGATGAATAATGTCAGAGTCATCTTTACGCATGAGATCTCACATTGAAACCCGCAATAGTTACTCATCTTTTGGCTCATTTTTCTTTCACCACTTCTTACCTTCCATCCTCATCAAGGATGCCAAAGTGCACACATTAACATCGACTACCCTCCAAAAGTTTGGGGTGGCCAAATCTATATCCCCTCCACTTCACTCTTACCATCATATGCCCTAATTACCACAAGGAAAAATAAAAAGGGGTAAATGCAAAAAAATAAAAGTGGCTCCTATGCAATAGCATATAATTAAAGAAAAGAAGAGTGATCCTATGTAATGGCACTCCAATATCTTACCATAACCCCTCCTTACATTTGCATGCCCATTGATCTAGAAAGCATAGAACCTAGCTCATTTCAACCTTTACATAGCCATGTAGGTCACCTAGAGTGGTTTGAGATGTGATTGAACACATGAAGCTCAAACAGTAAAACTACTCATCTTTGATCATCACCACCATGAAATGGTTTACTCTGAGCTATATGAGAATCATATGGATTGATTTTGCATTTTATGTCCTACATTTGAAGTTTGTGACTTGGTGATTTGATCACTATTGTCTTGTGAAAGAGGATAGTAAAGAGGTGAAATACATACATTTAGTCATCATTGAGCCCTTCTAGTCAATACACATCTATTGCAATGCATTTGTCATTTCTTAATTGTTTAAAAAATTGAAGAGAGATTGAGTTATTGAATACTTGCAGACAAGTATGTTTTTAGTTTTGAGTGTTGATGAAGACCTCATTTAGGGATACATATAGTACTCTTTATTCACATCTAAATATGTCAGAATGCATACTACTTCCCTCAATAAGTGTATTATTTCCTAATGCACTTTTGGAGGATCTTTGCATGTTTTTAGGTACCTTTACCACACTTTGAAGGGACAGGAGAGAATGAGGATGACTAAGGGTTTCTCTACCCTTGGAAGATCCTAAAGAGATTTAAAGAGCTTCCCCAACCTACCTCTAGTGGACAAGAGTCGAGGTAAAGCAAAGAACTTTGTGGATGATGAATATGATGATCAAAGTACAAGTAAGAAGCCACAACACGATCATGGTATCACATAACATCTATGCTACCACTGTGAAAAATCACAATTAAATTCCAGTGAAAAAGGAGCTATAGCAAGTCCACCACCACAACTGTGTTGGCTAGCACCATTGTGTCAACAAGACACCATCATGGTTGAGACAGCTAAAATAGATGTGTTGTCAGCTTCCTCAACGCTCGTGCTCAACAGAGCAACCTCACCCAATCCATCCACCATGTTTGTTCTATTGAGAACGGTCATGCCACTTCCCTATCACCAAGTTCATGCTACCAAGAATGGTTGTTCTACCTAGCCTCCACCATGGATGTGCTACCCAGCATGGTCGTGCAACCGATCTTCAAAAACCCAAAAATTAACCTGAACATTTTTCCATCATCAGCATGCCCATTCCTCTTTAGCATGGCCATTCCACTCTATCATCACCACATCATTTTGCACAGAACAGTCACGTTTCCACCCAAACCCTACTGCTTCATAGCTATCATTTTACATAATTGCCCTTAGTTCACCCTATGCTTGCCAAACCACTATACAAACAATAGAGATGGGTGGGAGATGAACATTGGCTACCATAGTATTTATTGTCACCTACCTTGATCTATCCACTCTCTCCCACCTACTCCCCCTCCATTTCTGCCGTCTCCAACCTCAAAATCCTAATTTTATAGGGTTTTTCCTACTTCCATCCATCATTCCATATCATCCATCCACCAAGGAGGGAAAAGGAAGAGTTGTTGTGGCTAGAGGTGAAGAAGGAGCCTTCCGCAAGCTTCCATGGGTATCCACTTATCTACTTCTTATCCTTTATCCATTATTTGTTCTATGAGTAGTTAAGCTTCGCTAGGTGGGCTATTTGGGTATGAATATGGTATACCTAGTCATTTACGATACTTCTTAAATGAATCAATCTTGTCTCTTGAACTCGTTTTTCTTTGGCAACTAGGGTTTTATTTGTAGGTGCCTTCCTACCCCCCGGTTACCTTTCTCTTATAGGTCCAAGGTAGTTTGCTTGTTTTCCTAGTCTCATCTTCAAGATGGCAACAGAGTTGGCCTACATATATGCTAAGATGTGACTAATAGGGGTTGAGGAGGAGGCAATTGACATAGAAGTAATGGGAAGTGGCGATGAGGAGGATCATACTGAGTTAGCCCTATTCGCACGACTGTTCATAGATAGAACTACAAATTTTGGGCACTCGAGAGAATCCTAACCCAGGCATGGGGATTGAAGGAGAAGGTAGCATTCAACCAACTGGAAGGGGGCATTTTCATCGTCCAATTTACACACTAAAGGGATAGTCAACTGGTCATAGATGGTGTGCCCTGGAACTTCAAGAACAAGCTTCTCTTGTTTAAGGAGATATGCAAGGAAGAACATCTTGGAAGGATTGTCATTAATCAAAGTCCTTTTTAGATTAGGTTATATGGTATGTTGCTTGGGTACCGAGGTGAGAAGATGATAATGGAAGTGGGAGGGAGGATTGGAAGGTTTTTACAGATGGATGGTGACGTGTTGGGATGGGATTCATCGATCTGAGTGAGAGTGCTACTGGATGTAACCAAACCTCTGAAGTGAGTTCTAAAAATTAGGGTTAAGGGAGGAATGATGGTGGAGGTGGAGGTAAAGTATGAATGGTTGGGAATTTCTACTTTGCATGCGGGATTGCGGGACATGTGGAGAAGGATTGTGATGGGGTGGATGAAGAATCGAACTAGGTGCAGCAATGGGGGAACTGGTAGAAGGCCTCACTGCTGAAGATGAGAAGACAAGTAGGAGAGGAAGCCAAGCCAGGAGGAAAGGATAAGAAGAAGTTAACTTTTAGGTTGGGATCAGTGACGTGGGTGGCCAGTGAAGATGAGGGCACAAACCCAAGGCACAACAATGATCAATAAGGCACAAAACAAAGGAACTATGAGCAATAAGCAGTGAGCCAGTAGGGAATCTAGGAGCGAAAAGTAAAGACATGGAGTAAGAAAGAGAAAGTAAGTGACATCGACAGTGAGGGCAGCACGTATAGTCCTTTGGTGGGGGACGACCCGTGTAGAAGACAAGTTGAAGAGGAGGATCTCGAACAAGTCGATGGAACGATGCCAGAGGAGCAAGGGGACTCAGTGGGGAAAGGGTTATAGGTGGAAGGGAAGTACAAGGAACATGGTTTGATCATCTGTTTCACAATAAAGGAATTAATGAGGTTATAAGACCATTTTCTTTTGGAGGAGACAACACTATATATAGAAGAACATGAAGTAGGCTTCAAAAATACTTCCCATGAGAATGTGAGGGAGGTAGACAAAGATAACCAAGTAAACCAAGATGATTCATGTAGCATCGAGAAAGCAACGCAAAAAAGAACCACGAGAGCTCAGAAGAAGATACAGGCTAAGTTGATAGGAAAGAAGCAAAACAATAAGAATACTATGCAAAAAAAGTAGCATGTTCCCTGGGTCTACAAGATGAGCAAAGGGGCATGCTTGGGGATTCCAGAAGAGGAGGTCGAAAGGGAATCTATCATAAGAAAAATAAATAGAACTCGGATTTGTGATATATGGAGGTGGAATCACAGGAAATGAAGGAGGGAATGGGAAAGTAAACTAGACAAGGAGTGAGTACTGACAGCTATACAGATATGGTCACCATGACCCAAGTAGCAGAGGTTGGTGGTGGCCAAACCCATGAAGAACAATGAAAACCCTTAGTTGAAATTGTTAGGTGATGGGGGACCCTGACACAGTGAAGGCTCTCCAGTCCTTATGCGGGAAAGAGTGCCCAAACATAGTTTTCTTAATGGAGACTATGATAGAAGGAACAAAGCTAGAAGAAACATAGAGGAATTACAGTTATCGAGAAGGTCTATATCTATCTAGCAATTAAAGAGCATGGGGAATTGGCTTTTGGTGGAAAGAGTTGATGTCTAGCTTCTGAGTTATTCACAGAGGCATGTAGCGTGTTTGGTAAATGATACCACGAGTGTCAGAAAATGGAGAGCCATTGGTATTTATGGTTGGTCAGAACAACAACAAAAAGTCAAAATGTGGGAACTGATGAGAAAATTAAAAGTTGAAGCAGAAGAACTAGTTATCTTTTTTGGAGACTTAAATGAAATTGTCTATAACACAGAGAATAAACGGGGACCACTAAAAGAGGAAAATATAATGCAAAAATTTTGGGATGCCATTGACAATTGTGCTCTAGTGGACTTGGGTTTTGTAGGAAACACGTACACATGGTACAAAGTCTTGTTACAAGAGTCGATGGTGCAGGAAAGGCTAGACATGTACTTAGTTGAAGTGGAGTGGAGGAGTTACTATACTTATTGCAAGGTTTTCATCTTCTCATATATGAATCTGATCATGCACCCATTGTTCTTTTAGAGGACAATAGAGAGATCCACAAAAAGAAAGGGAGGAAATTCATTGCTTTTGAGCCAATTTGGGCAGATGAGGAAGAGTGTGAAGAAACAATTAAAAAGGCATGGGAGAGTGAAGAAACTTGAGAAGTCGTGTGGAAATTAAGGAGATGTGGTGAGAGTCTACAAAAATGGTCGACAACCAAGTTTTAAGAGAGGAATAAAAAAAATCAAAGATCTGGTAGCTAAACTAGGCTGTCTCCAAGTAGCACCACCTAATCATGTGCTTCTACAAAAGGCAGAAGAGAAATCTAGAGAACTATATTACTGGATGAGAAAAAATGAAGAGTATTGGTGTGCAAGAGCGAGAGTGAAGGAAATGAAGTAGGGAGACCAGAATACTACCTACTTCCATCAGAAATCCACCAATAGGATATAGAGAAACTGCATTGGGGGGCTGAAGAATGCATAGGGAATATGGACAACGAACGGTAGTGACATAAATAATATTGTGGTTGATTTCTTCCAGAATCTGTTTTACACCAACGACTCGTCCAATTTTGAACAAGCTACACAAGGCATACAGACAAAGATTGGAGATGCCCAAAATGTCATGCTGGAGAAGGATATAAATGAAGAAGAAATTCTGACAGCACTAAAGAAGATGCACCCAAATAAAGCGTCAGGTCCAGATGGAATGAAGGTGATGTTTTTTTTAAGTTTCTGGAGTAGTGTGGGAAAGGATGTGACAAGTTGCATTAAAATTTGGTGGAGAGGAGAGAAGAGTATGTCTGAATTAAATGGCACTTTGGTTGTTCTTATACCAAAACCTGAGAAACATGTGGAGATGGGGGAATTCAAACCTATTAGTCTTTGCAATGTGGTGTACAAACTAGCATCCAAAGTGGTGGCAGACATGCTCAAACAGCACATGAACAATATTGTTTTTGAGAATCAAAGTGTGTTTATAAGAGGGAGAATGATCACTGATAATGCCCTCATTAACTATGAACTCTTCCATGCCATGAATAGGGACAAAGGAAGGAAACACTAAAGCATAGCATTGAAGCTTGACATGTCAAAGGATTATGATAGGGTGTAATGGAGTTTCCTTATGCATGTAATGGAGAAAATGGGGTTTGGTTTGAAGTGAAGAGAAAGACTAAATGATTGCAGTCCAACACTCTTTTGTCATTAATAGAGACCAGAAGCTAAAGCCTACACATGGACTTCTCCAGGGTGACCCTCTTTCCCCTTATATTTTCATCTTATACGTCGAGGCTTTTTCTACTTCTCTTTTGACTACTACACGTGAAAATCTCCTCCATGGCATCAAGCCAAGTAGAGGAGCACCACATATCTCACATCTTTTCTTTGTAGATGATAGTATTCTTTTTTCTAGAGTGACTACTGTACAATGCTTGAAGCTATCAGCCAATATGAACAAGCTTCTGGTCAAAGAATCAACTTATCCAAAATAGAAGTTGTCTTTAACAAAATAACCCCAACTGCAAAGAGGGAGGAATTAAAAAGCCTGCTGAAAGTGAAGGAAGTTGACATACATGCTCGTTACTTGGGTCTCCCAACAGCAACAGGGATATCTAAGAAACAAGTATCCAGTCATATAAAGGACAGAATATGGAAAAAGCTACAATGATGGGTGGAGAAACTTCTATCCAAACTAGGAAAGGAAGTGATGATCACATTTGTGGCACAAGAATTCCTACGTACGTGATGAGCATTTTCTAATTACCAACTGAAACACTCGAGATGCATAGTGCAGTGGCCAAATTTGGGTGGGGAGCTAAAAATAATGAGATAAAGTTAGTATGGATGAGATGGAAAAATATGTGCAAGCCCAAGAGACTAGGAGGACTTGGTTTTAGAGATCTATATATCTTTAACCAAGCTCTTCTGGCAAAGAAACTATTGAAACTAGCTACAAATTTGAGCTCGTTGGTGTGTCATGTCCTGAAGGCAATGTACTTTCCCCGATCCTCTATCTGGGAGGCTAGGAGAGGGTAGAATCCTAGCTACATATGGAGGAGTCTTTGGAACACTAAGGGTCTCTTGAAGGAAGGGACAGAGTGGAGGATAGGCAATGGGGAAGATGTAAACATATGGACTGATCACTGTCTACCAGGAGAAAATGACACACTAGAGAGACTATATAATGAAGAAAGTCCATATTTCACAAAGGTTAGTGATTTGATGAATTAAGGAGGAGAATGGGACAGGTCTAAGATATAATGTTGCTTTCCTACCCCATATGTCAGTCGCATATGTGCTATTATTTTGAGCATCAGTAAACCCAAGGATGTGTGGACTTGGTGGCCAACCCCAAAAGGAGAGTTTACTATGACGTCCACCTATTGGTTGGGCCTTCTAGGGAGGGAGGAGATGCATAGACACATTACACAACCTGGAGATATATATATGTTGGAAGATAAGGAGATCAGGGTGGCTCCCCAAGGTATCACATTTTTTATGGAGGGTCACAATAGGAGGCTTAGCCACAAAAGGAAAGTTGTATGATAGGTACTGTATTGAAAATAGGACATGCACATTATGCTTTACGGATTAAGAAAGCATACCACACATGTTGTTCAGATGCCCAAACTCCACTAAATTATGGGAACAAATGATCTGAGCTATACAAAGGACCATTGGTGACGTAAAAGATGAGAGCATAGGCATAGTCATTGAGGAGATATTGGACAGAGATGAGGATACAAAAAGGGAAGAGATGGTGGTAGCAATGTGGGAAATATGGCGGTCTAGGAATGAATGCATCTTCAATAATGAGGTGCCCAACATCTGATATATATACATCAGCATCTTGGGCATGATAAGAGACCATAAAGAGCTCAAGGGCAGTCGGGGAAGGAGCAGAATAGCTGACCATGTAACCCATGAAGGAAGATGGTTGGCACTGATGGAGGGGGTAATAAAGGTGAATGCATATGCATCGATAGGTGGGGACAATTAGGCAGCGGTGGGGATGACATCTAGAAATAGTGAAGGCCAATTGCTGGTAGTGGCGTGACACAAATTGGGTCCTAGCAATCAGGTAGCAGTTGCAGAAGCCCTAGGAGTTCGGCAAGAATTATGTTGGCCATCCAACCTAAGGTTCAGGAGGATAATGGTAGATTATGATGCTTTAATGGTGGTGCAAGCATGCAAGAGCACAGCCACTAATAGAGACTATCTGGGAAGCATTGGAGAAGACATTAATTTACTTAGTCGTTCTTTTGATTTATGTGAGTTTTCTTTTGTTCCTCATATTTGTAATAAGGCGGCTCATGCCGTATCTGGCATAGCTCGTAGAGAGTCAGGTCTTAGTTTTTCTTTTACACATTCTTTCCCTTCTAGCATTGTGAAAATTGTTATGGCTGATTTAGCCTTAAATAGATGACGGGGGACTCCCACAGGTTCCCTCATCCTTGCCTCAAAAAAAGGTGGGCTATTTGGGTTTAAAATGTGACTTTGATGCCATGTTGGGGGAAAGTAATGTGTAAACTCTATAACTTCATTTTTTGAAGATTGTTTTCTATTTTTATCTCATTTTCCATTGATTACATTGTGGTTTACTCTTGAAAATGCCTAGGTTCTAGGAGAATGGCCTATATGTAGTTGTTTTAGGATTTGATTATAGGTCCAACTAGTGGATACCTAGCTAGGGCCCCATCTTCCGACATATATATCCCTTCTCCTACTCCTATGTGTGAGATCTAAGTATCTTGTTTAGAAGTACTTAGTGCAATTGGCTTGGAGCTATCTAAAGGCTAGATGGTATCTGAAGTGAGGTCCAATACCCACATTTCCACCCTCCTTTACTACCCTTAGCCCCCAATATCCCTGAGAACTTATATCCTAGAAACCTAGACTTGATAGATCCTAGTTGAATTCCACCCAAACCCTAATCCAATGAGCCTTGCAATGTTGTATAGGGGGTTCTAGGGAGTAGTTCACCTACACACACCCTATTCCATATGTGGCCAATTAGTAGTTTAGGGAAATTATCTAGCATCTAAATTGTTTTTTTGTTTGACGATCTAAATAAGTGAGTACTATATGCATGTTATGACACCCCAACTTAATGGATAATCACATTACCCCAAATAGCCCACACTTCCATTAATTGTATTAAAATCATAATTTCTCTCTTGTTAACTAGTGCTATATTAGTTAGGCTTTTATCTTTCTTAATTAGTCATTTTCTTTTTCATGATTGCTACATCTTGTTAGGGTAGTTAGTTGATCCTTTGTGAATGTTTTTGTGTGCTTTAGCTAGTTATTTGTTAATAGAGTCCTTTGCTTTCACTAGTTAGGTAAATTCTAGTGTAGTGCTTCTCTTGCCTAGTTAGATAGTTTCCATCTCTAAGTTGATAATTAGGATTTCTTTGTTGATGTAATGCTAGTGTTAGATCTTGTCTTGTTGTCTTACCTCAAATTTCTCTTTTCTTGTTTAGCTTTATTTCTTTGTTAATAAGACCTAAATCGTCTAGGGTAAAGTATGTTTTACTTCTTGCCATCTCGATATTTCTTGTTTGACCACTTGTTGTAATTCCATAACCCAATTAACCCTTGAACCCTATACTCTATAGTAGGAACCTAGCCTAAAACAAACTACACTTTAGTTCCCCCTTTCTCCCTTGGGTTTGACCCCAAATTTCCATCATATGTGCTACTCCTTAGCCAGTGCACTTATGGTTTCGTATAAGAGGGTGTCCAAACATGTTTATGATTATTTGAAAGACCATGTCATGTGCCTAAGGTGCATTTGATATAGACAATTGGTTGGGTGTCATGTGTATGCACCATTACCTACTTAAATAGTTAAATAGTGAGTGGTCAAACAAGGTTGACTCAAAAGATAATATATTATGGACTGTGGCTCACTAGAAGACTATTTGTTGTAATCTTCCATGTTGATATTGAGGACTATTAATTTTATCAAAATAGTGGGATAGTTATTAATTAAAAGACAAATTAATATCGTTAAATCAAACTAAATTGTTGACCCGTGCAAATATTATCTTTGTAGTTATAATGAGAAACATACATAACAACTTCTCAATTTGATCATTCATTGAGAAGTAAAAGTTGGATGGGAATAACTTTGAGTACTTGTATAGGACATTGACAATTATTCTTACCCATGAGTCTAAGCTCTATGTCCTTGAAACACCAGAGTTAGAGGAAACAACTCCAAATGCACCTAGAGAGGAAAGGGTAGCCTATCGTAAGCACATTGATGACCCTATTAACATAAAATTCCTCATGATATGCTCCACGAATCATGAGCTTTGTAAGAAACATGAGAACATGGGAGTTCTATAGATGTCCACATTTCTCAAGAATATGTTCCAAGAAAAAGCAAGCTAAGATAGATATGATGTCTCTAATTCCTTGTTTAAGTGCAACATGACTGAGGGAAATCCATTGTGGCCTCATGTACTCAAGTTGATTGGGTATGTGGAAACCCTAGAAAGACCAAAATTATCCTTAGGCCAAGAGTTAGCTATTGATGTACTATTACAATCATCATCTAAATCTTACACTCAGTTTGTCATGAACTACAACATGAACAATTTTACTTAACCACTATTGGAGTTTCTTGGCATGTTGAGGCTATTAAGATCGAGATGAAGAAAGGAAAGACAAAGTTATAATTTATGGTCAACAAAGGAAAGGACAAATTGAAGATGAAATTGAAATCTAACAAGAGTTCTAAGTCAGCCATAAGAATAAATCTTTGGCATTTAAATCTAAAGGAGGAGTAGGAACATAAGGCAATTGCTCATCACTGTCACCGGTTTAGACATATGAAAAAAAAACTTACCTCTTTGCTTAAGGAACTGAAGGAGAGGATAGAGGTCTTCACTTCATGTATATATGTTATAGATATAATCATATCTACTTCTTCATCTTGGGTATTAGATATCGGATGTGGATCTCACATATGATCTAATATGTACGATCTCAAAAGAAGTAAACCCTTACAAAATTAAGAGGTCGATCTACAAGTGGATAATGGATCAAGAGATTTTTGCCACACATGTAGGCAGCTATGGTTTATCTCTATCTAGTGGGTTGTAATAGAGTTAGAGAACTAATATTATGAACCTTCTTTAATTAGAAATAAAATGTTTGTATCATGTTTGGAAAAGAATGGCACTAAATTTCTAATAAAGAATGCTCAAATTTATATTTCAAGAGAAGACATATTCTATGGAAGTATCCCAGTATATTATGGTCTACATTAATAAGAACTTGAGAAAAGTGTTTACCGTGAAGTTAAAGTGACTCAAAGAAAACATACCTATGGCACTATCATCTATGGCAAATAAATGAGAAACAAATTTCTAGACTCCATAAATATGGTAATCAAGACTCTTTTAATTTTCAATAGGTAGAGACATGTGAATATTTTAATTAGGGGAGATGAAAAAATCACCCTTCACTAGTAACCGTAAGAGGTCCAGTGAATGATGAGGACTCATACATATTGATGTGTGTTGACCTAGGACAAGTTCTAGAGGACAATATCAATACTTCATCACATTTATTGATGAATTCGGTAGATATGGATATGTGTATCTTATGAAACACAAATCAAAATCTCTTGAAAAGTTCAAGGAATTCAAGAATGAAGTACATAATCAACATGGAAATAATATTCAAGCACTACAATCTGATCATGGAAGAGAATATTTAAACCTAGAGTTTGAGGCCCTTCTAAGAGATTTTGGTATTCTATCAGAGTTGACTCCACCTAGAACACCACAATAGAATGGTGTATCAGAAATAAGAAATTGCACCTTATTGGACATGGTACAATCAATGATAAGTTTAGCTATTATTTTACTTCCTTATATGGACAAGATCATAAAACCACCACATTTACACTAAATCGGTTACCTTCAAAATTTGTCTAGAAGATATCATATGAGATACGAACTGGGAAGCATCCCAATATGTATTTTATGGAAGTTTGGGTATGTGAAGTTTACGTCAAGAAATAGTTCTGTGAAAATCTTGGACCCAATCAAATAAACATTTTTGTTGGATACCCTATGGAGACTAAGGTTTATTACTTCTATATTCCATATGAAAGCAAAGTGTTTGTATTCAAAACTTCTATATGCCTTGATAAGGAATTCATTTCCAAAGGAACCAGTCAAAGGAAATGAATCTTGAAAAAGTTTGAGGCCAATAAGATAACATTGAGCCTATGGAGTTAGAAGAGAATAAAGAGAATCACAAGACATTGTGGAATTTCAAATTCCTCATGTAGTACAAGAACCTCACAAGTCTAGTAAAAATACATCTGGAGTCGAAGAGATTTTGGTTTCTTGTGACCCAATCAGACAATTTATGGTCACAAATGATGATCCAACAACCTACAATGAGGATAGTGAGGGACTAAAATCTAGTAAATGCCTTGAGGCCATGAGATCTGAGATGGACTCCATGTATGACAACAAAGTATAGACTTTGGTGGATGCACCTGAAGAGGTATAACCCATAGGGTAGAAGTGGGTCTTCAAGGATAATATTGGCATGCAAGGTAATATACAAACATATAAAGGAGGAGTGGTTGAAATAGGTTTTAGACAAGTTCAAGGTGATGATAATGATTAAACATTTTTACCATTTTCCACACTTAAATCCATCAGGATTATGCTTTCCATGTAGTTTATCATGACTATGAGATTTGACAAATGTATGTTAAAATACATTTCTTAATAGAAATCTTCTTCATGATGTGTACATGACACTACCTAAAGGTTTTATTTCTCCAAATCAAGTTAATAAAGTTTGTAAGCTGCAAAGGTCAACCTATGGATTAAAGTAAGTACCTAGAAGTTGGAATCTTCATTTTTATGAGACAATCAAGGAGTTTGGCTTTATCAAAAATGAAGATGAGCCTTTTTTCTATAAGAAGGTTATTAGGACCACGATTGTATTTCTCATATATTATATGGATGACATATTATTTTGGAAATGACATGCCTACTCTAAAATTGGTTAAGAGTTGCTTGGGCAAACCTTATCCATGAATGACTTAGGCAAAGCATCATATATTCTAGGAATCAAGATCTATAGAGATAGATCTAAAAGGCTTCTTGGCCTAAGCCCGAGTACATACAGTAACAAAGTGTTGAATAGGTTTAGCATGCAAGATTCTAAGAGAGGTAACTTACCCATGTCTTATGGAATAAGTCTCTCTAAATCTTAATGTCCTAGACCTTTGAAAGAGAGAACATGCATGAGTAAGATTTATATGCATCTACAAATGGATCTGTCATATACGAAATATTATGTACACTCCTAGTTGTCTTGTATGCTTTAAGCATGATGAGTAGGTATCACATGAATCACGATGAAGGCTGTGAGATTTCCATGAAGAATGTATGAAGTACTTGAGAAGAACAAAGTATCAATTCTTGATGTACAAAGGTGAAGAAGAGCTAGTTGTAAAGGGTTACACTGATACAACCTTCCAAATTGACAGAGACAATTACTGATTGCAATTAGGCTTTGTGTTTTGCCTAAACGACTGAGTTGTAAGATGGAAGAGTTCCAAACTAGAGATGGTGATTGATTGTACAATAAAAGCCAAGCATATTTCAGCATCCAATGCAGCCAAAGAAGCAGTATGGATCAAGAAGTTCATTAGTGAGATTGGTGTGGTCCCAACCATTAAGGACACAGTAGATCTATACTATAACAACAATAGAGTCATTGCACAAGCTAAAGAACCCAGTTTATATTAGAGTTCCAAACATGTGCTATGGTGATATGATCTCATACAAGAGATCATATAGAGAGGATATGTAAATATTTGTAGAGTACTAGCTAAAAGTAATATTTCCCATGTTAAGAATAGTGGAGGTGACAAACACAGTGAAAACAACAACAAAATATATGTATGATTCCTATAAGAATATATCATCAATAATGGTGTATCCCAAAGGAGGGTGTGTGAGGTATACTTTGTCATGGAGCAAGTCTAGTGACACCCTCACACAGTGGTGTGCAAGGCATATGGTAATGCACAAACGGTCCTTGGGGACGTCCCCCAAATGCAGTCGGGTAAAGCATGTATGTCTATGCAGTTCACATGAACAGACAAGAACTCCTTGTTGCACTACTTGAGCCAGCACAAAGAAGAAACCTTTCCGCTAGCAATGTGCTAGCATGGTGATGTCCTTCCTTCTCTCTCTCCCTTATGGGTAATGATGGATACTTCCTTACGTGCAAGAGTGTGTAATTGTGACCCAGCTATCAAGCCCCTTTAAATAGTAGAGTCAAGGAAGCAGGATTTCTAAAACCTTGGGAAACAAAAAGGCAACGGTTGCGTTTATAGAGGCCAGCTTGCAGAAAGTCAGTCATTTAGTTATCTAAGTTAGATAATTCTATAATTATATCATTAACTAATCGATAGATTAATCACATAAATTGATTGACTAATTTTCAGCCACCCAACTGGAAACTCTAATGAATCACTCAGGGTTAGCCGGTCGACGCTTATATGGGTATTCCATAATCCAAACAATCTGCTTAGACCTTTTAGTTAACTATCTAGGATTTAATTCTAGTATTATTCTAGTTGATTACCTAAATGTTTTAGTAATCAAGTTGACTTGTAATGTTTCCAATCATGTCCACTATTATACTCTGACCCTTATGTTGGTATTGATGTCCATAATCAAATTACAGCTTCATAGGCATCATTGGTATCAACAAGACTTCATTTCCACCCAAGTAATTAGAGAAGTTGAAGAACAACTTTGACCTAGAATTTTGACCAGTGTTATAGTGATCGTATAATCCTTTGTATATGATATCCATATTGAATTTGAATCATGAAAATGTTGTTCTCCTACTGTTCAATCTTTATTCCTTGATCTAGACTAGACTATTTGAGATACACGTGAGTTTAATATTATATATTGACACACATGAGCATGGTCATACATTTTATAGTCAACAAGTGGTTGAGATATCACTCCAGTGGGAGGGTCATATTCCATCTACATCACTCATAGTAATCCACATGTGTCACAATGCACCTAAGCACTACTCACAGAGAAACCCTTATTCAAGTTCAAGTTGAGTAGTGTTAAAGCACACTGAACAACATGTAATCACTATAGTGACTTTAGGTCCAAGGAACACAATCACCACTATCACATTGAGGTATGATTCTGACTGCCATTATTGGCTTGCATGTATCACACTCAAAGTGAGTATTTCCAATACACTTGTTCATAAAAAGTAACTATGTATTTCACTTGATATTCAATATCATGACTAATGAGACATAGTCATCACTTAAAACACATACTAGTCTTAATGTATTGTTGTCGTCTAAATCTTCACAATATTGACCAAGGACTTAGACAAGAATGAATTCTCTTAACACACACATGATCTCATACTCAGGTCCTCAACCTAAAATTACATGTCATTCAATCATACATTCTTAAGACATTATCATATTTATTTATTATCTCATGTCGAAGGAAATATAATAATATAAATTACCTTTATTAATAATCAAAACAATTACAAAATGGGCCATTACAATCATAATGTGATTGGATCTCAGGATATACAACTAATAGTTGATCCCATAACAAAGCACTTTCATAGTAGAATCATGATCGTCATGATAGATCACTTGGAAAATGATTCATGAGTGAGTGAATCTAGTGCAAGTGGGAGGTTGTTGGTTATATGCCCTGAAAGCTATCATGTAGAGACTATAATATGGATGCATTGTATATTATTTGATTATTAATAAAAGCAATTACAATCATTTTGCTTGTGTTAGTATGGAGATAATGAATAAATGTAATAATGTCCTAAGGTATTTTTACTTAATGAACATGTTTGGGTTGAAAACCTAAACATGATATCATATGTATATTTAGAGTATTCAATCTTGTTATGCACCTAGTCAGTTATATTGTGAATATAATAGGACAACAATAATACATCAGACTAGTGTGTATGCTTAGTGATGACTATGTCTCTTTAGATATGATATTGGATATCAACCTAGGTACATGGGTACTTGTTAGATAATAAGTTGTACCGAACATACCCACTTTGAGAATGACAAATGTAAGTCATGTCATAGCAGTTAGAGTCATCTCTCAATGTGACAGTGGTGATTGTAATCCTTATACAAGTCATTACAATGATCACATGTTGTTCTAAGTACTTTAACATTGGCTCAACATGACTCTAAATAACAGTTACAATCAAGTGGGGTGATTTGCTGCACTGTGACACTTGTGAATTATTGTGAGTGATGTAGATGGAATTTATCCTTGTAACGACCCCACTCCTCGGTAACCCCCAATTAAGGAAGACCAAGAAACTAGAGCCCCTGTCCCAATATAGGATCAATGGTTTTCCAAATTTCTTAGAGTTTCTTAGATTTATTTCTCAATCTTCACCTTTTTAGGTCAGCAACCCCTAAAAATAGCTTTTTACATCATAAAACCCTAATTACTCAAATTATCTATATTCAAGTTCCTTTATTCTTAATTTGGCTTAGGATCATCATTTCTTTGTCTTATACATGGATTTTTGAAATAAAACCATTAAAAGTCATAATCACCTAGATTAGGGTTTCTAAGCCCATTAATGCACTTTCATATACATGGAACCCTAAATTGAGCCAATTAAGCACAAAGATCATCTTTTTAAATCTAATTCTTCCTTTTATTAACAATGGGTTAATATCAACTTAAATCATCCATATAACATATTAAATCTCATTAATATCAAAAATCAGGGTTTCTTATTCATAAACGCATCAAAGGTGACAACTTTATATACTTTTTTAATTTTGAATAGTTTCAGGCTTCAATATATTTTTATTGCAATCTACATATTTTTTGATCAACTTTCATATATAATTTATTGTCATCTAAGTTACCAATATTTTTTTATGAATTTCATAAGATAATTACCTTTGGACCAATAGCAGAGAGCCATGTCATCCTTCCGGCCCCTAATTGCCTTTTCCATGCAGATTAAGGTTAACCAATGGCCTATGGCCATCTCAACAACTCATCCATAGAGGTAAAGGCTATAAATAGAGTTGAAAGAACTAATTTCCCTTTCTCCTTCAATGCACTCTCGGAGGTAGCATTGGTATCCCCTCCACTTCATCTTCTTCACCCACCCCCATCCACTCACGACCCAGTATTCCCCTGTTCCAGGTCGTGGTCAACCCTGAGCTTGACTCCTCTCTTTCAGGCATGGGTGTGTGTGATGGGTTGATGACTATCGCATTGGTCCTCCTGGCCTAGTTCTGTCCTTTGCAGAGAGGAAGGGCAGCTAGAGTTGCGTGAACCAGAAGTCAGCCAGTTAGGGAAAAGGTTAGAGGAGAGATCTAGTCGTTGGGCATCTTGGGAACGGAATTGAAGATGGGTTTCAGTTCCTTGAGTTATTGGGGACTCATAGAACGTGCTCTCGTACCTGTGAAGAATAGTAGCCCCTTTAAATAGGCGTGGAACCTCGTCGGCCATCCCTGGGTTCCCACACTGACTAGAAATTAGGGGAATCCTAGTTCCGTTGCAAAAGAGACATATAGGGGTCAGGTAGGTCCAGTTTGCTTTCTCAGTTTCATTGGATTTATTTCCCAATGAGGACATTGCTTAGAGAGAGAGAATCGGAGGGAGGAGGATCGACGGTACTGTAGCAATCGTTGCCTAAAAAGGCTGGAGGTACAAGATAATCTGAGCATTGTTGATCTCAAATCAAATGGCTACTAGAGAGCATGACACATTAATAGATCGGTCCCTAGATCCCAATCAGAATATAACATGTGACATTTAATGTATTTTCCATTTTCCTTTCCACTTTAGGAAATCTTACAAAAATTGTAACTCCTAAACTGCTTACCGGTTTGATTCCAAATTTTAAAGGAAAGCCCATATTGACTTAAACTACTTGTGTACCAAGTTTGGGACTCAAATTTGAAAGTATGAGAGACTTTTCTTCATATGAAATTTATTTCTTAAAAAGGCATATTTTATTCATATTTTCTCTCTCTTACTCTTTTATATCCTTTGTTTGGATTCCTTTTACCATTAGAAACCATGTGGATTCAAAATATAATCCATGATGATCAATCATACAACTTTCTAGAGAATTCCACATATTTCTCATCATTATCTTAATTTCTTTTCCTTTTTATGTGTTATTTGATTTCATTCAACTTTTCTTTCCTTTTTATCATATTGACTCACTAACTCATTAGGATCCATGAAATCATACATTTAAAGGAAATATTATCAAATAAATCCATTTATTACACATAAATCATACAATTTCATAATCATACATTTAATTAGAGAAATTGCATTTCAAACCATATAACCCCAAAAATTGTGGTTGTAACATCCTTCCCCTCTTGTAGGAATTTTCCCTCAAAATTCCACCAAACATACAAATAATTCAGGATAAGACTTTTCCATGTCCATCATCAACTCCCATGTGGCTTCATCCTCTCCATGGTGCTTGCAAAGAACCTTTATCATCCCCATTCTTTACTCCTGAGCTCTCTGTCACCTTGGTATCTCATACCCTCATAGGTGACTCGGGGTAAGTTAGCCTCCCTTGGAGTTCAATAGGTTCAGTGCTTAGCACATGGCGTGGGTACATCACATAGTGCTCTTGATCGGACGCATGGAACACATCATACATCATATTATCCTGAGGGGTAAAGCTAAACAAAAGCAGCTCCACCAATCCATTCCAAAATCTCAAACGGACCCATGTATTCTTAGAGGTAGCTCAGAGTGGTCAGATTTTCAAAACACATGTTCACCCACAGTGAAGTGCAAGTAAGTCCGCTTTGCATCAGCACGCGACTCCTATCGATCCTGGGCTTTCTCAGCCATTGCCTGATCAAAGCAACTTTATCACCATAAAACTTTGGTTTATCTAACCTCTATAAGGTCCTCTCACTGACATCATCCTAGTGAAGCAGTGACTGACATGGCCTCCCATAAAGAGCTTCATACATCCCGATATTGGTTATGGTATATGTTATAACAAGCAAACTCAGCTAGGGCATATACTGCCCCCACGATTCACCCTGAATAAGCACATATGCTCTCATCTGACCTTCTAAAGTCTAGATCATACTCTCTTGATTGTCCATCAGTCAGGGGGTGACATGTTGTACTAAACTTAAATTTGATATCGAGTTAATCATGTACCTACTTCAACAACATGGAAGTGAACTTAAGGCCATACTCAAGAATATTCAAACTTAGGTCACTGTGTAGTTGAACTATCTCTCTCAAATATATAGCTCAACTAGATTTGTCACCTTGGCAGTGGCCCCTAAGGCAAGGACAAGTATGATGTGGTAAAGTGATCTACCAAAACCCATATCGCATTATGACCTCTCTCAGTCCAATGGAGACTCACCACTATGTCTATGGTGATTTGCTCCCATTCCACTTAGGAGTTTCCAACCCTCTATATAAATCCACTGGGTTACTGGTGTTCAGCCTTGACCCTCTAGCATGTATGACCACTAGCTACATGCACCTCTATATCCTTCCTTATTCCAGGTACCGCTGCAAAGCTTAACTATCTCGATATTACCAGGGTGTGTGGTGTACTTAGAATCATGAGCTTCCTGCATGACATGATTCTTCCAGGGTGTTTCCTCAGAAACCCTAAAACACTCTAGTTGTGACACCCCACCATCACACAGACAGTAAGGTGACACGCGAAAATGTGCAAAACCACATATTACTGAAAACACGGGTTAATTAAAACCGATCGCGGAAAGTAGATAAACAAAGAAATTATCACGTCTAGGTCATGCAAGGAAACATGTTATACAACTAGTATAAGCCTGATATATGTCCACAGCTTAGGGAAAATAGTTGTCCTGCCAGCACATGAGTTCATCACATGTTTATACATAATGGACCACATCAGGCCAACAGCAGGTTATACAAAGCTACATCAGGTAAACATCATAAAATATCGTCAAAACACCTCTAAGGACCTGAGAGTATCGGGATACCTCTAAGACTCTACTACAAAACCACCAAAACAACAGCATGTTCATATCTTGCCTTCTACTGCTCTTCCTCTTGCTGCTCGGCCGCAACCTCACGACCACCACCACATCTAGCGCGACCACCTAAAAAGGTTGTAAACCAACGGGGTGAGACACACAGTCCCAGAGAGAAACATAACTCCCTGCTGAAACTAAAAAACTCCAAAGAAGGCTAAAGCAGGTAAAACAGATAACTAGTATAAGCAGATTATATGAGCAGCATACTGAGCAGGTCTTACTATATTATTAAAATTACCAGGATATCCGGGAGGCATATAACCTAATTTTCTTTATGGAACATGATTGACAAGATAAGATTTATAAGATATTACCACATAACATAAGGAGTGTATAACTAACTATAAGGTATAACAAGATCAACTACACAAGCAAGGCCTCTACCAATGTTCTGTGTTTTTCCTTAAGCAATAAGTACTATTCAGCTAGATTACATATTATTATGCCTTAAGGAAGTGAGTCGTACTGCTCAATTTCAACCTTCGGTTGTGAAACCCAAGCCGGTGCCATAAAAGGTCAATGGAAGAGCTGGACTCCATGACCTCATCGCATCGTGGTCAGTGCACGAGTGCAAAACAAGCAGGACCGCAGTCTCATGCTTAAGTGGCCTCATCCACAGGGTCAGGCTACCCTCTTCCTAGCCCACCTCGGTATAGGTATCGGTGCTAGTGAAACTGAGCTATGGGCATGATCACTGTGCTCTGATCCATGAACACAATCATGCTCTTATTATCACACATCATGAGCCATGGGCATGTTCACCCTGCTCTAACATATTGAGCCACGGGCCTGAAACTGTGCTCTGGAGTCTACAACCGAAGTTGCACTCTAACCCTCCTCATTTTTGGCTAGGAGAAATCACACATATTCAACAATATGTGCTTCCAAGTTAACCCATAGGAAAACCTATTTCACCATCACCAGCTATTGACGATGATGGATCTATGGCCAGGGAAAACTACATGATATGTTCCACTGTAATTAATTAGTATATTTTAAGTGTATTGTTGAGGCAACCAAGTTGTAAGACATAAACGGCATTGAGTTACATTAATGTTGTCATTATCACATTATCATGGGATCTCAATCCCTCACCACACAAAGCCATTGCCTCTCAAGGCATCATCATTTTACATCATCACCTGGGATAACAATCCCTCATCTCATCATCAAGAGGATAACACCTCACTGGGCACTCATCCCTCATCAGGTCCTCATACCTATCTCATCATACTAGTGATGCATGTTATCCCATCAACAAGCAAACACATATACCTCATAGCTCTTACCTGGCTATGAATTCACCTGATACACTTGCATAGTTAGTATGCACATCAAGAGAGATAACTTAAAATCACCATACATAGATCTTACTGATTATTATGTCATTAGGGTTGCAGATGTGCATGTCATGATTATAATCATATGAGGCATACAGTTGTATCAATTACATTATGGTTATCAAATCACAAGAATCCACTTATTCCATTTATCTTATAAACATAAACAAGTATCTTGTTATCTGATCTAGCAATATCTTTAAGCATCAAGCATAGCACTAGTTCACAACCCATCATCCATATAATATCAACAACATAGGTGTGATTACAAGACAACACATCACTAGCTAGGGTTTCCAGGTTAAGCAAAACCCTCACTAAAGGTACTAGTTACCCTCACTAAAAGTGTGATGGGTAGCGTGCCCCTTACCACAGGTGGTATCGGGCAGGGTAACTACCCTCACTAAAGGCTTGTCGGCCAAGGCACTTAGCCACATCTGTCGGCCAACTCAAACACAACAGTGTATCAGTCAACAAGTCCTATGGGATGTCATGCAACCAAGGTAACATGAATGCATTGTACAGCTGGGGTCAGGAGGTGTATCGTGCAGCTGAGCTATGTATGCATCAGGAAGCTAGTTATGGGCTAAGACCCTATTGGCTAGCTAGGGTCAGGGTTGCATCAGGCAACCATCTCACCACTGTAACGGCCAAGATCGTGATGCCCAAGCCAATGCTATAACGCCCACCATGTACTCATCACCAAATGATACAAGGGCACCACAAGGAGGCCTACCATCCAATAAGATTAGGCACACCATATCGACCACCACTAAGGCAAGCACTAGGGTTTCACCACTCAACACATATCGGGAAGCTCAAGACCAACCCAACTTGTGTCACCCAAGGCACCAAACGGAGACACCTACAGAGATAACAACTAAGCACCATATCGGCCAAGGGGATAACACCTACTAGGAGAAAGGGGCATCTCAGTCAAGGCATACCGCCCAAGGTCACCAACAAGATCAAGATGGTCATATCGGGCACAAAGCCAACCAAACTCAACATGACCATATCGGCCAAAGCTAAACCCAAGGTGAGGGGTGTCGGGCAACATCACCACAAAGGTGTATCGTGCAAGGCACAAAGGTTCATCTCGGACTGGTCATCACTAAACTCAAGATCACCATCACAAAACCCTAACAGATCAAGAGAGTTGGCTCACCTCTCAACAATCAAGAGAGAGGGGTTTTGCACAACCTCCATCACATATGTCAGGCAACATGATAGATCATTTCCATATCAGTTAAGCTCCCAACATCTACTAGGTAAACATCCAACATTTGTCACCTCTCTAATCCATGGTGAGAGAAGAGTATTGCCCAAGCAACTAGAGCATAGACTCACCTCTCAACAACTAAGTGAGAGGAGTGTTGCCTATACTACTAGAGCCAAACTCACTTCTCAAGACCAAATGGATAGAAAGGAGTTTTGCCCAAGAAACTCTATACATACAGTTCAACCATCAAGGTCAAGAACACACCAACAACATGAACATATATCTACAAGATACATGGCCGGTCAAGGTGAAACATAACATGAAACAAGAAAAGGAAGTAGTATAGATAGGGTTAGGAGTTATGTAACCCACTTAAAGAAAACTCCAAGCTCCTAGCACCAAGCTCCCAAGCTCAAGCACCACCTTCGGTCACCTCAAGAAGAGAAACAAAACTTGTAACCACCATGGCTGAAGAGCAAGCGAGAAAGAGAAGAAGAAGAAGGTGCTAAGGAAAGAGGGGAGATGCTCACTATAAGAAGAAGAACAAGGCACCCTAGGGCTCGGCCACCACTAGAGGAAGAAGATGACTCCTAAGGAGAAGGAGGAGGATCAGCCACCAACTAGCAAAGGAGATGTGTCGCCCACCAAGGAAGGAAAGGAAGCAACACCAACTAAAGGGATCCTAAGCAAGATAAAGGAGAGGCATATATAGAAGAGGGTGAAGGAGAAAACAAGGCAAGGTTTCGCCTACCTAGGGACACTTGTCCATGGGCAATGCCACCTCCTTATCTCGCCCCATGCACATGTCCAAGGCAATTGCCACATGCAAGCATCATGCACCAAGTGTCCACAAGGGTGGTGACACAAACAAAGCCAAAGGTCAAGGATGGTCAAAGGCCGACACAACCACATGGGTGATACACTCTCTTTCCCAACACAGCCTCATGGCCGACACAACCATGGCCGACACAAGGCTCCCAAACGCACCCTTGCCTGATACAAGGTCCATCAAGGCAAGGCAAGGCCCAAACAAGGCAAAACAAGGCCCAACAAGGCTCAACCAAGCCCAAGGCAACTCAAGCAACGAGCCCAACCCTTCCTCTCAACTTTAGAGGAAGCAAGGAGAGAGAAAAACACCTCTCAAGGTGACAAACTTGCTCATCAACCCTAGACTTGGGTTATTTGCAAGTGGCACCTCCAACTCTCAACAAAACACCGGCAACCCTAATCACCACTAGAGATGATTAGCAAGAAACTAAACACAAGGTTTAGGCAAAGCAAACATGATAAAACCCAAAATGGAGGATAGGGTCCTTACACTAGTAGTGGATTTCACCACCTACTTTTCCTGAGAGGGGCATCTGAGGTTCTTATAACAATCCTTTTATCTCATCAAGCTCTGGGCTAGCTAACTGGGCAACCACCAAATCGACCAATAGGTCTGGTTGTGTCTGGATGTTAGCCACACATGTCTAGTCTTCCAATGGTCATAGGGTCCACCTAGAAACCTCTTTCAACTCTCTCCACAGGCTAGACAAGATAGTTGTACACCTAAGCTATTTTTAGCTGAGATCATCTCGTTACCGCATTAGCTTCCTTATGTGGTAGATGATTGTGAAGACATATTCTTCCCTATATACCTCTCATCATCCTTGTCTTGGGTTTAGGTTTGTCTGAGTCAGGTAAGCTTCAATCCCTTACATCCATCATCTCGGTTAAAAATTCTAATCTTTAACTCATAAAATCCAACCTGCTCTTGACAAGCATGTCCTCATATGATGATTACCTTCGTTCATCTATGCTTTCATACCATATGTCCAATATACTTCCAAAGGGTGTGGTACTTCCTCTATCCTCAAACATCATAGAAAGGTTTCAACTTATATTGCTTTTATCCTTAGTTATAGCTTGTGTTTTGTCCTATCTCTCACACCCATAACAAGATGAAATAAGCATTTGGCTACAGTCCAAATACAGAGTTCATCTCATTCTAAGAGTAGAGATGGTGCACAACACCTTGCCATTACCCTTTCCAGTCTAAGTTGAAGCATACTTCACATGTCTCCACACCATGATTATATCCAATATATGTTTACATCCATGGAAAGGTTGTTCCAAAATACTTTTGGGTCCTAAAATTACTCGTATACACAATCCTTAGTCATCTCCTCAAGGCCTCCAAGGTGCCGGTACTTTTGGGGTGATCTAACCCTTTTGCATATAGGGAGTTTCCTCTCACATTAACCCCTTAGGCCCCATGAATTCATGAAGGTGGCCAACCTCCTAACCCATGGGCCTCAGGCAAGGGTAGTTGTTACCTCCCGACCCTATGATCTTATGCACTCATGGAACAAACAACCACTACTCCCATCGGTCTTATCCCTACTTGACCTTAGTACTGACTTAGGATTCCATCATAGCACATCTCAATCTTGAATCCTTACCCAAATATCCATCATCTCTTTGGGCACTCATGGTTAAACTTGCATCCCTTCATAGGAATTGTGGTGACCTACCTACCTCAGTCGGTCCCCATATAGTTTACCTCTATGGTAACATATCTTCATGCCCCTTAGAGATGGTCACACATGGTCTATAGATTCATTCTCATACTATGTACTCTTACACTTAGCTCATCAAGCCCTTATAAGTGACCTCTTAAGGTTATCTCAAACTTAACCAAGAGTTGGTGCTCACCCCAACATGAAGGGTCCTTTCCCAAGACAGGAGAAAACTATCCCTTGATATTAACAGAGGTCACAAAACATCCTTGCATCCAAAACATGTATCATCATGTATATGCATAGCTCCTATCTGGATACCTATACACCTGGCTAGCAAGAAGACAACCTATTAAACCATTCTGAGTTCCTTGGTATGTCGTACTTGTTCATCACTCCTCCAAGTTGGATCCATATCATACATACATAAGTCACCAACTTGCATAAGTGGCTCATCAAACATATATCTCAGTTCAAGTGGGTTTTCCTTTTTCTCTAGTATTTGGGAGGCTCCATATGTAATTCCTATGAACTCAATCATCTTTATCAGCATCATATGCACCAGGTAGTACTACTTCCCCTCTTTGGTCTAGGAACCCCAGGCTCACCTCTTATGCATCATCTCTCTAACAACATGCTCAATTGTTCAAACATGGACCAAACCTATATAAGATACGAAATATACTTCCTAACACTCTTCCACGTGAAGCACACTTAGAGTCTTACACTGGGACAATCAACTAGGTGTGAGGCTCCACAACTTGTTACCACACGATACCTCTTCAAGGTCCATGGAACTATCTTTCCTACACCTAAAAGATAGGCACTCATGTCACCTGTACATTGGGGTAAGAAGCCTCTCTCTTTTCTAGGGTTTGGTTTCTCTAAAGGAATTCATGGTACGACAAGCCTCTAAGGATCATGCAGGAAGAAACCACATACATCCACTCAGGGTCGTCTATTCTAGGCCACATTATACCAAACTTCTCATGATTCCTTATGTCTTAGAGTCTAGGTCTCTAACCTTCTTCATCGGGTCTCGCTCTCTCTATCTACATCCAACCCTACAACTGGTCCTACCACTGAAGGTTCTCTCTCAGAATATGGGTCAAGCTCTTCAGGTTACACGTCTACCCCTACCTGGGTGAAACATACTAACAAAACGGATGTCCAAAAAAGAT
The DNA here is from genome assembly GCA_963693085.1 of Alisma plantago-aquatica. NCBI lineage: Eukaryota > Viridiplantae > Streptophyta > Magnoliopsida > Alismatales > Alismataceae > Alisma > Alisma plantago-aquatica. The sequence continues at coordinate 292,685,923 of OY856411.1, forward strand.
CATCCAAAGCTCTACATGTCTATCTCATAAACTATCAACCCTAACCTTTCTAGCTTAGGTCTAAAACCTACTACCAGCCTTGTTTCCACTCTCTTCTATGTAGGTACATACCTCTTTCCTATTCATATATGCCTGTTAGGGTTCCTATACGGTCACCATCTACCTTCTTAATGAGGGAGCTAACAGGCACGACCCACCTAAGGTCGGGTCACCAAAAGGCACTAGGCTCAAACAACCAAACATAGTTCATGTTTCTCATGTGTATTCAAAGACTTTACGTAAAGCATGCATGTCTAACCCACGTACATATATGTATGGTCAACTATGATATCCAACTCATCGTGGCTTTTCTTTCTCTATCCACTGCTAAGGCTTTGGATTGAGCATCATCCTCAGAGGATGTGTCAAGTCTCTTCCTCTTCCTGGAGACTTCTTCCTCCAAGGCTATCCCTCTCCTCATCTTCCTAAAATATGGTCTAACCTCAACACTCTCCTGAGGAGCATCCAAGGGTATAGCAACACTGGACATGCAACCTAAGCATGTAATTAACTCAGTCTAAGTTTCATCATTTAGACTTACGTCCATGATATCATTCTTACATGATTTTTATTATTTGGTGGTGGATTCCTTAATCCTTATTATTCTTACCCTGAACTCAGAGGGGTGGAGAGAGAAAAACCCTAATCTCTTAAGGTTATACAATGAAAGGAGTAGAGAAGGGATGAAGACAAATTAGAGAAGACCTAGAGGTATCTTATTTTGAGTCAAATCCTCTGATTTCATCTAGGCAGTCACACACAATCCTGGAGTCTTTGTAGACCGACTTGTGGGGGGGGAATCTTGCCATCCCTCATATTGTGATCCTTTTCTAGACAAATCCATCTTTGGACAATCCTCTAATAACTCCCGTGGGTTCTAAAGAGTTTGTAAAATTTAATAATTATTAGAGATTAAATGGAAAGTCATGCTCTGATACCAATTGTAATGACCCCACTCCTCGGTAACCCCCAATTAAGGAAGACCAAGAAGCTAGAGACGCCATCCCAATATAGAATCAATGGTTTTACAAATAATCAAAAATAATTAATAAATTCTACCAAAGACTAAGCTTAAAGCATGATAAAAATTTACTTTTCACTTACCTTTCAAAAATAGGAGTTGGAACTTTACCCAATGTAGAGTTCTATCTAATTGAATCCTCCTTTCTTTAATTAGCTTTATTCTTCAAATATCACTTTACTGTTTGTCTTTTTCAAGTATTCCTAAAGCGCTGACAAACAAAACGTCGGTCAGTAGAAAGAATATATTGGTATGTGGTGACAACCAAAATCTTGCACATTTTTCATAACAACCTAATCACATACAATAGTTGTTAACAATTCAAGATTACATTTTTATTTTGACTTCCCAACCCTTTTTACTCATCCTCTGAGATACCATGTCTTAGGGTTTAGTCCTTGCAAGGGACTTTAGGCTACCTTCTACATCCTGAGCTTGGTACCTTATGGGTCACCTCTCTGGGTACCCTGTGGTCTTCCCTCTGGGGCTTGACCACCTATGACCTTCCCTCCAGGGCTTGGTCCTCATAAATCTTACATCCAGAGATGGTATGTGGGTTCGGGCAAGTCATAAATAATTACATTGTGATCATCATAGTCACTTTTTAGATTGCTAGAAATAAAGTCATCCAAACAGTTATTTTCAAGCAATCGATGAAACCTCAGAAATTGCCTTGAAACTAAAGCGAGTAATCATAAAATAACCACATTCCTGATTTGGAGATCTCAAAGAATCAAGCAACTACCCAATCCAAAAAGGTAGTCCAATCAACCAAGTCAAGTAAATCACACAAGCACTCTGAATCCTGAATAGCATGTATTACCTACTTGCATACTCATCGTAGACTCTTTTATTGACTTGGGAATTCCCTTCTAGGGTTTCTAGGTTGAATTAAGGTTTCTTAGATTTATTTCTCAATCTTCACCTTTTTAGGTCAACAAACCCTAAAAATAGTTTTTTACATACCCTAATTACTCAAATTATATATATTCAAGTTCCTTTATTCTTAATTTATCTTAGGATCATCATTTCTTTGTCTTATACATGGATTTTTGAAATAAAACCATTAAAAGTCATAATCACCTAGATTAGGGTTTCTAAGCCCATTTCATATACATGGAACCCTAAATTGAGCCAATTAAGCACAAAGATCATCTTTTTATTCTAATTCTTCCTTTTTATTAACAACAAGTTAATATCAACTTAAATCATCTATAGAACTTTACTAAATCTCATTAATATCAAAATAGGGTTTCATATTCATAAATGCATCAAAGGTGACAACTTTATATACTTTTTGAATTCTGAACATATTTAGGCTTCAATTGTATTTTTATTGCAATATACGTAATTTTCTGATCAAATTTTATATGTAACTTATTTTCATTTGAGTTACCAATAATTAATTATGAATTTCTCAAGATAATTACCTTTGGACCAATAGCAAAGAGCCATGTCATCCTTATGGCCCCTTGTTGCCTTTTCCACGCGGATTAAGGTTAACCAATGTCTTGTGGACATCTCAAAAACTCATCCATCGAGGCAAAGGCTATAAAAGGAGTCAAAAGATGTAATTGCCCTCTCTCCTTCAATGCACTCTCGGGGGCAGCATCGGTATCCCCCACTTCATTTTCTTCGCCCACCCCCATCCACTCGCAACCCAGTATTCTCCTGCTCTAGGCCACGGTCAACCCCTAGGTTGACTCTGCTCTTTCAGGCATTGTGGGTGTGTGCAATGGGTCGATGACTATCGCCTTGGTCCTCCTATCCTGGTTCCATCCTTCGCGGTGAGGAAGGGAAGCCAGAGTTATGTGAACCTAAAGTCGGCCAGTCAGGGAGAAGGCCAAAGGTGAGCTCCAGCCATCATGCATCTTGGGAGTGGAATTGAAGATGGGTTTCAGTTCCTTGAGTTATCGGGGATTCATAGAACATGCTCTCGTACCTATGAAGAATAGTGGGCCCTTTAAATAGGCATGGACACCTCATCGGCCATCCCCGAGTTCCCACATCGACTAGAAATTAGGGGAATCCTAGTTCCAGTGTAAAAGTAGACATATAGGGGTCAGGTAGGTTCAGTTTGCTCTCCCGGTTTCATTGGAGTTATTTCCCGACAAGGACATCGCTTAGAGAGAGAGAATCAAATGGAGGAGGATCGACGATACTATAGCAATCGTTGCCTAAAAAGGTTGGAGGTACAAGATAATCTGAGTAGCGTTGATCTCAAATCAAATGGCTATTAGAGAGCGTGACACATTAATGGACTAGGCCCTAGATCCCAATCTGAATATAACATGTGACATTTAATGTATTTTCCCTTTTCCTTTCCACTTTAGGAAATCTTACAAAAATTGTAATTCCTAAAACACTTACCGGTTTGATCCCAAATTTTAAAGGAAAGTCCATATTGACTTAAACTACTTGCTGCCAAGTTTGGGACTCAAATTCAAAAGTATGAGTGACTTTTCTTCATATGCAAGTTATTGCTTAAAAAGGCATATTTATTCATATTTTATCTCTCTTACTCTTTTATATTCTTTGTTTGGATTCCTTTTACCATTAGAAACCATGTGGATTCGAAATATAATCCATGATGATCAATCATACAACTTTCTAGAGAATTCCACATATTTCTCATCATTATCTTAATTTCTTTTCCTTTTTATGCATTATTTGATTGCATTCAACTTTTCTTTCCTTTTTATCATATTGACTCACTAACTCATTAGGATCCACGAAATCATACATTTAAAGGAAATATTATCAAAAAAATCCACTTATTACACATAAATCATACATTTTTAGAATCATACATTTAATTGGAGAAATTGCATTTCAAACCATATAAGCCCAAAAATTGAGGTTGGAACGATCCCTATGTTGGAGTGATATCCTAGTCACTTGATAAGTGTGACTATAAAATGCATGAACATGCTGATGTGAGTCAATATGTCATATTGAACCCACACAATCTCAATAGTTTGTTGTAATTAAATAAATATAGATTGAATGTTAAGAGGATGTCAACTTGCATGCATTGCTTTCAATCTGGATATCTAAGACAAATGGATTATACGGCCATGGAACATTGGTCACTTTAAAAGTTGAATTTGTTCCCAACGTATTGCAATTAATTTGGTAGCAATGATGGGTAGCTTGACACAAATATTTTCTTGGGAGTTTTTAAACATTACTACCAACATAACATGGAACCTACAGGATCACATGCATAAGGGAATCGAAGTTTGCAATTCATCATATGATTAGAATGGTCATGAATCATGTACATGTCTGTTTCCTATCCATTTGATCTACTGGATGGTATGAATCAACTTTTCATTGATTGTCAATCGATCAATTGATCACCAATCCGGGAAGTTGTCCAGTCAGTCGACTGGATAACCGATTTGTTCGACTTGATTAATGTTAGGAAACAACAAGGAATATGTGGTTTGTTTGATTTGGAATCAAATTGGTCATTTTAAATTGAATGTAGGTCCATGAACTAGGTGAGTGGGCATGTCAAATGATCAACTGGGATATCAAACCATACCCAAATGATTGACTAGTTAATGAACCAGACGATTGGGATTTTTTAAAATATTTTTTTATTCTATTTTGAGTTGTGATTAGAAACAGGATTGGATTCTTAGGAAATTCAAGCCCATGACTTTCCTATATATAAGGGTATATGTCTAAGGGGAAACACATATTGAGACAAGAGTTGTTTAAAATGTCTTTCTCTTTGAGAGAGGGAAAAATTACCCAAAAGACAATAGCCCACAATAAGAGGAGTAAAGCAAGGGATGTTAGCACGTCATTGACTGTAACTTTTGCTTCCTCTTGGTGGCTAATGTGGTGTACTAAGAGTCTCCACATATGTTTGGACGGCGTAGAGGCCAAGGCCCTTGGACAGAGGCTTGAGAACAAGCAACTTCTTTAAAGAGAAGATAAGATGTTGATGCGACCACACGGAGGGAATAACAACAACCACTTGGGATCCAGATCCAAAAGTATAGATTCTACATCGGTATAAGATGTGTCTAATTATTGTAAAACTAATGTGTCAAGGTGTATTCAGTATCCCTTATATGTCTTTAATATACCAAAATTTTATGGCTACAGCTAATATTTTTTGTTAAGAGTTTTATTGAAGAAAAATTACATTCCCATTGCGCCCCCCTCCAACTAAACCCTACTTAGTTCTCATCACCATGGGCACTCCTTATGCATTGAGAGATGGTTATGTGCATTAGATGTTTTTCGAGGCATTAAAACTTTATCTACAATCATTTCATTATATATTCAAAATTGAATTGTGTTTTAGTTAATCAAGGCAAAGGTCTTCACGTCTAAGAACTTTTCTACATTGTAGATATTACATATTTCATCTATATTTTTATTATTTCCATGGTGAGTTCTTCATGATATTTCATGTACATATTTTTGACATGAATGACAAAAAACAAGGCACGAGGAAATAAGAATGAACATAAAGAAGATAGGTAAGAATAGGAATAAAATCCATGCTAGGTATAAGATGTGTCTAATTATTGGAAAACTAATGTGTCAAGGTGTATTCAGTATCCCTTATATGTCTTTAATATACCAAAATTTTGTGGCTACAACTAATCTTTTTGGTTAAGAGTTTTATTGAAGAAAAATTGCATTCCCATTGTGCCCCCCTTCAATTAAACCCTACATAGTTCTCATCACCATGGGCACTCCTTATGCATTGAAAGATGGTTATGTGCATTAGATGTTTTTAGAGGCATTAAAACTTTATCTACAGTCATTTCATTTTATATTCAAATTTGAATCATGTTTAGTTAATCAAGGCAAAGGTCTTCACGTCTAAGAACTTTTCTATATTGTAGATATTACATATTTCATCTATATTCTTATTATTTCCATGGTGAGTTCTTCATGATATTTCATGTACATGTTTTTGACATGAATGACAAAGAACAAGGCACAAGGAAATAAGAATGAACATAAAGAAGATAGGTAAGAATAGGAATAAATTCCATGATACATATTTTAGAAAATATTTTGGTGTTTCAAGACATAGTTTTTATGGTCAAAGATTCTTCTCAGATTTTTTTTTTCTGCCAGTATAGTCATATTCCGCATATTGCATTTTACATACCTCGTATTGCTCAATACCACTTTTTAATTGCCCATTATTGCATGGTTATGTTAACCATACATAGGTGGAAAAACCCGGTCAGTGTTAGTGCAGCTGGTAAGGCACGGTGTCCCCCTCCGGGGGGAGCCGGGTTCAAACCACACTGTGGAGCGCTGGATTTATCACCCGCCAGTTATCCATGCTATGGCTGGAAAAAGGATGCGGGCTCTGCTTAAGGCAGTGAAAAAATCTTTTTTTATACATAGGTGGAAAACTTACTGGAGATGGAGTATACTCCCCGTTAGGATGAGTTGGATAAATTTTTTATTGTAGTGAGACGTAGTGTGACTACTATAATGTATGATTTAAAATCCTTATGCTTGGAGAAAATCATCTCTCTTTATCTCTCTCTCTCTTATAGTTTGTACTTACCTCGTACGACTATGGATTTCAATCTCGTGAGTATCTAAATTGGATCCACATTTAGGATGACTTTTTTCACTTCCACTCTCAGTTGACTCAAATGAAATTGATTTGTCTCAATCATGTTACTAATTCGATGATGAAAAGGTGTCAAAAGTTAATAGAGACTTTACCTTCCAACTCTTTTGGGATTAAAAAATGACATTTTTAGTAATATCAGTCAAATCACTTCAACTATGTTCAAATAGGATGAATTACCTTAAATGCATTCAATAATTCTATCACAAAAATAAGCACTAACAGTATAGCATGTTCTCTTTCTTTTCCTTTACAATTTAACCTCATCTCCTTGATATGGGACTCCAAGTTCTCCGTCAAAGAAGCATGATCGATTTTCCCTCGTGCACTAAGACATTATTTCTCCCTCCAAAATTCAATTATAGAAGATCAAAGCATTGGAATGGTTTTCACTTGATTTCTAAATATATGAGGCTTCTAGCATGTAGATGGCTTAAAAAAAGATCATAGCTTATTACCTATCCTTATGTAAATTTTTTGAATGCATAAATCACATGTTTCTTTCTTCATTCTTTGTTCAAGCTTATATAGAGTCAGATTGTCATACCACAATGCGGCCACCTTTCTTCCTAACTCCCCTCATTGCATGACTTGACAAATGTACCTAACTACCCTCATGTCCACTACCAAAAATATTTTTACTTCTCGCTAAAGTCTAGAATCTATGGAAGGGAAGGAACAAAAGAGTACTCAGCATGGATATTCATGTCAACAAACTCCAATTCAAAAAATGCAATTAATTGTGAGGCCTAGATCTCTTCTTCTAATATTTAACTTTAGTCTTATATCTCTTTCAAAAACATATGCCTCCACTTCCATTCACCCTTAAAATACAAATAGTCTTCATGTGAAAGTTATGATTGGCTCTTCTAAGGGATCCACTGCCTTCAAACTCCAATTGACCCATCTTACATAGGTATGAAGATGATCTTTCCTTTTCATTTTTGTTATACTATTACTAATGTTACGGAGTTCAATGATTGTTTCTTCTACATGGAACTTTGTGCCTTGTGTTAGACTTTTGGTGGTTTACTTTACGTTTGTTAGCTTTTATATTATTTTTTTGCATTTCTTTTTAATGTTGGATCTCATTCGCATGCTTTTTATCTTATTATGCAGCTTCTTCTCCATGGCAAACTCCTTTAATTTCAATTCACCATAACTAAAAATTACGGATTTGTCCTAGCTCTCATGACGGTAAGCATGCTCTCAAAATATTGCAGCCTCCTCCAACTTTAAGTAGTTTCCTTGTACGATCTTTTTTATTTGTGATGCAAGGCCCCTGAGTACTACTTGGAATGATTTATAATGAAATACAAGTGATCAACAATCAGATTTATGGTCTCGCACTAGTCTCAAATCTCCATGTCAAACTTCTTCAAAACAGGACCCAACATATCAACATGGGTTTCATCTCTTTCTTCGTTAGTAATGGTGTGATTTCCTTGTAAATCAAAAATGTCTAGGTGTAGTACATCACATATTGGCCAAGTATAACCTCCACTACCAAATCAGAAGCATCGTCAATGTCTAGGTGTAGTACATCACATGTTGGCCAAGTATAACCTCCACTACCAAATCAGAAGCATCGCAATGTGAGGTATGATGTATATACAACCGGGACAAAACTCCATATTTTCTTTAGCGTCTCAAAAGCAGCAGGGCGGGGATCACCAAAATCGAAAGCAACATCTTTCGCTGACAAAAGAGTCATCAAACAAGTTATCTTGAAAAAATCTTTAATGAAGAACATATACAATCCTGCAACGACTGACTTTCGTTTTGTACACCCTGAAGACTAAGACGTGTCTAGATAAGCAAATATCGTTCTAAAAACATCGGCTACACAATAAATAATGGAAACACAAGGCGTCTATTGCTGCAATGGTCGGAGTCAAATCTGGGTACAGTTGTGTGCTTAAATGGAAATTTAGACATTGCATGCTTGTATGTTGATTTAGACTTAGGATTATTTTATACCTATCATTCAAGCAGCCATGGTAAGGGGTTGTGTTTTTGTCCACTTGACCCAACTAGGATTCTAATAGACCCAGCCCGGATAAGTGTGGGTTTTTTTGTTCATATTGCTTGTGATCCAAATTAGCCATATCCAACCCAAACTAATGTGCTCAGCCAACAACTTTCTTGACAGCAGCCAGCTTCTATATCTTTTTTCCTTGTCAGACCGCACGATAACCAGGATATTCTTTCCTAATCAGGTGCGTAGCATGTATATAATACCAACCAACCTTTGTATATAATGCAAATACAACCAGAGTATGTCTATACTACAGTCACAAAGAAATCACAGTTTTTTTTCTATAACATAACCAAGTACGATCAGCAAATCTATTTCTCTGTCAGATCTCACAATAACCACGATTCATAAGCTAATATATTAATTGTTTAACAACTCATCCATTCATTCATATGCATCTAATTAGCTGCTAGATAACGTCAATTTTAATATTGAATAACAGCTACAAACATCACAACTCCCTTGCTGTTCCTACATGCTAAGCATTGATCCCAATGAATACTTGACAGACATGCTATTAGTTCAAAAATGAAGGTCAGCAGCAGACCAGCACACTAACTACTTTAGGCCCAAGAAAATTGATTATTTCTGTCCAAGCAGGGATATCATGATTGCTTCTCCTGTTAAGAATATACTTGGTAGAAGGAAAGGACAGCGTATCTGACCCTAATGTCTGCAATTGTAAGAGAAATTTCGTCATTTTATATAGCCTGAGATTTAGACGGTGTACAAATTCAAGAATCTAAAGTATTTCCAGATTCTGCATGGCATTAATCCCAACCAAATGAGCCCAATAAAGAATATCCAGATTATTGCACGGCCCATATCTCAAATCGAGAGTGATCAAACAGATGAGCTACCTCATGTTTCAAAAATATATGCAACATTTGAGGCATCCAACACATCTACCAACCATTACCTGAAACTATATGAATAATCTAAGAATTAGTCCATCACCGTACAGGATTTGCAAACTTACCTTATTTATTCGATACAGCAATTAAACAAATATGTTTAATACAGAAATCAATATAATTAATAAGAATCGTATGATGAACAAGACTGGAAAACCCCGCACTTATATTTGTTCCCACAAAGAAGCATTGCAGGGTTAATTGCTGTTGTCTTGGTTCCATACATCTTCTTGGAAAGACAGTGTTGCATCCTATACTATGTAGTATTTTCGGCCGTAAACTTGGGAGCTAATGATTCATGGAGTGAACCAACTGGGAATGGGGTATCTGGAAGTTGAATATGTGGCTGTGTTTTACTTTTCTGACATATGGACTCGGAGCCTCACCTAAGATGAAGTTGACTTGACTAACCTACCTGGTTTTTAAAAAAAAAAGAATATAAAATTGCATGCCCTGTGACATTTGAATGGTTGTGGGTCTACAAAGTTATGCTTCATGAAAGTGAAATATATTTTGCTACAGATTTTGTTCCCACTGAGGGCACAAAAGGACCCTCATGCTAAATTGGAATCATCTTATACTGAATAAGAATCAGATAATCCAGTTCATCCTAAAGTGTTTTGCCACACAATATAGCATAGTTCATGCAGGAACGGTCTGCAACTAACATCTAGAAATCCTCGCTCATGGTCACATAGGTTCTTAAGGAAACTAAAACTGAACTTCGGAGAAAACCTAAAATACATTTCAAGCAATAATGTACAGAGAAAAACAATTCAAAGCATACAATAAACTACTTGACACAAAGTCAAAAGCATAAAAATCAGCCTCCTGGTTTAACCCTCCTTAGCAGATTAAAGCTCAGTGCAATGGATATGTAGTGGTGCACATAAATCTGTCTTATATGGATTCCGGCTAAAATGTAAGTTTTACCGAGAAATAATTAATATACAAAATTAGAAAATATATTCAAAGTATTTTGTATCCGTCCATATGTTGAAACGTGTCCCCTACTAAATCTAAGACATCCTAGTCACTAATATTTTCAAACAAAACATTTGATTCTTCTTTATTCATTAGTTGCATTCTTCAAACTCTACAATGCAGATCGAGTTGTGATGCAGTAGTCAAACATATATTTCTGAATAACATTTATGAATTCTAAATTTCAAACAAATGTGGTGAACTAGTCAACATATCAATGGCAGCAAATTGCGATTAAAAAATAACTCACAACAAATCGCTCCAATGTTTCTAGAATGGGGGCCTTTCTTCCTTGTTTGGAGGCTCAAGAATCTAGTTTGACACAAAACAAACAAGAAGATATAGCGTTTGAACTAGAATTGTCATTCAAACTTTTTTAAATACATTCCAACAAGTTACTCAAAAATCAAACCAACATTATTACAAATTCCTTGAGGTTACTTCAAATGTGCGAAGAGTGTCAACATCAAGGTCTCCACAAAATGAGCCAACATTTTCATATAAGTAATCCTTTATAACACAAAAACAATCAGCATCTTTTTTTAACGAACTATGGGGGAATTCTATTCATCTCGTTCCCCAGTGAGCAAGCAAAAGTAATATATACAAGAGGAACCGACTAACTACAAAAATGGATCCTCCAACTCAAGACCAAAACAAAATATGAAAGAAAAGTATCTATGTGTCCTCAACCACGACTGCCTCCCGCCTCAAATAAGCTACACCCCAGGATTCTAACCTAAACGATCCCCTCACAGGGGCAGGAATGGATCTGAGGTCTATAAACAGGTATGGTTAATCTAAATTGGCCCCATAAACAGCCAGTTGAACTGCTAAACAGTTCGCCTCTTTATGGATGAAGGCGGTACGACAAGACCTGCCTCAACTGCTTTTAGGAGGCACACAAGATGGGGGGACCCAAGGCCAGAGTTAGAGAAACCGGCAACAAAGTCACCATTAGAAGCCCTTATGATGCCTCCAAAAGCCCTACCTCTCTCGCCCCCCGACCCTTCTTCCAAAAAATACTGGCCACGTTGAGCTTTAGACAAACTATCGGTGGGGACTGCCAAAAAGTGGGACGATACATGAACTGCTGGATCTTAAGGTGGGGGGAGAAGCCTCTTTCCCTCCAAAACCGCATTGTTGCATCGTCGATACCAATTAGCTTGGGGGGAGTGCTACCACTGATAACTTGGCATATACGACAGACTTTATTCCAAATCCTTTTGCTATCCATACGCCTTCCGTGAAACCGACTCCCACATCTATGAGCCCAAATTAAAAAATCACAGTAAAAATTACTTATCTCTTACCCGCAGAAGTGGAAGACCAATTTGGTCGATACAACACTGTCTTTAGTGTATTGGCTGGAGGTAGCTGCAGTGGGAGTCAATGACTCTACCTCCAGTGCCGAATGCAGATTCAAACGCCACTGTAGAATCTAGGATAGCCAAAATATGTTTAGCTATTTCACTCAATGTCAGATAGTTTAGTTCATGAGTTTTCCATCAAGATTGAATATCAAAACCTTCTTCCCTGATAAGATATCTTCCCTAAACATATATTCCACTCAGTTGTAATAGATTTTCTTACTCTCCTCTCTCTTCTAAAATGAGATTTGAATTCATAAATGAGCTTAAGTACATGTCTCCTGCATTCTGGGCCCGAGAGTATTTAGTTTGAGTAGAAGAGGCATGATTGTCAAATTTTTTGTCTTTCTTTATATTCCATCAATAAATGAATACATATCTCATAGACTTTGTCAACCTCTTTTGAAGCTTATGCCTCAATGAATTGACCCATAATAAAAATTTAAAATTTTCATTTTAAACATAGGATAGAGAACAACAATATCCCCACCAGAATATGAATCTCATCCCATTACTTGTTAGTTTTTTCCATCATTTCATTTGTCACGTTTCAAATTACCATTATTTGATGTTTTCCATCTACTCAACCTTAATTTCGTGGCACGGATATTTGCATAATAAAGATTTAATGTAGAAATTGGACCTTGATAACTCCTCAATAACTGAACAGAAAACTTGTTACTTGTCGCACATGACAGGAGCAAAATACCACTCATCATCACTTCATCAGTGGGCAATCATTCATATTGTGCCTCTCTCTGGCCCAAACTACAAACATCACTGTTAAACAACAATGAGTCTGGAGCATGTGGAAAGTGAAATTCCACCTAGTAGGGCAATCAAGGGTCAATTTCTTTCTAATAGAAGTCTTCAACTGTTTTGCAGTATCCTAGAAATTTTCTAGCCTCTTTCGAGTGGCTACTCAATAGGCCGCACCATAACAGACTTTTTTCAGTCCACTTATAATAAAGGAAAGCCCATCATTGACAATCAAGTTTAAGATATGTGCGCAAAAACGCATATGTAATGACTGACCAAACAATAACGATTAACTACAACGCAACATTTCCCTTGATTCCCTAATTATGGCATCATTGGTAGAGAAACTATCCAAATTACTAGTAGATAGTTTACAATCTACATTTCAATCCATCAAGCTACCTAACAAAACATAGTCTAATGATTCCTTGGCATGTGGCATAGCACATAGGCAAATTGTAAATCAAAGTATGCAGCGCCCATGTTTTGCTGATGTAATGGGAAGTGATCACCATATACTCTCTCTTTTGATGATTGGATGTCCACATATTAGCAGTTATTGTCACCCCTAACTTGTACCCCTCAACAACTTGCATGATCTTGGATTTCTCAAACAATACATGGTCACTTGTCCCTGCTCCACCAGGACACAATATCATTCGGTGTCATTGAGTATTCTCAATAAAGAATAATTTCAACAAAATGATGGAGCATCTTAAAGCAAGGTTGGTTGCTAAAGCCTTCACCCAGACTTCAAAACGTTCTTGCTTGTCACACATATCGCATGCGTACACATTTTCCTCTCTTTGGCAGTATATTTGGACTGCAGTTACACCAACTTGACGTAAAGAACGCCTGATTATACAGTGTCCTAGATGAAGAGGTCTACATGCAATAACCCACAGATTCAATGTTGGGGGAGTCGGCGAACACAGTTTGCAAATTGCTATATATGGCTTAAAGCAATCGTGACATGCATGGTTCAAATACTATCATTGTTCTTGAATCTCTAGATTTTCAACGGCCGTCCAACAACTATAGCCTATTCTTTTTCCAAGTCTATATCTGGCATTGTTGTCTTAGCACACTATGTTGATGATATCGTCATAACTAGTAGAAATTCCAGTAGAATTCAAGCAGTCAAGCAATTTCTTCAATCACATGTTCAAATGAAAGACCTAGTACAACTCTGGTACTTCTTAGGGATTGAGATTCTTCCCTCCAATAAAGGATGGAATCTCTGCCAACAGAAATGTCTTAGATCTACTCAAAGAGTTAGGGATGTTGGATTCCCAGTAGGTCTCTTACCCGATTGGCTATCATCAAAAACATATTCTAAGCGAGTCTCCCCATGATCCCGATATCAACGAGTAGTTGGCATGCTCATATACCTAATCATAACTCATTTTGACATCTCCTTCGCGGTATGAGTAGTCAGCCAATTCATGAGCAATCACCTACAATGTCACTAGCAGTCTGTCCATAGGATTTTGTGATACCTTAAAGGAGCTCCTAACAAAGGATTGTTATACAAACATTCACAAGTCAATCTTTATCACAAGCTATGATGATGCTGCCTGGACAGGAGATGTAAATGATAGAAAATATCTAGTTTATGTATATCCTGGGTGATTATCTCATAAGCTGGAAGAGCAAAAAATAATCAGACTCAGTGGTGGCTTGTTCCAGCACTGAAGCAGAATATTGAGCTATGGCTCATGCATGTTGCACATCCAATGGGTATTTAACCATTCTATATGTTAGGATCCCAATTTATATATCGGTTGTTCTAAAATGAGATAATCAAGCAAATATACACAGCCAACAGTCTTGTATTTAATGAAAGGACCAAGCATATCGAGGTCAACTGCCACTTTGTCAGGAGTCTAGTCAAAGCTAAGAATATTATGACTTAATACGTAAAGACGAGACAATAGACAAACGATATATTTACCCAGCCCCTTCCACCTTTTTCACCTAAATTTGTAGAACAAGCCAGGACTAGACGATATGTACTCCCATCTGAAGGGGGGGATAAGAGATGATAAGTCATATCTTGCTATTGGGCATAATGGGCCGCACATACAACTTAACCTAGTACGTACCAAGGGTAGATCATACCTCTTTAGACTCCAATATATGGGAGAGCAGTGTACTAGTTGCGATTAACAAACAATGCAACTTTTCTAGATTTTCAGTTCATTAGATTATTTATGCATGTACTATTACATCGATTAGCAATTCGAGTAAAACTCTTAGGTAAAAAATCATGTGTCTTAGAAGTGGTAAAAATATATAGGCGTGTTTGAATGTATGTTTATGTGTGTGTATTACTGGTTTGGTAATTTAAAAGGAGCATAGCTATTTTAGTTTCCTATGTGGGTAAAGCATACTCCCTCGTTAATGAATATACCAATTGGGTAAGCGAAGAAGATTAGCGAGAGAAGTGGCATTCTTTTTTCCATTGGGCGTGTGAGAAAAGTAGCATTCTGATTTCAATGATTGGTCAGATAGCTCAAGTGTACACAGAAATTCAGTGTAGGTTATTATGTTCAAATCTCCTTCATTGACAATGGAATATTAATGAATCCAAGGGGCCAATGTGATATCAATCACCATTCAGGTATATATGATCTATTGTTTTAAATGAGTTGAAGACCACCAACACCAAAACAAAAAAGGTGAAATGAGGGGGGGGAAATTCATGCAAACCTACCATGCTACAATTTACCAGGAGCTGTAGGAAGCTAAGCCGTAAGTTGGCCCCACATTATAAAATCAAATATTTGTTCTATACACAGATTAGTAGGGAATTCACTACTAGCCTTTACTCTTGCCCTATGTTGTCCTAGAGTTAGATTCGCCTAGATTATATCTCTTACCATCTATTTGTTAATTGTGAAAAGAATACTAATAGGGAGATGGAAACTATTCAAGTTAATAGTAATATCATTAACAATTGGATCATCATCCACTTAGGGAGAGAACGGATTCATGCCTCCGCAGAACTGGTTGAGCACTTCCAACAGCTGTGGTGCTGGAACATCCCCCTACATTTTCATGTGTAAAGCTTGAGACACCAAGAATGCACCCTCAAGTTTGAGAGTACAAGTTGTTTCATAGACAGGGTTATATGCGATTTAAGTGGTTCCATTGAACATGTGTTACCATAATAAAAACACTGCTCTTGAATATGTGTGAACATCATAGGTTTCCCTTATTAGTATATATATTTTACTGTGTTATTTTTACTTAGTGTGTTTTGGCTTTAAACTTCTAGTTGTCTATTAGCCTCTTTTCTTTTATCCCATATTGCCTAGCTCTACTCTATGTCTTACTCTCGTCGTATAAAAGAGAGTGTCTTTTATTATTTTACTCAATAAGAAGCATTTTATTATTTTAGATGGTATCAGAGCTCTACTTGTTTTATTTACTCAATAAGAAGCCTTTCATTATTTTAGATGGTATCAGAACCACCCGATCCTCCCTAAGCCCCTCCCACCCAAACCCTAAAACCCATGTCCCCATAAGTCCTAGCCGCTACCCTCTCCCTTCCCTTTTTTTCCTAGCTGCCGCCGCCCCCCCCCCTCCCTCCTTTGCAGCCGCCTGGCCTGCCCCTCCTCTCCACAGCCATCTCCTCCCTCCCTCCCCTACCCACCCCGTCGCCATTCCCCATCTCCACCAGCCCCGCCGCCAACACCTCCATCTCCGCCAACCGCCGCCACCACCACATCCTCCAGCCGATCCTCCGCCCTTCCACCTCGCTCCAACCAGCCCCCCCACCACCCCCTTTCCTCCATTCCCTATTCTGCATCACCACCCTATCCATCCACTACCATCTCTCCATCTGGTTAGCCACCCCCATTGACTCCCTCTCTTCCCCGCTAGTCTCTGGACATTTCTGGTAACTTTCCAGTTCTGGCACGTTGACGGCTTAATCCGGCCTCGCTCTCTGCCTGTCTGCGCCTCATGGTGAAGTAGCTCTTCCTCCATGTTGGTGTAAGTTTTTTCTGTATCTTTTGTTTCCCCTCTGTAAGTTCCTGAGATCTGATGCCCAGATCTCCTACTATTATCTTATGCCCCCAATCCAGGTGTTCTTAGATCTGCCCATGTGTTGGGTTTCTGCTGCTGCATGCTTCTGTTGCCTGCTGCCCCTGCCTGTGTTGACTGCTGCGTCAACCTTCTTTCTGCTACTTCTGCCTGCTGCCCCTGTCTGTGTTGACTTCTTCCACTCATGGCGTCCACCGATCTTCCCCGAAACTTGTGCATCACTATTGTCAAACTCGACGGCTCCAACTATCACTTATGGGCGGCCTCTTTCAAGCTCTATGTCAAGGCTCAAGGGCGCTACTCCCACCTTTCTACTAAAGGCCCAAATGCTCCTACTAGAAATGTTGATGGCAAGACAAAGCAGGCCTACGATCTATGGTCCAAAGAGGGTTATGGCGTTATGACCTGGATGGTCGACAGTGTTGAATCTAAAATCAGCCAATCTCTACTCCAAGTGAAGACGGCTAAGGACATGTGGGATCAACTTTCTCACGTATACTCTGATCGGCAGAATCCAAAGAAAGTGCTTGAAATTTTCTAACACTTAGCCAAGCAAGAATACTCTCATACCGACTCTGTGGAAGACTACTACAATCAGTGTTGCGCTCTTTGGGATGAGTTCGAGGTCTACCATCCGCTCTCAGCAGACATTACAGAAATCCAACGACAACGCAATGAGTTGCAGCTGGTTCAGTTTCTCGCTGGCTTACCATCGTCCTTTGCGGGAGTCATTGATCAAATCTTGTCCAGTGATCCTCTGCCTACATTATGAGATGTTCTGAAGCGAGTGTAGCGTCTTCCCTCTGTATCTCAAACTCCTCATGATTCCTCTGAAGGGACAGTCGTTGTTGTTTGGTCGGGCAATTCATTCCGTGGACATGGCCGCGGTCATGGATGTAGTCGCGGACGATCTATTACAGGCCCAGGGCGTGGTTCCTACTCCTCTGCCTCTGACACTAATGAACCGCGATACTGCAACTTCTGCAAACGAACCAATCACAAAGAAGACCATTGTTGGATCAAGCATGGAAAACATGCTTGGGCAAATCAAGTCACTTCAGAACAGCCCGACACTGCTGCTTCTCCATCTGCCCCACCTTCAGCTGACTGGATCAAATCTAAGGTTGAAAAGTTACTTCAAGCACGATTGGCTTCCTCTGCTAAGACTTCTTCTAATGGCAGTACTGCTCTCCTGACAGGTAATCGACTCTGTGCGACCTCCCATATTATTAGCAATCCTACTTTATTTTCTCATTTGCATAAAACTATTGATATTCCTCCTGTTACTCTTGCCGACAGTTCGCAAACACCAATCTCCGATTTTGGGAATATCCAATCTCCTGGCCACCTTCTCTGCATTCAGCATTATATGTTCCTAATTTCCCAATAAATTTGTTATCTGTCAGTAGAATTGTTAAGAACCTAAGGTGCTTCATAACCTTTGACCCGGACGGTGTTATTTTTCAGGATCTGCACATGAGGATGAAGATTGGTTTGGGCCATGAGGGACCAGACGGCTCATACTATTTGGACACACCAAAGACTGTTGCATTTCTTTCTAATTTTGTGACTGGCATCCAATGGCAATATCGGTTGGGACATCCGTCACCGGCTAAGTTGGGGCACTTAATCCCTGATATTTTTGATTCTGTTTTTCACTGTGAAACTTGCCAGTTAGGCAAACAGACTAGATCTACTTTTCCTAAGAAACCTTGTATTGGCTTAAAACAGTCGTTTGATATAGTACATGTTGATATTTAGGGCCCATGTTCAGTTTCTAGCATTTCTGGTTTCCGGTACTTTATGAGTTTTATTGATGATTTCTCTAGAAAAACCTGGATATTCTTGTTAAAAGATAGACCTAATATTCTTGATACTATCATTTCCTTTTTTGTTGAGATAAGTACCCAATTTGGTAAAACTAAAAAAATCTTTCGCACTAACAATGCACTTGAGTTCATGCAAACCTCTGTTAGTCGTTTCTGTCGAAAATTGGGTACCATTCACCAAACCTCATGTGCATACACACCTCAACAGAATGGAGCTGCCGAACGCAAGAATCGGCATCTCCTTGAAGTTGCCCACACTCTTCTGTTTCAGCACCATGTTCCCCAATGTTTTTGGCAGAAGCTGTTTCTGTTCTTGGCAATCAAGTGCCATATCATATTCGATATCTTGATGCCCCTCTATTTTTTGTTCCTCCTAGGATTTTTGGCAGTACATGTTTTGTTAAAAATCTACGTCCTGGAATAACCAAACTTGATCCACGTGCTATCAAGTGTGTGTTCTTAGGGTACTTTAGGACACAAAAAGGGTACTGATGTTGTAACCCTATTACTAAGAAATGGATGGTTTCAGCTGATGTAGTCTTTTTTTAGCATCAGCCTTTCTATTCTTCTGTTGGCTCCGCCCTGACATCTGATTTACTTGCCACTACACCTCTACCTCTTATTGTTGATGTTGATTCACTGAATACTACTAGTATTCCTGCTCCTCCACTGAAGGTTTATCAAAGAAGACCGAAGGCTCCAACTCCCTCCATGGCCCCTCCAAATCATCCATCCTCGTCAACAGATCCACCCCCACCTCCGCCTCACGTATTTTTTGACCTGGATATTCCGATCAGTTTACACAAAGGCACTCGGACATGCACACAACATCCCATTGGAAATTTCTACACTACTGCTCACTTGGGTACTAACTTTGCAAACTTTACTTCTGCTATTTCTATTCCTAAAAATGCTTCTCAGGCTCTTATGCATCTAGCTTGGCGTCAGGTCATGGAATCTGAAATGCAAGCTCTCACTGAACAAAATACTTGAGAATTGGTTGATGCACCTGCTGAATGTTCCCCTGTTGGCTGCCGATGGATTTTTACGATCAAATATCAACCTGATGGAACCATTGAGCGTCTCAAAGCTCATTTGGTCGCCAAAGGCTACACTCAGACATATGGAGTGGATTATTTTGAGACTTTCTCTCCTGCCGCCTGCCTTAACTCAGTGCGGGTACTTATTTCTGTGCTGGTTAATTATGACTGGCATTTATTTCAACTTGATGTCAAAAATGCTTTTCTATATGGAGATCGGCATGAAGAGGTATACATGGAGCGACCTCCCGGATTTGTGCTTCAGGGGGAGTCCTCGAAAGTCTGCCGCCTGCGCAAAGCAATTTATGACCTGAAGCAAAGTCCTTGTGCCTGGTTTAACAAACTAAGCTCCATTCTTCAAAAATTCCAGTTTCGTCGCTCTCAATCTGATCCATCTGTATTTATCAAGAAAACTACTTCTAGTCTTGTTATCTTAATTGTCTACGTTGATGACATCATATTATCTAGTAGTGACCCTGTCGGAATCCATGGCACAAAACGCTACTTGGAAAATCATTTTGTCACCAAGGATTTAGGCACATTGAGATATTTTCTTAAAATTTAAGTTTCTCGGTCATCTTCTGGTCCTATGCTTATCTCAGCGTAAATATGTTCTAGATCTTCTATATGATAGAGGTCTGCTTGGGGCCAAGCCTGCTAGTACTCCCTTGGATCCAAACACTAATTGGGATGACGAGAACTCTCTTCCTTACCCTGACCATCATCAGTATCGACGCATGGCTGGGAAACTTATATATCTTACTGTCACTAGAGTTGATATCAGGTATCTCGATAAGCCCAGACAATGTCGTGGGGATGTTGTATGTCATATTCTGAAATATTTGGAAAGCTCTCCAGGGAAAGGACTTATCTACAAGAAACATGAGCATTGTAATCTTGTTAGTTATTCTGATTCTGACTATGCTGGCGGCAAGATAGATCGCAGATCTACTTCTGGATATTGCACGTTTGTAGGTGGTAACCTAGTTACCTAGCACAGCAAGAAGCAAACAGTCGTAGCTCGTTCTAGTGGTGAAGCGGAGTATAGAGCAACGGCTCATACAACGTGTGAACTCTTCTGGGTACACAGCCTTCTGAAAGATTTTGGTATCTCTGATTCTAAACCCATCCCCATGCACTGTGACAACAAAGCAGCTATTTTTATGCCAGCAATCCTACATTCCATGAACGCACTAAGAACATTGAAGTTGACTGTCACTTTGTGTGAGAAGTTGTCTTATCTAGTTAGATCTCTACGCCTTATACACATACTTCAGATCAAGTTGCAGATATCTTCACCAAAATTCTATCGAAGACCAAATTCACTACTTTGATTGACAAGCTGGGCATGATTGATATCTATGCTCCAGCTTGAGGGGGAGTATTAGTATAGATATTTTACTGTGCTATTTTTACTTATTGTGTTTTGGCTTTAGAACTCTTTTCTTTTATCTCATATTGCCTGGCTCTACTCTCTGTCTTACTCTCTTGTCTTATAAAAGAGACTGCCCTGTACTTGCTTTACTTACTCAATAAGAAGCCTTTTGTTATTTTAGATCCCTTATTTCAACGTATCAGATTTGATATTTAATGTTTGAAAATGATGGCATGTGAGTAGAGAAGCACGATAAGGAGTGTTTTTCATGGGTTCTTAAGGAGTAGGCCAGCTAATTTAATTGGTTGAACTGAACCCAATATTTTGGTTTGGGTCTGCCTCAAAACTCTGAAATACCCCATAGTCATCTGACCCATGAAGTAGTATGTTAAATTTCCGACTAGGCTACTGGGATCAAATGGTTGACAAATTCTGGGATTTCTTACCATAGTTGCTAAGATGGGAGAATGTGTGGTATCTAGGGCTCTAAGCAGTGTGCTACGTGAGCAAATAGAAAATAATTTTGGGTGATTTTGTAAGAACCTTTAGGTTTTGGGTGTTTTCCTCCTTAAAACATCCTTTTCAAGAGTAAGGTCCAAATTTTTTAGCTTTGTGGTCTCACCCTGTACCTTTATCTTGGTGTGGAGGTGGAGTACCAGGCTTAAATCGAGATGGCAGTGCTTTTGACCTTAAATGTTATTTCCATATAGCAGCCACGCAGGATATTTGGCTTCTAAGACATATCACTTTAGGCTTTCAATGAATGAGACCTTGATTGCAGCAGCTGGGCAGAGTTTCACTGTCACTTTAGGCGGACTACAATATTTCAGATGCTTGACATGATGCAGACTACAATATCTTGACAGAGTTCTCATGAGTGTCTAGAATGATTCCTAGGGTCAGAGGATCTCAATTGGCAATGTTGGTTTGGTAAAGCTCTAAGGTAGATGGAAACTATTTCCATGGTAATTGATATTGGTAGCTGGGATATCTCTGGACCAGATGCCTTTAATGCTGGGTTTATAAATGAGTCGTGAAATTATGATATGTTTATTTCTGTTTAAATCATAGCATACTATGTAAAATCTGTTGAGTTCAAATCTGTCTGCTTTACAATGTACCCATGATTTCAAAAATGTTAGCACTGTTGGGATTGAACTATAGCCTGATTGTGTTCCAGTTTGAAATGCCTTCTGAACAGGTGTGACTTTTGAACCTCCACCAGCACTGAGCTTGAAGCCAGAGCAGACCCCCGAGAGGATGAATATGTTGACATTTACCAATATACACTTATTATATTTGAATGTGGTAGAGAAGTAACATACCTTATATTTTGACATTCTCCTGCAGTAACATTGTTTGTATTTGATGAACTGTCTCAGTTCCTGTAATTGATGACCGGTGTAAAGTTGTCTACAGGATAACATTGGGGGAGGTTTAGTGATATAATGTTTGTCCTTTGTCCTGCAGAATGCAGAGTAGCCTTGCATATTCATATCTTTGGACTTCAGTAGAAGTTTTTCCATCGGTAACATGCATGGGCATGCACGATGCAGACCACCGAGAATTGACCAATTTGAATCAATGCTATTGAGCTGAGCACAGTTAAAAGGAGAATAAATAGGCCTAAATTAACCTGGGGAAAGCATATGAAGAGAGATTTAGAATCTTTACATCTTAATAAGTGAGAATATGGCCCATGACAGAGCTGGATGGAAAAGAGTATCCATGTAGCCGAACCCAACATGGTTTGAATTCAGGCTTAGATGATGAAAATGACAATGGTTTATATTTTTTATAATAAAATATAATATGAAAATAGCTATAAACTCTTGCGATTTGCATTATAATTCATACAAAAAGTATAACACAAACCTTTTCTTTTTTATATCGACTGCTTTTATCCCTGCTCTGTCCCAATTTCATGAATCTAGAACTGTGAAGGGTGGTGTCAAGTTGGATGGAGTGGATGTACCAAAATGTGACATGTTTTGTTACTTTAATACTTTTATTCCAAAAATGGTGATGTTCAAGTTGTGTTTGTCAAAAGATCAACGGCTAGATGGATGTAATGGAGTGCAACTAGAATAGTATGAGACCAGAATATCACATTTAGTTTAAAAATTTTGTTTTATATGGCAAAGCCATGTCGTATGAGAGTGAATGTTGGTCAGTGAAGAAAGAAGGTATCAACATATGAATGTGGAAAAAATGCATATGTTAAGATGGATGTGTGAGAATACTAGGAAAGATTGTTGGAGAAATAAATATATAAGGAACAAAATGGGGGTGCAAGTATCGAGGACAAGTTCAAGAAGGTCGCCAAAGATGGAATGGACATGTTCAATGCAAACCGAGAAATGCACAAATTCCAAGCACTACTATTGAGATGAGCACAGACAAATGGAGAACAAGCAGTCCTAGATAAAAGGAGAACAAGCAGCCCTAAATTAACTTGGGGAGAGCTCGTAAGGAGACATTTAGAATCTTCACATCTTGATGAGAATATGGCCTATAACATGCTGGATAGAGAAGAGAGATCGGCGGGATTGCTGCCCAGATAATGTTGATGTGATGGCTTAAGTTTTATTTGATAAAATATAATATTGACATATTATAAACAACAACAATTTTCATTAGAATTCATTAAAAGTCTAATCTAGTTTTTTTTTCTATTTTATACTCTCTGCTCTATAATAGTCAAACGATTCCTTGCGTTATGCTACTACTATGTGTCCTTTATCCTAGAGAAGGCTTCTGCAACAACCGGAGACATGACAGATTTTCGGTCAATTCCTCCTTTACACCCTATATTCTTGCAAAGAGAGAGCATGACACCCTACTACTAACACTGAAAGGCATAAAGAAGATCTAAATTTTGAATTTCAGATAAATTTATATTAAACCTACTTTTGCTCTAATATATCAATACATGTGCATAATAAAGTGTAGCAAAATTTCATTTACAATGTTACATAATGGTGTAATTTCACCTTATATTTACCCAAATAATCCAATTTTATGTTGTTCATTTATTTCCCTGTTGCATTTGAAAACATTTGTGGATGTGAGTTAGTGATATGGTTGTTTGATAGCATCCATGGGCCTCCTATCAATTTAATTTAGATTCTAACAGGTGTGGTCAATAATAATGACCGTGGAGGTCAAGGAGAATTCGTCGTTCAAGGTGAAGCTGGAGCAGGTTATGCTAATCTTGTTTGAACATCCTACGAAATGGGAGATGGAAGCTAGCAATTGTGGCATATTTGTGTTTAAGAAGCATTGGGGGTGAGGAGATAAAATGTGTCAAAATGCAAGCAAAGTCTGGATTGGATAAGAAGTTTATTAGGCAAATAAGTTTAAAAGAAAAACCACGGAGGAGAGGAAATCATAGATGAAAGTTTTAAGAGCTAATACCCAATAAAAATGCCAAAAAATGCAATCCAAGTAGACAATGACAATATTGATGATGAATTTAATTTTAGATAAGATTGAATAGATCAAGATATGAGTAACCATTTAAACAAGAAGAGTTAAAACAAATTCATGAAACTAGTCATGGTTTTGGACAATCATAACGAGGTTGGCAGAAGCGAATGTTCAATAAATTTCTTGAACCTTGAAAACATGAGTCTGGGGAATCAGATCAAACAACATGAGGTATACTTCTCAACTCGGGGTCGATAAACACAATGTTAAGCAACAACTTTGACTTGCATATGCAAGTACAAAAGACATTACAGGGCAAAACAAACGAATACCTTATATTTACTATTGTAGTGCTCCTAACATTGTGGTAGAGGGTATTGTACATATTAGTATATATGCTTTATTGTGTTATTTGTTTTGTTATGGGCTTTAGACTTATCTTGTCTTTAGCTTTTCTTTTATCCCATATTTCCTAGTCCTATTTCTGACTTACTCTCTTATCCTATAAAAGAGAGAGCATCGTATTTGTTTTAGACATATCAAATAAGACTTTTCTCCTCTATATGGTATCAGACGGCTATGATCCCCCTTAACCTCTTCACCCAACCATGATGCCTCCTCTTTCTTTCTAATCCTAGGCTTCCTAGCTCTACCCCCTCCCCATCTCTTCCTTCATCAACCCTACCCCCCCCCCCCGCCCGCCAACCTGTTGCCCGCCACCCCCTGCTGCCACTGCCCCCTCCACTCTCTGCCCCCGTCACCCCCTCCTTCCCTCCATCCTTTCTCCCTTGTTGCTACCACCACCCCCCTCTTCCCACCCTCACCCCCACCCAGCACCTTCTCATTGCTGCCCCTTCCCCCCCCACACACACACACTTGTCACCGCCGCCACCACACCTCCATCACAGCCCGCTACTGGCCCTCCACCCAAAAACCGCCGCCTCCACTCCACTCCAAGCCCGCCACCAGCCAGCCGTCGTTCCTCCTCCCTTCCACCTTCTTTTGTGTGTCACAGACACTTTCTAAATAGTGCACATTGAAGATCTAAAAAGGACTCCCGTGGTTGCCTACCTGCGCCTCATGGTAAAGTAACTCTCTCCCTATGGTGGCATAGGTCTTTCTCTGATCTCTTCTGCCCCTCTGCGGGTTTCTCAGATCCGATGCTCTAGATCTGTTGTTGTTGCCTACTTCCTCGTTGCAAGTTTCTTTAGATCTATTGATCTAGACCTTCTAGTGCCCATGAGTTGGGTTACTACTTCTACTACTGCCTGCTAACTACTGCTACCACCTGTTGACTACTGTTGCTGCCCCTGAGATTAGGCCCCTTGGTTGTTTGCTACTGCTTCTTGCCGACGTATCTGTCTTCTGGCATATCCTTCAATGGTGTTTTCTAAGTCGCTTCAGACACTCTGCGTCACCACTATGAAGTTGGATGACTCCAACTATCACATTTGGTCTGCGGCCTTCCTTTAAACTCTATGTCAAAGCTCATGGTCGTTACTCGCATCTTACTTCTGATGCTCCTGCCATACCTACTAATAACGCCAACAAGAAAACTAAACAAGCCTATGATCTGTGGACTAAGGAGGAGTTCGATGTCATGACCTGAATGGTCAACAACACTGAGCCCAAAATCAGCCAATCACTCCTTCGTTTGCAGACTGCCAAAGCCATGTAGGACCAGCTCTCACATGTTTACTCTCATCAGCAAAATCCAAAGGAAATGTATGAAATTTTC
This sequence comes from Alisma plantago-aquatica, assembly GCA_963693085.1. NCBI lineage: Eukaryota > Viridiplantae > Streptophyta > Magnoliopsida > Alismatales > Alismataceae > Alisma > Alisma plantago-aquatica. The sequence continues at coordinate 292,712,135 of OY856411.1, forward strand.
AAATACCTGGCTAAAAGGAGTATTCTGCTACTGAATCTGTGGAGGATTACTATAATCGATGTTGCGCCCTCTGGGACGAGTTTGAGGTATATTACCCCTCTGCTGATATCACTGAAATACAACGTCAGCGCAACGAACTTCAACTCGTGCCATTTCTTGCGGCCTTGCCCCACTCATTTTTTGGAGTAGTAGACCAGATCATGTCCAGCGAGCCGTTGTCTACCCTACGTGATGTCCTAAAAAGGGTCCAACGATTTCCGTCTCTCTCCTATGTCCCCCGACCACTCCGATGTTGTTGCTCTTGTTGTCCGCTCCGGAGACTCCTCCTGTGGTCGTGGTCGTGGCCGTGGTCGCTCTACTGCTGGGGCTGATCGTGGTTCATCTTCAGTTGGTCCCAACCCATCTTCTTCTGAACAGCGCTACTGTCACTTCTGTAAACGCACAAATCATACCAAAGACTGTTATTGGATTAAGCATGGTAAGCCTGCATGGACGAATCAGGTCACTATTGATCAACCTAATTATGCACCATCCTCTTCATCCTAGCCATCTGCTTAATGGATTCGCTCTGAGTTTGAAAAGCTACTTCAAGCCCATCTCGCTCCCTCCACTGTTGATGCCTCTATTGATGGAGGTTTTGCTCTCCTTGCCTCCTTGATACAATTTGTAAATGATGATGTGTATGAGCACGTAACTACATACAACCAAATGTATAGGATGCATATGTCATGGTTGGAATATCTCAACAATATCAACTCATTACAGTATGGACAACCATCGCGCCACTTCACATACAACTGATGTGAGTTGGTAAGTAAATATGTTATTCTTATGTTGTAAATTGTATATTATTGCATAATTGTGTGTATTTAAGTTTGTGGATTGTGCTAGTAAAATTTCATATTTGAATTCCTACATATTGTCATCGAAATCCCAACGAAACAGGTCAGATTTCTTACCTCCCACATGATGGACCCCCCCAACACACCCAATATGAAATTTTATTGCATAAAAAGTTGCATTTAGGTGTAGAGATTACACCTGTAAAATTTCACGAATTAATTCGTTCATTTTGGCATCGAAAAGGTCAGGATTGCATCTGTCGGTATTTCTGACGGTATATCGGTAAATACCTATTTCCAAGCTGTCGAAACGGCGTCGGTATCGGTCACCTCGTTCCTTGCCTACTACTACTCCCTTAGATCCTAATACCAACTGGGATGATGATACTGCTCCTTACCCAGACAACCAACAATATGGTAGATTAATTGGTAAACTTATATCTAACTGTTACAAGGGCTGATATATCTTCAACATTTGGCTTAGTCAGTAGATATCTAGATAAACCCAGACAATGCCAATGGGATGTTGTGTATCATATTTTGAAGTATCTGAAAAAATCTCTAGGAAAGGGCTTATTCTACAAAAGACATGGGCATTGTAAAATCACAGGAACTTCTGATTATGATTATGCAAGCAGCATGATAGATCGTAAATCTACTTCTGGTTATTGTACCTTTGTGGGAAGTAATCTTGTTACCTGGTGCAGCAAGAAACAAACTATAGTCACTTGCTCTAGTGTTGAAGCGGAGTATAGAGCTATGGCTCATACTACTTGTGAACTGTTGTGGGTCCGTGAGCTCCTGAAGGAGTTTGACATTTCTGACCCTAATCCTATTCCTATGCATTGTGACAATAAGGTTGCTATATTCATTGTCGGCAATCCAACATTTCATGAGCGCACTAAGCATATTGAGGTGGACTCATAGTTTAAAATTTCCACAAAATTGTTGAAATTTCCACAATTATTTCCATATCGATGGCCATCAGACATCAAAATGCACTGTCGAAACGCATTGTCCATTGTAATTTTTCTTTCTTTTTAATGTACTATGGATTTCTAGAGCATATATTTTTGCACAGTTTTGTGTCTTTCAGTTTATACATTGTGGTTGCAAACTATAATGACTTAATTCATTGATTTCACCATTGAAAAATGACATCAAAATTCTCCACCGAAATCCCCATCGAAACATTCAGGGCCCTTCACTCACACATGAGGAGACTCCCACCCCCACATATCCAATATGAAATATTATTGCATATTTGAGTAGATCTACACTAGTAGATAATTCTGGTAAAATTTCATAAATTAATTCGTTGATTTTGCCGTCGAAACGTTAGGAACGCATTTGTCAAAATTTCCATCAAAAATTTTGGTAAATTTCTATTTCCATGGCCAGCAAAACGGCAACCGAATCGGACATTTTCTTCCATGGGTGGATTGCCATTTGGTCCGAGAAGCTGTCTTATTTGGCAATATCTCTACTCCATATACTCACACTTCTGATCTAGTAGCAGATATCTTCACAAAGCTCCTTGCCAAGGCCAGATTCACTGCCATGGTGGACAAGCCGGGCACGATTGATATCTATGCTCCAGCTTGGGGGGTATTTGTAGTTATGCTTTATTGTGTTATTATGTGTGTTATTATGTGTTATTTTTGTTACGGGCTTTAGACTTGTCTTGTCTTTAGCTTTTCTTTTATCCCATATTGCCTAGTTCTTTTTCTGACTTACTCTCTTATCCTATAAAAGAGAGAGCATTGTATTTGTTTTAGACATCAAATAAGACTTTTCTCCTCTATAGTACAGAAGACATAATAGATAGTGTTACAAAAAAAGGTAGTTTGAAGTCTTCAACTCCACATGACTTGAACCCTAGCAAACGATGGAGTTTAAAGGGTGGATTTATGATATGAAAGAGAGAAGGTGAATATTATTTAAATCCGGCCTTAATGAATGGGGGTGGGACAACATAAGATGCAGATTGTAAATTTCTATGCATATTGATAAAGTGATATTTTCATAAACTACTATATGCATCTGGCCACATTTAAAGCCATAAATACTTGACAATATTGACTGAGGATGTCATAGAAATTGTTGAAGAAGAATATGTCGTTGCATAATGCTGATTTGCACTTTTAATGGCACAGATAATTTCACAAGAAATTGACTGAAGTTAGAGAGCATAACATATAGAACTTATAATGGATGCTTGTGTTGCTCACTACAACGGAATGCTCTAGAGGATTTTGGGACATTGGATCTTTTCAAATGTAATATTTGGGGCAAGGAGTAAGGACAAACATCATGTCGGGTTATATAGGTTTTCACATATCTCAACCCAAACCCACATGTTTAGATGAGTAGCGAGCTACATCTAAGCCCAAGTAAAGTTTCAAAATGATGACTCGCATCCGACCCCCATAATAACAATGTGTTTGGGACTGTGTTTGGGCCAGCCATGCTGATGTATTAATTCTTCATGTATTCCATATAACGTTGCGTTGTGTATGTTTGTATTGTTTGTTATATTACCATTATCTATTCTATTGTTTAGCATAATCATGGTATTGCAATTTATGTACATGAAACGTTAACTATTTATTTTGGTATGCTATATGTTATATGTAGTATGTGATATGATATTTACTCTCTTTTTTTAGATGTTAACCATTGTTACATGTTTTCCATAAACAACCATGTAAATTTGGTATACATCCTATCATGTTACTTTTTTTAGATTGACGAGAGAACCACCCACATGAAGAGCCCCTTAGCATACTTGTTAAAGCAACCAAAGCGGCAGGGTGCCAAGCCTGGGCGCCTTGCACCTTGGCGCACCCAGGCGGCTTTGAGAAAATACTTTTGGTGTACATTTTACCTATATGTGTGCATATGTTACGATTTTTATAATATTTCCCCTCCATATATATGTTATATTTTACCCATTCTTATATATGTATTATGATTTTTATGGCATGCCTCCATATATATGTTATATAAATATAAATATATTTATAAGAAGTTGGACACAAGAGAATGGGAAAATATATATATATATAAAATGGTACGTATTAGAGAAAGGAAAGGTAGACTTGAGTCAAGTAAAATGCATAAAGAATGAAGATGATAGACTGTTGGCGAAGGACGATGATATCAAGAACCAATGGAGAAATTATTTCCATAAGCTTTTCAATGGAGATATTGTAAATAATGTTAGCGACTCGTGTGACAGGAATAGAAGAGATATCATTTACACACGACGAGTTTCCCTGTTTGAGATCAAGAATGCTTTGAAAAAGATGAAAATGAGAAAGGCATGCGGACCTGATGGTATTCCCATTGATGTATGGAAGAGTATGGGGGATGAAGGAGTTATGTGGTTAACAAATTCTTTAACGAGATCATGGAAACCAAGAAGATGTCGGATGAGTGGAGAAATAGCACTATAGTCCCCATCTACAAGAACAAAGGTGATGTTCAGAGTTGCACAAACTACAGAGATATCAAGTTGATGAGTCACGCAATGAAGCTTTGGGAGAGGATTATTGAGCAAAGGCTAAGATCTATAACGCAGATATCAAACAACCAATTTGGTTTTATGCCTGGAAGATCAACAACATATGTTATTTTTCTAATAAGGAGGCTTAGGGAGAAGTATAGAGAAAGCAAAAGAGATCTTCATATGGTTTTTATTGATTTGGAAAAGGCTTATGATCGATTACCCAGGGAAGTGTTGTGGACGGTTTTGAAGAAAAAGGGTGTGCTAATCCAATACATTGACTTGATTAAAGACATGTATGATAGCTCTACTGTAAGTGTGAAGACTCATGGAGGAGAGACACCAACTTTTCCTATCATAGTTGGGGTACACCAAGGACCCACACTCAGCCCAAATATGTTCGTTCTTGTTATGGATGAGTTGACAAAGTTGGTGTATGTTATATGTTGATGATATTGTATTGATTGATGAAACTAAAGATGGATCGAATGACAAAGTTGAACTTTGGAGAAAGGGATTGGAATCAAATGGATTGATGATTAGGAGCAAAATTGAGTATATGCATTGCAATTTCAGTCAATCTCGTAGTGTGAATGGTGGAGCCAAGTCAGATGGAGCAAACATACCAAAATGTGATAAATTTTGTTAATTGGGTTCTACAATTCAAATAGATGGGGATGTCCAAAATGACGTTTGTCACGGGATCACTGCAGGATGGTTGAAATGGAGGGGTGCAACTAGAGTGTTATGTGATCGGAAGATCCCTTTCAAATTAAAAAGCAAGTTTTATAGAACTGCTATATCGCCAACCATGGTCTATGGGAGTGAATGTTAGGTGATGAAGAAACAAGGTCTCAACAAGATGAACGTGGCTAAAATGTGTGTGCTGAGTGGATGTGTGGGAAGATAAGAAAAGATCGCTTGAGAAATGACTATATCAAGAATAAAGTGGGGGTGGTGAGCATTGAGGACAAGTTGCGTGAGGGCCGACTCAGATGTCCGTGTCCCGTGTCCATGTCGTGTCCCGTGTTTGTGTCCATGCTTCCTAGGTGATTATATATGTAGATCTATGCCTTGGATGTGATAATCTATGTCTAGAATACATAAATTGTCAAAGTATATTACAATTTGATCTGTATTAGGATGTTAAAACCGTTGTTTAAGGTGAAAGAGTGGAAAAATGGAGAAAGAGGGGTTGGAAATGATATAGAATGGAAGAAAGTATTACTAGTTACCTTGATCTAGTAGGATTTAAGCTCTAAATGGTGAAATCACCCCCAATCTCCCTTTTCTGCTCTTTAAAAAGCAACACCAAGGATTGCAGTTGTCTAAATTTCCATCGAAATTGCCGATTTTTGCACCAAAAAACCTCAAAATCCATTGAGATAGCCAAATAGGAGAAACCCATCTAAATCATCAAAATTTCACCAGAAATTCAATAGATGCAATCATATCGACACTGTCACATCATTTTGTAGAATATCCCACCGAAATCGAATTTTTTTTACAGAGGTGATTTTTATGAAACCCCCATTCATTGCCCTTTAGTGACCGACCACAACAATATAAACTCTCATGGCCCTCAGGCGCCCTGCCCACCCAGGGTCCAATTTAAAGTGCACAGTTGGCTGTCTTACGCAACAGGTTTCCATTTCCGAGAATTCGCTCCCATATGTTTTCAAACTCAAGACCCTTCAATTTAACGGCGACTTCACCATTTAGCTAGTCCTTACCGGCTATATATAGTTATATGTGTTACTTAATGTATATTATGGTTAGGTATTGCAACTCATACATTGTATTCATTATTGGGTATCATGATGGATTATGTTATATATTAATTATCAAATAGCTATAAATACCGTTGTATAAATCTGACTAATGAATTATCATGCTTTTATTTAGGTACTGGAATTCAACTATGACGGGTCTAGTCGGGCATGTGTGTAAGTTCTACCATTTGTTTACAAGTGAGTGAACTTGACACGCCCACTAGACTTGCACCAGAAAGACCCCCCCCCAAAAAAAAATACTTATTTGTCACTGACCTAGTTATATAGGTTCTATTCTATTGAGAACCATGAGTAAAATGGTGTATGCTCTAGGTAATATGTTATCAGATTGTTACTCTGTTTTAAAATTGTTAAATCATTGTTATATAATTTCTACAAACATATAACACACAAGATTATAGTACTTGCAACATTCTAGGTATTTAGGTATTCGGATCTAGGTTTACTTTAGGCTGAGCACGTACCATTAAAAATCATATTTGTTATGGCAGCAAGGCGCCATAGTTGTGTGTCTTGATGCCTTGGCAGGTTATAGAAAATTGACAAACGTTTTCTAGATTTTAAATGTATATTCCATGGTTTTCCATAAACAGTTACCCCTTCTATACATATATTATCATTATATATGTGGTTATATCCGTTTATACACGGATAATCCAATTTTATGCATGTCAATGATGGCATGAAAAGACAATCACATTGCATTTCCAATACTTTCTAATCAAAATAATGCCAAAAAATAAGAGAATAAACCAAAATAATATAAGAGATAGAATCAATAAATGATTGAAACAAAAGTGTCCCTTGGTAAAAAAAAATGTATTGAAAATTAACGTCATAACATCCAACTCTTCAACGAAGTAAATGTTATCTTTCGTAACATAAACCCTAAAATAGAAATTGAAGGCATAGAACATGACAAAAGCAAAAGTGTGTATTTAAACTATTGATCCCTAACAATAAAAATATTGGGCACATGACTAGCAATATGACATGCCCGATGAACATTAAAACAATAGAAGAAGAAAAGAAATCTACTGACATGCCCTATGACACAAAAACAGCCCAAGGCGCCAAATCAAACGAGGTGCAACAAGGCACACCCCGGGGTGCCTTGTCGCCTAGGTGTGCTCCAAAACAAGTATGGTAACATATGAGTCTAAGCTCTCAACCCAGCCTACCCATATTAGTTATGCAGGTCAGATATGGGTCGAACTAGACGGGTCATGTCACGGGTTGGGTTGGGTTGGGTTGGGTTGGCCTTGTCCAATACTTATCCCTAGCAAGGAGTATTACAAATTACATGTACAGTTGCTCTTTCTCAATAACAATTAAGAAAAGTAATGACTACTATGGAGGATTATAGCAGGGCCATGCATAACTATATTTTGTAAGCAACCATATGGCCCTACAAAGCTTAACACACGTGTCGAGGTATAAGGGGAAAATGTGTCTAACAGTGGGTCAAGTCTCATAGCAAGCATAGTCACAAATTCGGTACTCGTGATACATTCGGTTGAGCTAAAAAATCAGAATTCAGAAATTATGCAGGAAATTCGGGTAAAAAAAGGCAACGTACGGTAAAAATACGGTCAACGATTCGGTAATGTTGTACAAAATCATACATATATTGCACACATATATATGTACATATATATTGCATACACATATCTATAACTATTGCATACATACACATGTACATATATTACATACATACACATATATGTGTTTACACACACACACATGTATATGCACTCAAACTAAGTTAAGAGTCTTAATTAGTATAGTATGGTAAAAGAACGTATAAAACCCCTAAAAAATAAACATAAATAATTCGCTAATAATACGGGAATAAAACACAATATTTAGAAAATGGGAGTTATTCGGTTGTTTCATACGTTTAGGGATAATATTGCGTTCAAAATGCGACTTTTTCAAAAAATGGGAGTATATATCGTGACTATGATACTATGGATGTGATGAACTTCCAAATGATTGTTTTTTAACTCAGCTTGTAAGATACAAGTAACCCAAATTGCAAATTTTCTGCATAAGGGGTTATTGAAAGAATCCCACCTTGTTTTACATCTAAGGTAAATGTGTCTCATAAGAGATGAGGTTGAGGAAGTAGTAAGGCACAATTTCTAAAATTGGTATAGGATATATGGGATGAAGGGTCGCCTCAATCATTACATAAAGCTAGTATGACTTTTACTTCAGCAACATTTTGATTCTATAAAACTATTGTATGCTTCTAATCATTGATGCTTTGTTTATGCGAAGATATTTTGCTTATTATCCAAAGCCAATGTCTTGGGAGAAGAGAAAGCCCAATAATGGGTCTGAAACAGCTGATGGATAAACTGAGACATGGATGCTACTATGAATGCCACAAGTAAGCATATTTAAGTCATTAACATTTTGGCCGCTTGAATTAATCAAAGACATGTATGATAGCTCAATGGCAAGTGATAGGACTCCTGTGGGAGATACACCTAGACTTTTCAGATACAACTGGAGCATATTAAGGATCGAATCTGAACCCTTTATGATGCATGTTTGAAAGAAAGGTTGACATTTTGTGGTGCGTGTCAATTCTTGATGATATCGTGTTGATTGATAAAACTAAAGAAAGATTGAATTACAAAGTTACACTTGATACATGTGTTAGAATCTAATGGATTTAAGATTGGTTGAAGTGGAACAAGGTATACTACATGCATTGCTTTTGGCAATCTAATATTTTAAATGGTGGTATCAAGGCGCATGGAGCGGATGTACCAAAATGTGATGAGTTTCTTTGCATGGTATTATAATTCAAATGGATGGAGATGTTCAAGATGATGCTTGTCACAAAATCAAAACATGTTGGATGAAATGGAGGGGTGCATCTAGAATAGTATGCAACAGGAAGATCCAGCTCGTATTAAAATGTAACCTTATAAACAACTAAACCGCCAATCATGTTATATGGGAGTAAATGTTGGCCAATAAAAACACAAGCAATCAACAAGATGAAAGTGACAGAAACGTGTATGTTACGTGAGGGTCACCTGAGATAGTAGTGGACATGTGTCGCAAACTGATAAATGAAGCAACGCTATTGAGCCGAGCAAAAATCAAAAGGAGAAGATGTGTGGCTAAATTAACTTGGGGAGAGCTCATAAGTCATAAAGAGAGATTTAGAATCTTTATATTTTGATGAAAAAATGACCCATAACATAGTTGAATAGAAAAGAAAGATCCATGTAGCCAACCCCAATATTGTTGGTATTGAGGCTTAAATGATGATGATGATGATGATAAAGATAATGATGAGTATGATGGTGATGGTGATGGTGATGGTGATGGTGATGGTGATGGTGATGGTGATGGTGATGGTGATGGTGATGGTGATGGTGATGACGATGGTGAGTACTACTTTATTAGCCTTGTTAATTGTTATTATTATATTTTTTTTGCTATTATTATAATGGTGATAGATATTTGTGCCTCATGATTATATTTAATCCTTAGCGTTAATCGAATAGATCATAGCATTCAAGGAATCCATTGGGAAATTTGGTATATCCATAAGTATTTATGCAAGAGAAAAAATATCCCAAGTAATTGTCTACATGATAGAAAAACTATCTTCAAGTAATACTATATATGAATGAATACATGTAGTAGGCTTGATAAAGCATGCCTTGGATGGGTCATCATAATGAAGGCTCCCGTCTGGGCATACTTAGACAGCCAAGCTCTAGAAGAGGTATCCAAGTTTGGGGGCCCAGGCCCCCGCGAACTAAGTGGATGTATAATGTAAGACAGCCACATGCACCGCCTGGCTAGGGTTTGGTGCCTCTTAATTAAGAACTTACAAGTAAGTCCCTAATATTACACTTCGGTCAATAGTTCAACTTATCCAAAAAAATTGTCGGCCCACGAATGTGATTCCGATCCATATAAAACTGAAACAATTGCATAATAAACCCTAAACAAAAACAAAAATGCAACAACTAATTAAAGGACAAACATAAATAAAGATAACTCATGATGCACTCTAATGAAGAGGCGCCAAACCCTAGTCAGGCTCTGCATGATCAGGTTGTCCTAGATCAATGTGTAGTGCCTTTTTAGGTTCAGTTTGGTCATTTTGGAATCAAATTAGGTCAAATCATGTCTATGTTTTGTTAAACTAGGTTGTGCAAGGTTATTTGAGGGCTAAATTAGGTTAGTCTATGTTTATTTTAGGTCAATTTAGGTTTAATTTAAATAAGCTAGGTCTTATTTAGGTAAAATTAGAGTAAGTTGATTCTAATGTAGGTTAGATTACATGTACATTTAAGTAAACTAATGATCGGTAAAGTTTAGGAAACCAATATAATATACTCAACACAAAATACTTATAAACATATCTAGTCTAAAATTAAATACAATTATGAAATTATGAAGTTAATCGCATGCATGGGTCGCCTAGATGGTGGTGCCTAGTGCTTAGGCGACTAGGCTCCCAAGTCTTGGAGGTCACCGCCTACCCACCTAGTTAACTATGGGTTAGATCCCTAAAGCCACCATAGCAGGGACAATGGGACGTGACAGAGAACTATCAACAAACAAAGGGAGCACATGTGTGCCTAGCTACTCTTAGTAGATCATGGTGATAGGGAAGATGCAAAGGTCAACTTGTATAAGAATCTATTAGGAAAACAAGAAACATCAGACAACACCACTCTAGAGCCATTCAGTTCCCATGGTGGTTTGGAGCTGTAGCGAAAACAAATCATATGATTCACGAAGGATGATAGATACATAGCCATGTAGTATGCCATCTCCTCTCCCTTTATGTCATCCCGAGGAGAGAGAAACAATCTCCAAAAGTCAAATTAGAAAAGACAACAACTAAGAACTTATGAAAAAAGGATAAACCTCCTTAAAAACATTTAAATCTACTATGAACCACCGTTAAAGACGAGGATCCACAAGGATGAGCACCTCAACATGTCCACCATCTTCCACCATTGACGATATAACTTGGTTAATTACATTGCTCAACAAGGAAGGTATAGAATGGGAAAAGGCTTTATTTCATGTATTGAAACAATTACAATGCACACTCGTTTATAGGACAATAGAGAGAGGGAGATACAGAACTACGCAATATGTGATAAAAGAAAAGCTAAAGACAAGACAAGTCTAAAGCACATAACAAAACACACAACACAAGATAATGCATAACAAAACACACAACACAAGATAATGCATAACAAAACACACAACACAAAATAACGCATAAAGCGTATATACTTATACTCCCCCTCAAGCTGGAGCATAGATGTCAAACATGCCCAGTTTGTACACCAGTGTAGCAAATCGTGTCTTGAGAAGTATCTTGGTGGATATCAGCAATTTGATCCTCAGTCTTGAGATAAGAAGTGCATATGCGGCCGGAGAGTACAGCTTTGCATACAAAGTGGCAATCCACTTCGATGTGCTTTGTACGGTTATGGAAAGTGAGATTACTAGCAATAAAAGTGGCAGCTTTATTATCACAGTGCATAGGAATACGATCAGAGTTTGAAATCTCAAATTCCTTGAGGAGTCCTTGGACCCACATCAATTCACAAGCAGTATGGGCCATTGTCCTGTATTCGATTGTAGCGCTCAACCGGGCAACCATTGTCTGCTTTTACTACGCCATGTGATCAGATTTCCTCCAATAAAGGAACAATAACTAGAAGTTGGTTTCCTGTCACAAAGACTACTGGCGTAATCAAAGTCACAGAGTACCCAGTAAGTTTGCAGTGCCTGTGTCTGCGATATAGTAAACCTTTTCCTAGAGAAGATTTCAAATATTTAAGAATGTGACAAACAGCATCCCAATGACATTGTCGAGGTTTGTCCAAATACCTATTGACAAGTCCAACAGCAGCAGTAATATCAGCTCTTGTCACAGTGAGATAGATAAGCTTACCAACCATTCGGCAGTATTGATGGTTATCAGACTATGCAGGTGAAGATTCATCATCCCAATTGGTACTGGGATCTAGAGGAGTACTAGCAGGTTTAGAACCAAGCATCCCTGCTTCAGTCAAAAGGTCCAGCACATATTTGCGTTGTGAAAGGTAAACGCCAGAAGACGATTTGGAACCTTCAATTCCCAAGAAGTATCTAAGCTTACCCAGATAGTAATAAAATGTTGTTCTAGATACCGTTGGTAGTTGCAATACCTTTAGAATCATTATCAGACAAAATGATATCATCTACATAAACAATAAGCACAACAAGATCAGAGCTGGTTTTTTTGATAAAAACAAATGATCAGATTGTGAACATTGAAATTGAAACTTGAGAAAAATCTGGCTTAATGTATCAAACCACGCCTGTGGGCTTTGTTTTAAGCCATAAATCGCCTTCCTGAATCTGCAGACTTTGAAATACCCCCCCCTGACTAGTAAAACCAGGTGGTTGCTCCATCTAAACTTCCTCATGTAGCTCACCATACAGGAAGGCATTTTTGACATCAAGTTGATAAAGGGGCCAATCTTTATTGACAACTACAGAGATAAGTACTCTCACAGAGTTGAGACGGGTCACAGGAGAGAAAGTTTCAAAGTAGTCCACTTCATAGGTCTAAGTGTAGCTTTTTGCTACAAGGTGAGCCTTCAGCCGTTCAATAGAACCATCTGGTTGATAAATAACAGTAAAAATCCAACGAAAGCCAACCATCGGACAATTTTCAGGACGATCAACAAGATCCCAAGTCTTGCGATCTCGTAGAACAGTCATTTCGGTTTCCATAGCTTCACGCCATGCAGGATGCTGAAGAGCTTGTGTAGCATTCTTTGGCACAGTAATAGCAGAAAGAGTAGTAGTAACATATGCAAAGCTGGCACCAAGATTAGCGGAAGAGCAGAAGTTATTAATCAGATGTTGAGTACAGAATCGAACATCTTTCCTTAGGCTGATAGGAAGATGTAGGTCAGAAAATACTTGGGGGTGTTATGACATGCCGTCGTCGACAAGGCATGAATTAATTGTTGAGGAGCCAGAGGGGGATCTGCAACCATGGGTCCTCTTGCGGACACCTCTTCAGCATATTTGACTACCTCAGGCAGAGGAGTAAGAAACACCATATCACTAGTTAAGGCAGACCCTTCAGCAAAGTAGTACGGCGTGTTTTCAAAGAAAACAACATCCGCACTCACAAACTATTTTCGATTGACAGGATCATAACATCGATGTCCTTTTTGAGTTCGGGAATATCCCAGAAAGACACACTTAATGGAGCGAGGGTCAAGTTCAGATATCCCAGGGTGTAGATTCTTAACAAAACAGGTGTTGCCAAAGATACGCGGTGGAACAGAAAACACGGGTGTATCGGGATAAAGAAGAGAGACAAGGACATGATTATGTAACACAGAAGATGGCATAAGGTCGATTAAATAGTGTGTTGTAGAAACAGCTTCAGGCTAGAAATGTTTAGGAACATGATAGTAAAGAAGAATCGGTGTGCTACTTCAAGTAGATGACGATTCTTCCTTTCTGCCACACCATTTTGTTGTGGTATGTAAGAGCAGGAAGTCTGATGAATGGTACCCCAAGAATTACAAAGAAGATCGATAGATTTTTGCATAAATTCTAAGGCATTATCGGTTCGTAAGATTATAGTAGTTTTGAATTGGGCTTGGATCTCAGTAAAAAAAGTGGCGATAGTTTGCAAAATAGTACCACGATCCTTTAGAAGAACCAACCAAATTGCCATGGAATAGTCGTCAATAAAGGTCATAAAATAACGATATCCAGACAAGCTAGAAACAGAACATGGACCCCAAATATCAGAATGAACAATATCAAACAGATTTTTAGAACTAATTTTTTGCTTCTTATGGAAAACAACCCGAGTTTGTTTGCCAAACTGGCATGATTACACAAAAATTATTTTTCAAAAATGTTTGAAAATAAACAACATAGTTTAGAGTAGAAGGATACCCCAGGCGATAATGCCACTACAGACTAGTCACGGAAACAGATAGCAGAGCGGCAGCAGATTATGGCACATTCAGGTAGTACAGTCTATCTGGTCCCTCATGGCCCGAACCAATCCTCTTCCTCGTACAGAGATCCTGAAACACGCAACCCTCAGGGTCAAAAGTAATCGAGCATTGAAAGCTCTTAACAACTTTACCGATGGATAGCAGATTAAGAGGAAAGCGTGGAACATATAAGACAGATTTTTTAGACAGAGATATAGTTCCAACGCCATGGACATCAGACTGAGTCCCATCTGCGACAGTCATGTGAGGGACACATGTAGTCTTAAATAAGTCAACAAAAAGTTTAAAATAACTAGAAATATGGGCAGATGCACCGGAGTCGATGACCCATTTATTTTTACCGTAAGTAGGTAGGAGTTACAAGTAAAGCAGAGGAAACCCCTTAGGTAGTAGATGTTGCGAGGATAGTGGAGCCTGGAGGAGTTTGTCAAACTCCGCATGAATCCACTCAACCGTAGGCTAAGTAGAACTTGAGGTAGTAACAGTGGAGTCTTCACAAACATCAGAGGAGACTTGATTCGCCCAGGCATGTTTACCATGTTTTTCCCAACAGAGCGGTCCTTAGTCTGGTTCTTGCGCCTACAGAAGTTGCAGAAGCGGTTGACAGGAGAGGTTGAGGTTGACCTCGTCCCGTGCCAGGAGGAGGACCTCGTTCAGGAGTACATCCACCACGACCACGGCCTTGACCAGATCAGAGGAGCAGACCGCAAGGATCAAGTGATCAGCAGAGGTGGTAGTCATAGAAGGAAGGCGTTGAACGCGCTTTAGAACATCCCTTAATGTAGGTAAGGGATCACCGGATAAGATTTGGTCTACTACACTTGCAAGAAATGAGGCAAACCAGCCAAAAATTGAACGAGTTGAAGTTTGTTGCGTTGTTGTTGAACTTCTTTGATACAAGCACATAGTGGATGATATACTTCAAATTCATCCCAAAGTGTTGAACATTGGTTGTAATAGTCTTATACAGAGTCGTCAGTGGAATACTCCTTTTTAGCCAAGTTTTTGAAGAAATCAAAGACCTTCGGGTTTTGCTGATCTGAGTACACATGGGACAGTTGATCCCACATGGCTTTGGCATTTTGCAGGCAAAGAAGAGACTAATTGATCTTTAGTTCAGCACTATTTACCATCCATATAATGGTGTCGCAATCCTCTCTGGCCCATTGGTCATAGGTCTGGTATGACTTTGTCATTCGTCGAGTCATCAGGGTGATCCTTAGCAGCAGAAGAGATATAAGAGTAACGTCCTTGGGCTTTAACACGGAATTTGAATGATGCCGCCCAAAGATGGTAGTTTGATCCATCAAGTTTCACGACCGTAACACACAAGGTCCGTGAAGGATCTATAGTCGTCATGGAAGCCGGAGATATGACGCACACAAAGAAGAAGTAGAAGTAGTTCAAAAAGGCAGATCTGGATGACGAGATCTGAGAAACTTGCGGTGGAGTAGCAACAGCAGGATAGGATCAGCAGAGGAGTAGATCCAAACAACCCACATAGGGGCAGAGGAAGCAGCAACTAGATCCAAATAGATCCAAGGAACCCGCATAGGGGCAGTAGATAGCAGCAACAGCATATCTGGATTAACAAATCTAAGAAATCGTCATAGGGACAGTAGATAACAACAACAGCAGATCTGGATCACTAGATCTGAGAAACCCACATAGGGGCAGTAGAGAGAAAGGGCCTACGCCGCCACGGTGAGAGATTCACTCCACCATGTGGCCTAGGCAGAAAAGATGTGGTGCTTGTAGGTTTTCAACTTGCTATTTTGGGACTAGTTGGTAGAAGGATCAATGGGATGGAGGGTGGAGGTCGATGGGTTGAAGATGAAGGGTTGACCGATGGGTGGAGGTCGATGAAGATCGATGAGTGGAGGTCGATGGATAGAAGGGCGATGGGTGGAAGATGAAGGGTGGGTGGAGGGCAATGGGTGGAAGATGAAGGGTTGGTCGATTGGTGGTGGTCCATGGGTGGAAGATGAATGATTGGTCAATGAGTGGAGGTTGATGGTTATAAGTCGATGGGTGGAGGGTGGTGATGATAAAGGTGACGGAGGGAGAGGGTAAGGAGGTGGTGGGAATGGTGGAGATGGTGGAAATGGTAGAGGTAGTGGGGGGTCGATGGTAGGGGAGGGGGAGGGTCGATGTCTTACCTTAGGGAGGATCGAACACGTCTGATGCCATATAGAATGGGAAAACTCTTTGTTTGATGTATTGAAACAATCACAATGCACTCTCTTTTATAGGAAAAGAGAGGAAGGGAGATACAGAACTAGGCAATATGGGATAAAAGAAAAGCAAAGACAAGACAAATCTAAAGCACATAATAAAACACACAACACAAGATAATGCATAAAAAAACACACAACACAAGATAACGCATAAAGCGTATATACTAATAGGAGGATGTAAAAGTTCTTTTCTTGACAATATAATGGGCATACTTCTCTACCTTAGGCACATTCATTCACTTCAAGATATTATGTAAATTCTAACAGGATATCCAAAGGCAGTTTACTCATCAAGTTAACATTGAATCTAACAGTTTTCTAAGTTTTGCTATTATGCAAATCCGGATATAGTTGAGACTAAATTATATTAGGTGTTGAGGCCATTACCATTCGCTCACACAAATATAACCCCTCCTAGCCCCAAAAATGTGTGTCTCACCCGATTGAATGCACATAGGCTCCAGTTTTTCATCAATGTAAACATGGATCTCTTCTCATCAGATATCCAATCCAGCTTGCTTCGTGGTTGTTAAGGCCCCACCTAGGCTGCTAGGTGCCCAAGGGGGGGTTTGCATAGGCACTGCCTACTAAAATTAAAACTAGGCAACGGGCTAGCACCTATAACTTTCCTAGGTGGCTGCACGATTTTTTCCGGATTTTATTTTTGTCAAATAAGAAAAGACGGCCAATCGTAGTATTAGATAAGAGAAACCTTGCTCCTATAAATAGGAGAACAGGGAAGCGTACAGGACATAAGACAACCCTAATGGGCCAAGACACTTAGGCCCATATAACAAAGCTACTAATAGCATAATAAAACAGACTCTCTAACACTCCCCCTCAAGCTGAAGTTGGGAGAATCCCAAATCAGCTTGCAAACAGAGAGAAACTAGAAAACAAAGAAACAAAACAAAAAAAGATAAACCAAGCCCATACAAAAATTTCTCCCCCTCAATATTACATTAAAGTACTCAAACACTCAGAAACTCCTACACTCCCCCTTAAGTAGATACTCCAAGCAAGCAGGTCACAGAAGCTTCTCGATCATCTAGAGCAAAAATAAGCAGCAACACGATCATCTGGAACAAAAGATTAAATAGCTGATAGGCACCAAGGTCTTCATCAAAGTCGTCGTAGTAGCCAGAGAGTGCTAGATCACAGTGGCATAGCCCAGAGAGTGTTGGATCACAGTAGCAGAGCCCAGAGAGTGTTGGATCACAGAAGCAGTAGGTTGACGTGCAAACAAGGCACGGACAAGTAGAGAGTTGACGTGTCAAAACACGGACATGCCAGAGAGTGCTGGCGCACAGTAGCAAAAGTCTACGACGTAGGCAGATAGAAGACCAGTGGGCAGAGTAGCAAGTAAATAAATAACTCCAGTAGACGAAGCTCCATGTAAAGTCAGCAACAAATGTCTTCATCATCTTCCCTCTTTACACAATATCCATCACAATAGCAGACGTCAAGGTCCAGAGAGTACTGGTCCACAGTAGAAAGTCAACGTGCAAATAAAGCACGGACAGCAGAAAGTGCAAAAGCACAAAGCAGCAAACAAAATGTGCTAATCATAGCACAAGTAGTAAGAAAGACGTCTGAATATGTAACTTCATAGCAGCAGTCGAGGTAGATGATGAATAAGCAATAATAGCAGCAAAAGCACCAAATAGCAGTAGCAAGAAGATCCATAAAACAACAATAGAAGTGGCATGAATATCCATATAGATAGCAGCAGAAAGCACCACATAGCAGCAGCATGAAAATCCATATAGATAGCAACATATATATATCTTCTTCTCTTTCTTCATCACTCCATCTCATATCTTCCTCTACTCTTCATCCTCTATTCTCCCCCTCACGCCAAGCATGGAAGGAGGCAAAGAGTGGTTGGCATAGAGAGTCAAAAACAAAGGTAGAGGCAAGGTTTAGCGTAGGCAAATATGTGGAGGCAGTAACCAATAATGCTAGTCAAGGTGCAAAATGACCCGAATGGGCAGATCCGAATAGAAAAATAAATGGATCGTTCTCCGACCCGAAAAGGGGATTTGTTTGGCCCGTTAGGGCAACAAATCTGGGGGTGCGGGGGCGGATCCCCCGCGAAAATCCGATAAGGCTAAAAAATGGATCTGATTAACACAAATATTTGAGTGTATATGGGAGGGGGGCAGTAGAAAATATTGAGGGATATAAAAAAAATTGGGCTATTTGGTAGTGCGATAGAGTAGTGGTAGGTGGCCGCAGTTGGGTAGGAAGCAGTGGGCAGCGTCGGGTAGCAAGAAGTAGATGGGATGTGGTGGGGAATCGGGGCCGGAGCGGCAGCGGCTGGTAAGTGCCTGCCATTGGCGGTGGCACAGGAGCAGGTGGCTGGGCTAGATAGCAGCCAGCAGTGGCTAGGCAGTAGTTAGATGAGGACAGTGGGTGGTCGGAGGTGCGCTTGCGGGGCACATGGCGGCTGCGGAAAATAACACGACCGGCGGCTGGGCAATAGACAGTAGTGAACAGGCAGCAACAGCTGCGGCGGTGGAGCAGCAGTAGACGGCGTGGAGGCTGGCGGCGACAGACACAAAGGGCAGCAGCAGCAGGCAGGGGCGCACGTCAGCCGGACGCAGTAGTAGCGGCCGCGCACAGAGCAGCAGCGGCGACATCAGCGCATGGAGCAACAGCCAGTTAGAGGTGGCGGCGGCAAGGGTGGCGCGGACAGCAGGGGTCGGAGGGCGGCGACAAGGAGCAGTGTGGCAGTGAGCGCATGAGCAGGCAGTAAGGGTCGGCAGCCAGTAGTAAGAGAGTAGAGGAACAAGGAAGAAGGTAGGAAACTAGGGAAGAAATTCCCTGCGGGCAGCCAAGGGCGGCGGCCGCCCGCAAAGGGGGGGCCTCCTTTTCTTGCTCTCTCTCACGTAGGGTTTTGGTCCCTAGGACGGCTGCTCTGATACCATGTCAAATAAGAAAAGACGGCTAATCGTTGTATTAGATAAGAGAAACTCTGCTCCTATAAATAGGAGAACAGGGAAGCGTACAGGACATAAGACAACCCTAATGGGCCAAGACACTTAGGCCCGTATAACAAAGCTACTTATAGCATAATAAAACAGACTCTCTAACAATTTTATTATGTATGGTGTCATTTTCACATCTGTTCAACATGTCAAAGTGGTTTTCATGCATTTTAGGTTTATACTTCAGTTCTACACGACAGTTTAAGGTGAATCACATTCAATACACGCAAAAAATTACCTTATATATAGCATATGTTATATATTATATATAAAAAATGAAAAAATTAAAACTATG
>OY856411.1:296936838-297354338 GCA_963693085.1 Alisma plantago-aquatica
AAGGCTGACAAGGATGCTTACAAGAAGCACCTCTGAAAATGTCGTTGATGTTAAATGCCTGAAGTTGTGCTAAATGAATTACAAGTTATAGAGACATCATGAGAATATATATGTGATTGAGATGGTAACACATCTTCAGAACATGTACCAAGATTGGGAAAGACAAGAGAGATATGATGTCTCCAAGGCGTTCTTCAAGTGCAACATGGTATAAGGAGATCTAATAGTTTCCCATGTGCTGAAGAATATTGGGTACGTGGAGAACCTTGCTAGACTGGGATTTCCTTTGGGTCTAGAGTTGGCCACTGATGTGATTCTGCAGTCACTACCAGATTGATACAGTTAGTTTTTCATGAAATACAACATGAATGATTTTGACAAGTCATTGTTAGAGTTACTTGGCATGTTGAGAACAATAGCAGAGCATATGAAGAAAGAAAATCACAAGTATGTGATGATTATCAGTAGAAAAGTGAAGTGCAACGGAAAAGGCAAAGCTAAGAAGAGTTATAAAGCTAGACAAAATCCCAAGTCTTCTGCACTCAAAACAATGGGAGGGATGAACAAGGGAGGCAATTGTCACCACTGTCACCAGCTTGTACATTGGAAGAGGAATTTCCCTCTCTCCCTAGAAGAAATGAGGAAGAAGGAGGGGATAGAGATCTCCACTTTAGGTATATTTGTTATTGAGATAAATTTGTCTACTTCTTCATCGTGGGTACTAGATACCTGATGTGGATCTCACATATGCTTGAATCTACATGATCTGAAAAGAAGTAATCCTTTATAGAAAGGTGAGGTTGAACTGTGTGTTGCAAATTGAGCAAGAGTTGTTGACACTATAGTTGGAACCTATAATTTATTCTACCCACGGGGCTTGTAATAGAGTTAAAAATTGATCTTTTGTACCTGCATAAATAAAAAGCCTTATTTTTGTATCTTGTATGGACAAGGATGGATATGAATTTCATCTAAAGAGAGGTCATGTTCTATTTCAAAAGATGAGATCTTTTGTGGAAGTTCCCCAATGTCTTATGGTTTTTATTTGTTGGATCAAAGACAAATGTTTACAACATTAATACCAAAAGATTAAAACTTAATAACTCAAACAAAACATATCTTTGCATTGTCGTCTAGGGAACATCAATGAGAATTACATCTCTAGACTCCATAAATATGTTTATCTAGACTCTTTTGATTTTTGAATCAATAGACACATGTGAGTCTTGTTTGTTGGGAAAGATGACAAAGACTTCCTTCAGTGGCAACAATGAGAGGGCTAGCGATCTATTAGGACTCATACATAGTATTGTATGTATGCCTTTTAGAACAAATGCTAGAGGTGATTATCAATACTTTATTACTTTCATCGATGACTTCAGTAGGTATGGTTATGTTTATTTGATTAAACATAAGTCAGAAATTATTGACAAATTCAAGGATTTGATGAATTAAGTACATAACTAACTTGGTAAAAGTATTAAGGCACTTCATTCTGATTGAGGTGGAGAATACTGAAGCCAAGAGTTTGAGGACCTTATGAAAGACCATGGTATCATATCACAAAAGACTCCACTGAGAACACCACAACACAATGGTTTACCAAAAAGAAGGAATCTCACATTACTAGATATGGTACGATCTATGATGAGTTTTGCTAATCATCTAACTTCCTTCTTGGATTATGCTTTAGAAACTGATGTGTGTACATTAAATAGTATCATCTAAATCGGTTCAAAAGACAACATATGAGATATGGTATGGGAAGCATCCCAATGTATCTTTTGTGAAGATTTGGGGTTGTGAAGATTATGTGAGAATGTAGTTTCCCAAAAAGCTTGGACCCAAATTGGATAAATGTTATTTAATTGGATATCTAAGGGAAACCAAAGAATAATACTTTATACTCAATTCGACAACAAAATCTTTGTTTCCAAGGATGTTATATTCCTAGAAAAAGAGTTCATGTCCAAAGGAATCAGTGGGAGGAAAGTAGAACTTGAAGAAGTTAAAGACCAACGAGAAAGCATTGAACCTATAGAGGAACAATAGGAACATAGAAAGTCACAAACCATTGTAGAATCTCAAATTAATCATATGACATAGGAACCTCGTAGATCTAAAAGGACACGCCTTGATCCAGATAGATTTTGTTATCTACTGACTCAAGAAGGTGATTATTCGGTCATTGATGACAAGTCAACTACCTACCTAGAAGTTGTTAAGGGACTAGAGTTTGAGAAATGGCTTGAGGCCATGAGATGTAAGATAGAATCTATGTATACCAACAAGGAATGGACCTTGGTGGATCGACCTGAAGGGGTAACAGCCCTAGGGTACAAGTGGGTCTTTAAGAAGAATATTGACATGCATGGTAATGTACAAACTTAGAATGGCCGATTGGTTGCAAAGGGTTTTAGAAAAGTTCAAGATGTTGACTGTTATGAAACCTTGTCATCTGTTGCCATGGTTAAGTCTATCAGGTTCATTCTTATCATTATATCTTGTCACGACTATGAGATTTGGTAGATGGATTTTAAAACAACATTCCTTAATAGGAATCTTCTTGAGTATGTGTATGTGATAACCTGGAACTTCATCCTTTTTTTGTAATTTCCCCAATTGGACTTCACCCTTGTCCTCACCTCTAATTTCATGATTGAATGAGCATTTATGCACAATTACTCCATTTAGTATACATGTATCACTATGATGAAGCTCAATTTGATTAAAACAAAATTGTGACTTCATGTAACATGCCAACATATTTTCCTTGTAGATTATATACTCTTTTCTTATGTGCATGTTGTAGAGGGAAATCTCTCATTTCGAACGCATTTAATTTTTCCCAAAACTGGAGATAGGATGAGGAAGTTGTGCTTCTTTTAATTCATTGAATTCTTGAACTTATTCCTAGTCTTTCGGATCGAATGTTGGCCTTGGATTGGCTGCTTTAGGCCTAACCCAGTACAAGCACATGCCCCATTCTTTTTCCCTTCTCATTCTTACCCTTTTCTACTTAGCCAGCTCTCATTCGGGCGATGTGGGCCACTGGATTATGGTCTACCATGGACCCACATAGATCAGAAGGCCATTGGAACCTTCTCCCTCTCTTCCATAGGCACTGCAATGCTACAACTGTGTAGTCACCCAGCCCGGAGCAACACTCCCTCCATCCTCAACTTTTCTCTTTCTCGACACTGACTTAGCACCCTTCAGCCGCTTTACCTGCTATTCACACCAATAGGGTGCCAGTAGTGTAGGAAATGGGCTGGCTAATAACCCTCCTTCTAAAACCCTAATGAGCCACTCCAACAGACTCACCACCTATAAAACCACTCGCCCATACCACCAATCCTCCTTTTCTTCCCCCGTCTTTTCCCTAGTTGTGTTGCCCATGTGTCCTGCAGTAGGAGCCCTCATCATCTTCTTATAGATGCAAGCTTGAAGATGACGGGGCACTTGGTCATGCATTCGTGGTCCCGGTCAATTTCTCTTCCCCTCCATCCCTCTGTGTTGGTTGGACGACCCTTCAGTAGTTAGGAGGTGGCCTCGTCATGCTGCACTCGAGCTGATGTTGTGAGAAGTGCTACACCAGCTCCACAAATACGATGATAGGGAAGGATGGTCGGTTAATTGATGCATCCTCCCATGCTCTCTCACCACCGTCTGGAGTAGGAGCACCTAGGGAGGATTTGGTTGCTCCTAATAGCCAACTCAATCACCTCTTAGCTGCCCCTTCCAATGACCTATAGGTTTTTGCCTCCAGACTCCATCACATATTGGAGCGGTATGGCATGGAGTTCGCCAATAGTCAGGGATCACGAGCAAACCATCAAGAGCATTCAGGAGTTGTGTAGGGTGGTGGCCAACCATGGCAGGTCAGAACTATCCTTGGATCATAGCGGGCTGACAGTTCATGTGGGGCAAGGTCCAATAGTCATAGGCCTAGACTAGGGGGTGTCTCACCTGGGAGTGTGCGACCTCTATTTAGCCACTAGATTAGGATCTGGCGATCCACGATAGCCTATTTGAGGTAAATTTCTTTGAAAAATACTATCTATTCTCTTGTTGAGCCTTTTCGATCATACCATGTATGATTTTTGATCTAGAGGACATGATCTATCCAATAAAAATAGTTTCAAGATCCAATTTTTCTTGTACCTTTTTTGGTTTTCTAAATGAAGTCATCTTATGATCTTTGTGTTGGAATTAGTATCAATCATTCATTCTAGGTATCACTAATGACATCCAGTCCTTAAAATTACCTAAATTAGCATCTCTACTTATTTGTTATGTTAGAATGTAGGTCTTGAACCATTTATTGGAACCCTAATGCTTACTATGATCTAAATGCTCATTCTTAACCCAAAAGGTTACTTCTTAAGTGTATGCATGCTATAATTTGATCAAGTCTTGAATATCATATTTGATGGATGTCATTTAATCTTGCAATCTTGAAATCAATAACTTTTATTATGCTTTGTGACATAATTACCTAAGACATCATGCTAGTCGTCCACTTCCACTCTTGATACCCAAAATACCTTTTATGTGCATTAAAGGACTTAGTTGACTTAGTTGTCACAATATGATGAAGTATTACACTTGTGCAAATAACATGCTTTATCTTGTCTGAATCAGTAGAATCATTATCTTATAGCACTAAAAGGCAACATGATCTATCATATGCTTGAATGCTTACATGACTCGGATATGACCCTATTGCATGAAATGGATCTAATCTGAGTAGTTATGATCTTGGTTGCCTAAACAATGATGGAAATCCAAATATCATGTACTTCTAAATCAGAGTTGATATCTATATTGTGGTACTCATAATGCAGATGGTTCGTCGAGACCTAACATTTAGTGTTATTGCTTTTACTATGCTAAATCGATGTATGCACGTTTGACCAGATGGGACACCACTTTAACTATTTGATACCTAGGTTTAGGATAACATCCACATGACATCTTTTATGTTCACATTAACTAAATCATTTTGAACTAAGACACCATAATATATATTTTCTTTGTGAGGTTCTCTTGGTCTGGATCGTCTCTACGAATCCTATTCATGAATCATAGCTAGACTCTACTCACAAGGTATGTTTTCCTCTTAACCCTACTATGATATTGGCTTACTTGTATGATGCTCGTATGAATGCTTGGCTACTTACTTGGTTGAGCACTTGTTCCTATGATTATTACTTTTCATGTTTGAGTACTCTACGTTGACATACCTTGAATATTATATACCATAATCCATTATGCAACCGAATGTTGACAAAATGGATAAAGGAACCTAAAACATGCTTTGTATAAAATGACACCATTAAGTGTTCTCAATTTCTTTATTCTTCTTGACTATGATCATGTTTCTAGCCAAGCAATTTTTTCAATATTATTAAATTGTTTACATGTCTTTTCATAGAATACTTAATGCTTTAGCAATAATTTGTTTGTTTATCAAATTTGTAGTTCCCAAATGAAGATTTGATTAATTCAAGATGCTAAGCTCTAAAATGCAATACAAATGGGTAAATATTTGAATCTAGAATTGGGTACATGCTTCTCTATCCCTTTTTAGTATCTTGTGTTACTACTTTTACATATATATTGCTTGTGTGAAATATCTTATCCATTCTACGGATGGATGCCCAAGTCCACTCACCTTTGGCTGGGTAGTTATTAAGAGTGTGGAATCAGGATAACAAACAGTTCTGTGACAAATGGTATCAGATCCATACACATACCCCTCTATATATGTTTAAAGATTAACACATCTTAAGAACCTAGGGAGGAAAAAAATCCTTTCTTTAAGTTTAGGTAGTCTTCTAGCATCTCACCTCTTCTGTAAAGATCACCCAAGACCCCCAAGTAGATGATGATTAGTTAGATTTCTTTCCTTCTTAGGTGATTCTTCTCTTGTGACTATTAATCACACGAATTCTCAAATTTGGGTATCTTATGCATGGGAAAACTAAAATTCACTTCAAATCATGAAAGTTGATCAATATGATAATTCCATGACCTGCTCTTAAATTAGAAAACCATATTAAATGTAAGAAACTACTATGGGAAGTGATGTGCATGTGCAAACCCCATGTTAACAAAAAAAATATTGGTGCTTTTTATGTTTGAGGTAGACAATTGATATGATAAAATAAGGTGGAACTCATGTTTTACACCTCATGTTAGATGGGGTCTGTAAACACTCGTGCCCACTACCCTAGGCTCTAGTGGAGTTTCAGGAATAAGACTGGCCACACATACCATGACTAGCCTTAACAAGGCGCTTTGTCCACACTCACACCCAAGTCGGGATCAATTTCCTGACTGGTCACCCATCCTAGTACTACTCCAAGCCAAGCACGCTTAACTATGACGTTCTTAGTGACGGGCTTCCTGAAAAGGAGGTGCACCTTGGTGATATGGGTAGTCCAATCATTCCTTATAAGATCATTTTATCCGAGGCCTCAAATCCTAGGATGTTACAATCTCCCCCACTTAGACACTTGACGTCCTCGTCAAGGCTCAACTATATTGCCTCACAATATCTCCCCATTTCAGTACATACCCAGAATGGCTCATGGACACCCAGCTCCCAATCATAGAATACTAGCGTAAGAGTGGCTACATCACCATGGATAGTCCTTTCCAACATGCCTGGACTGCACGACTCCAAGACTGGCATGCCATGCCCATCTGGGCCCTACCTACTGGAGGGGTTTTGGCTCTAACACCATTTGTAAACACTCGGGCCCACTTCCCTATGCTCTAGTAGAGTTTCAGGAATGATGACTGGCCCCAAAGACCACCACTAGCCTTAACAAGGTGCTTTGTCCACACTCACGTGCAAGCCAGGATCAACTTCTCGACTGGTCACCCATCCTAGTACTATTCCAAGCCAAACACGCTTAACTATGGAGTTCATAGTGATGGGCTTCCTGAAAAGGAGGTGCACCTTGGTGATATGGGTAGTCTAATCATTCCATATAAGATAATTTTATCTGAGGCCTCAAATCCTAGGATGTTACATGGTCCCAAATGACTAAACCCAAGTTTCATTACTTTTGATCAAACATCAAACATAGTTAAGCAAACTTTTCACCCTTTTTTAATATGCTTGACAACTCATGATCAATGTAGACTAATATGAAAGATTAGGTTGGTAGTTGACTTATGACTCCCCTAACCTTGGTCACACCTCTATTATGACTACCTCTAAATTGTCATATTGTTGATTATTTAGAGTTTGGAAAGGTCACCCCATCAACATGACTTTGATTTTTGGACCCAAGACCCTAATATGTTATGTCGATGATGATATTGACAATTTTGGAATATGATGACATTGACAATAGCTAGGCATCAAGTTCCTTGAAAGACCTAGGTCTAGTTCATTCATCAACCATGAATACCATGAAAATAAACATGATATTGATGCCATGAAATGTTGAATAATGCTTGAAATGTTGCTCGATTGTTGTATATGGATGAATGATCACCCCTACAAGGGTGAGCTACTCAATCAATTTAAGAATTGAGATAAACTTGAATATCACTTACTGCTTGAAGGGTTAAGTATACAAAGCATGGAAGAATAAGTATTGGATATAATTCTTAGAACCCAACTATTCCATCTCGAAGGGATGTAAGGAAAAGTCACTGAGGAAGTGGCTAATAGTAGGTGAACAAGCCTAGGAGGGAAGGCCAACATGTAGACCAAGCCCAGGATGGAAGGTCACCAAGAGGACAAGCCCAGGAGGGAAGGCCAACATGAAGACCAAGCCCAGGAGGGAAGGTCACCAAGAGGGTGAGCCCAAGAGGGAAGTCCAACATGAAGACCAAGCCTAGGAGGGAAGGTCACCAAGAGGCCAAGCCCAGGAGGGAATGCCAACATGAAGATCAAGCCCAGGAGGAAAGGTCGCCAAGAGGTCAAAACCAAGAGGGAAGACCAACATGAAGACCAAGCCTAGGAGGGAATGTCGCCAAGAAGTCAAACTAAAGAAATAAGGCCAACATGAAGACCAAGCCTAGGAGGGAAGGTCACCGAGAAGACCAAGCCCAGGAGGGAAGGTCGTTGTGAGCCCAATGTTGGGACATAAAGCAAATGATGTGCACCCAAAGAGATGGAGAAATTTGGGTTAAAGAATTGCATAGAAATTAAAGTGTTCAAATATCATAGAGAAACCTCAAGAAGAATGTGTAGGGCATCTCAATAAAAAGCTTCAAAAAGGTAGATCTCTAAGTCACCTCTAAGGTCTAAAATAAGAATCTAAACCCTAGTTTTAGAATTTTAAGACTATGACTTTGACGTACAAAGTTGACTATCAACACCGAATGATGAAATATTGACTCACAATTAATTATCTTGATATTGATTTGACTCCTAGGGTCACCCTACTTGTGTATGGGAATCAATCTCAATGTTTTACTGAGACTTTTATGTTCCAAAATCTCAAAATTTTGAAATGAAAATTTTGTTGACTCACTCAATTTACGTCTTAGGGGTCAACTCGATGCACACTAGGGTGGGACCTTGCATAGATTTTGAGTAGAAAATCATGATTGTTGAAATATGATGTTGGTATTGAATTGTTGAAATATGAAATCTTGATCATGGATGTATAATCCCAACCAGGCCAATGTAGAAGCTAGAACCCCAAATATTGGGAATGAAAGTCTAGCTTTACTCATAATTTGTAAAGCTTTATTCATATGACCTAAAATGTGATCTCTCCAAGTTTGTGATCTATATGATAATATCTCCAAGTTTGTGACCTATGGGGTGATCTCTCCTGATCTTTGACTCATATGATGATCTTTACAATATGATGAAAAAAATACCGTGCTATGATCTCAATGCTTGATTGCTCAGTTTTGAAATAAAGTTGATGTTAATGTAATGTCAAGTGATTATGATATGGAGTACTGAATCTCAGACTTGATCAATGGATTCTTTTAACTTTGGGGACAAAATTTGTTTTTTGGTGGGGAGGATGTGATAACCTAGAACTTCATCCTTTTTCTTTTGTAATTTCCCCAATTGGACCTACCCTTGTCCTCACCTCCAATTTCATGTTTTAATGAGTTTTGATGCACAATTTGTCCATATAGTATACATGTATCACTATGATGAAGCTCAATTTGATTAAAACCAAATTGTTCCTTCATGTAACATGCCAACATATTTTCCTTCAATTTTTAACCATACCCTAGTGTGATTATATACTCTTTTCTTATGTTCATGTTGTAGAGGGCAATCTCTCATTTTGAACGCATCTAATTTATCCCAAATTGGAGCAGGGATGAGGAATTTGTGCTTCTTTTAATTCATTGAATCCTTGAACTTCTTCCTAGTCTTTTTGACCCAATATTGGCCTTGGACCGGCTACTTTGGACCAGACCCAGTGCAACCACATACCCCCCTATTTTCTCCTTCTCATTCTTATATTTTTCTATTCAGCTAGCTCTCATTCGGGGCCATGTGGACCGCTGGATTATGGTCTACCACCCCCTCATTCCGTTTGACCGACAACCCTCCTTATAAAACCCTAACGAGCCACTCCAACAAACTCGCCACCTATAAAATAGCTCACCCATATCACCAATCCTCCTTCTTTTCTTCCCCCATATTTTGCCCTAGTCACACCACCCCTGTGTGTTGCAGTAGGCGTTGTCATCATCTTCCTACAAATGCAAGATTGAAGATGACGGGGTGCTTGGTCATGCATTTTTGGCCCCCGTTACCCTCTCTTCCCCTCCATCCCTCTGTGTTGTCCAGACGAGCCTTCAGTAGCTAGGAGGTGTCCTCGACATGCTACATTCAAGCCACTGCAATGAGCAGCACTGCACCAACTCAACAATGACGATGACACGGAAGGAAGGCCAAGTAATCACCGACATCCCCCCACACCTGCTCACCAATGTTCGGAGTAGGAGTTCCTAGGGAGGATTTGGTCTCTCCTCATAGCCAACTCAATCACCCCATAGACACCCCTTTCAGTGACCTGTAGGTTGCTACCTTTGGACTCCATCGCATACTGGAGAGGGATGGCTTGGAGTAGGCTAGAAGTCAGAGATCACAATTGGACCACCACGAGCAGTGGGGAGCTATGTGGGGCGGTGGCCAACCACAGTGGGTTGGAGCTATCCTTGGATCATAGCGGGCTGGAAGTCCACGTGGGGAGCGCCCAATAGTCATAGGACCAGGTTGGGGGGGTGCCTCACCAGGGAGCGTGGGGCCTCTATTTAGTCGATGGATCAAGATCTGACAATCCACGATAGTGCCTGTTTAAGGTACCTTTCTTTTCAAAATACTATCTCTTTAGTCATTGAACCTTTTCGGACATGTCATATAAGATTTTTGATCAAGAGGACATGATTTATCCAGTAAAAATAGTTTGAAGATCCAATTTTGCTTGTACCTTTTTTGGTTTTCTAAATAAAGTCATCTTATGATCTCTGTGTTGGAATTAGTATCAATCATGCACTCTAGGTATCACTAATGACATCTAGTCCTTAAAATCCCATAAATTAGCATCTCTACTTATTTGTTTTGCTAGGATCTAGGTCTTGAACCATCTATATGAACCCTAATGCTTGCTTTGACCTAAATGTTCATTCTTGACCCAAAAGATTACTTCTTAAGTGTATGCATGCTATAACTTGATCAAGTCTTGAATCTCATTTGATGGATGTCATTTAATCTTTCAATCTTGAAATCAATAACTTTTATTATGCTTTGTGACGTGATTACCTACGACATCATGCTAGTGGCCCACTTCCACTCTTGACACCACAAATACATTTTATGTGCATTAAAGGACTTAGTTGACCTAGTTGTCTCCATATGATGAAGTATTACTCTTGTGTGAATACCATGCTTTATCTTGTCTAAATCAACATAATCATTATCTTGTAGCACTAAAAGACAACATGATCTATCATATGCCCTCAATGCTTACATGACTCAGAAATATGACCCTAATGCATGAAATGGATCTAATATGAGTAGTTATGATCTTGGTTGCCAAAACATTAATGGAAATCCAAATAACATGATTCTCCTACATCTAAATCAGAGTTGATATCTATATTGTGGTACTCATAATGTGGATGGTTCACCTAGACCAAAGGTTTAGTGTTAATGTTTTTACTATGTTGAATCAATGTATGCACATTTGACCAGATGGGACACCACTTGAACTATTTGATACCTAGGTTTAGGAGAACATCCACATGACATCTTTTATGTTGACATTAACTAAACCATTTGGAACTAAGACATTGTGCTATATATTTTTCTTTGTGAGGTTCTCTTGGTTTGGATCATCTCTAGGAATCATATTCAAGAATCATAACTCGTACTCTACTCACAAGGTACATTTTCCTCTTGACCCTACTATGATATTGGCTTGCTTGTATGTTTGCTCGTATGAATGCTTGGCTTCTTACTTGGTTGAGCTATTGTTCCTATAATTATTACTTTCATGTTTGAGTACTCTACATTGGCATACATTGAATATAATATACAAGAATCCATTATGCAACCTAATGTTGACATAATGGATAAAGGAACCTAAAACATGCTTTGTATAAAATGATGCCATTAAGTGTTGTTGCTTTGTATATTCTTCTTGACTATGATCATTTTTATAGCCAAGCAAGTTTTTTAACATTATTAAATTGTTTACATGTATTTTCATAGCATACTTAATGCTTTAGCATTATTATGTTTTGTTTATCGAATTTGTAGTTGCCAAATGAAGACCCACTACACTCAAGAATCTAAGCTCTAAAATTCAATACAAATGGGTAAATACTTGAATCTAGAGTTGGTTACATGCTTCTCTATCCCTTTTTAGTATCTTGTTATATCTCATGTTACTATTTTTACATATATATTGCCTATGTGAAATATCTGATCCATTCTAGGGACAGACGCCCAGGTCCACTCACCTTTGGTTGTGTAGCCATTAGGAGTGTGGACTCAAGGTAACAAAAAGTTCTGTGACAAATGGTATCTGAGCCAGACACATAGGCCTCTATATATCTTTAAAGATTAACACTTCTTAAGAACCCAGGAAGGAAAAAATCCTTTCTTTAAGTTTAAATAGTCTTCTATCACGTCACTCCTTCTCTAAAGATCACCCAAGACCCCCAAGTAGATGTTGATTAGTTAGATTTCTTTCCTTCTCAGGTGATTCTTCTCTCGTGACTATTAATCACATGAATTCTCAAATTTGGGTAGCTTATGCATGGGAAAACTAAAATTTACTTCAAATCTGAAAGTTGATCAATATGATAATGCCATGATCTGATCTTTAATTAGAAAACCTTATTCAATGTAAGAAAGTACTCTGGGAAGTGATGTGCTCTTGCAAACCCCATGTTATCAAATCAGAAATTAGTGCTTGTTATGTTTGAGGTAGACAACTGATATGGTAAAATAAGGTGGAACTCATGTTTTACACCTAATGTTAGATGGGGTCCCTATTGACTAAACCCATGTTTCCCTACTTTTGATCAAACCTCAAACATAGTAAAGGAAACTTTTCACACTATTTGGATATCCTTGACAACTCATGACCAATGTAGACTAATGTGCTAGATTAGGGTGGTAGTTGACTTATGACTCCCCTAACCTTGGTCACACCTCTATTATTACTACCTCCAAATTGTCATTTTGTCGATTATTTATTGTTTGGAAAGGTCACTCCTTCAACATGACTTTGATTTCTTGACCTAAGTCCCTAATAGGTTATGTCTATGATGATATTGATACTCGATCTCAAAATCTCAATTTTGTGACAATTTTGGAATATGATGACGTTGACAATAGCTACGTGTCAAGTTCCTAGAAAAACCTAGGTCTAGTTCATTTATCAACCATGAATACCATGAAAATAGACATGATATTGATGTCATGAAATGTTGAATAATGCTCAAAATGTTGCTTGATTGTTGTATATGGATGAATGATCACCCCTACAAGGGTGAGTTACTCAATCAGTTTAAGAATTCAAATAGCCTTGAACATCACCTAATGCTTGAAGGGTTAAGTATACAAAGCATGAAAGAACATATATTGGTTATAATTCTTCAAACCCAACTATGCAATCTCTAAGGGACGTAAGGAAAAGTCACTGAGGAAGTGGCTAACAGTTGGTGACCAAGCCTAGGAGGAAAGGCCAACATGAAGACCAAGCCCAGGAGGGAAGATCACCAAGAGGCCAAGCCCAGGAGGGAAGGCGAACATGAAGACCAAGCCTAGGAGGGAAGGTCATCAAGAGACCAAGCCCAAGAGGGAAGACCAACATGAAGATCAAGCCCAAGAGGGAAGACCAACATGAAGATCAAGCCCAAGAGGGAATGTTTCCAAGAGGTCAAACCCAAGAGGGAAGGCCAACATGAAGACCAAGCCCTAGAGGGAAGGTCGCCAAGAAGTCAAACCCAAGAAGGAAGGCCAACATGAAGACCAAGCCCAGGAGGGAAGGTCACCAAGAATACCAAGCCCAGGAGGGAAGGTCGTTGTGAGACTAATGTTGGGACATAAAGTAAATTATGTGCACCCAAAGAGATGGAGAAATTCGGGTTAAAGAATTACATAGAAATTAATGTGTTTGAATATCATAGAGAAACCTCAAGAAGAATGTGTAGGGTATCTCAATAAAAAGCTTTGAAAGGGTAGATCTCTAAGTCACCTCTAAGGTCTAAAATAAGAATCTAAACCCTAGTTTTGGAATGTTAAGACTATGACTTTGCATCCAAAGTTGACTCTCAGCACCGAATAATGAAATCTCAACTCACAATTAATGATCTTGATATTGATTTGACTCCTAGGGTCACCCTATTTGTGTATAGGAATCAACCTCAATGTTTTACAAAGACTTTCTTGTTCCAAAATCTCAAAATTTTGAAATGACAATTTTGTTGGCTCACTCAATTTATGACTTAGGGATCAACTCGATGTGGACTAGGGTGGGACCTTCCATAGATTTTAAGTAGAAAATCACAATTGTTGAAATATGATGTTGGTCTTGAATTGCTGAAATATGAAATCTCGATCATGGATGTATAATCCCAACTAGGCCAATGTAAAAGCTA
This sequence comes from Alisma plantago-aquatica, assembly GCA_963693085.1. Taxonomy (NCBI): domain Eukaryota; kingdom Viridiplantae; phylum Streptophyta; class Magnoliopsida; order Alismatales; family Alismataceae; genus Alisma; species Alisma plantago-aquatica. Next base: position 296,950,957 of record OY856411.1, read on the forward strand.
GAACCCCAAATATTGGGAATGAAAGTCTAGATTTACTCTCAATTTGGAAAGCTCTATTCATATGACCTAAAACGTGATCTCTCTAAATTTTTTATCTATATGATAATATCTCCAAGTTTGTGACCTATGTGGTGATCTCTCCCAATTTTTAACTCATATGATGATCTTTCCAATATGATGAAAAACATACCACGCTATGATCTCGATGCTTGGTTGCTCAATTTTGAAATTAAGTTGATGTTAAAGTAATGCCAAGTGATTATGATATGGAGTACTAAATCTCAAACTTGATTGATGGATTCTTTTAATTTTGGGGACACGATTTCTTTTTTGGTGGGGAGGATTTGATAACCTAGAACTTCATCCTTTTTATTTTGTAATTTCCCCAATTGGACCTACCCTTATCCTCACCTCCAATTTCATGTTTGAATGAGTTTTGATGCACAGTTTGTCTATCTAGTATACATGTATTACTATGATGAAGCTTAATTGGATTAAAACCAAATTGTGCCTTCATGTAACATGCCAACATCTTTTCCTTGAATTTTGACCATACCATTTTATGATTATATATTCTTTTCTTATGTGCATTTTTTATAGGGCAATCTCTCATTTCAAACACATATAATTTTTCACAAATTGGAGCTAGGATGAGGAAGTTGTGTTTCTTTTAATTCATTGAATTCTTGAAATTCTTCCTAGTCTTTTTGTCCCAATGTTGGCCTTGGACCGACTACTTTGGGCCAGACCCAATGCATCCACATGCCCCCCTCTTTTCTCCTTCTCATTCTTACCTTTTTCTATTGAGTCAGCTCTCCTTCGGGGCAATGTGAGCCACTGGATTATGGTCTACAATGGACCCACATAGATCTGACGGCCAGGGGTACCTTCTCCCTCTCCACCATAGGTGCTGCAATGCAACGGCTGTGCAGTCACCTAGCCCAACGCAACACTCCCTCCATCCTAAACTTTTTTCCTTTCTCATCACTGACTAGCACCCTTCAGTCGCTTACCCCATTGTCCACACCAATGGGGTGCCAGTAGGTAGGAAATGGGCTGGCTACCACCCCCACTTTCCCTTTGACTGACAAACCTCCTTATAAAACCCTAACGAGCCACTCCAACGAACTGGCCACCTATAAAACTTCTTGCCCATATCACCAATCCTCCTTTTCTTCCCCCATCTTTTACCCTAGTTGCACCGCCCCTGTGTGCTGCAGTAGGCATCGACATCATCTTCCTACAAACGCAAGCTTGAAGATGACATGGTGCTTGGTTGTGCATCCATGGCCCCGATTATCCTCTCATCCCCTCCATCCCTCAGTGTTGGCCCGAAAAGCCTTCAGTAGCTAGAAGGTGGCCTTGGCATGGTACACTTGAGTTGTTCCAGTGAGCAACTCTGCACCAGCTCCACAAAGACGATGACATGGAAGGAAGTTTAGGAAATCGCCACATCCCCCCACTCCTGCTCACCACTGTCCAGAGTAGGAGCACCTAGGGAGGATTTGGTCTCTCCTCATATCCAACTCAATCACCTCGTAGCCACCCCTTTCGGCAACCTACAAGTTTCTACCTATGGACTCCATCGCGTACTAGAGCGAGATGGCATAGAGATGGCTAGCGGTCACGGATCGCGACTGGACCATCACGAGTAGTGGGGAGTTGTGTGGGGCGATGGCCAACCACGATAGGTTGGAGATATCCTTGGATCATAGCAGGCTGGAAGTCCATGTGGGGTGACGCCCAATAGTCATAGGCCCAAGCTAGGGGGTGCCTCACCAGGAAGCACATGGCCTCTGTTTAGCCACTGGATTAGGATGTGACAATCCACGATTTCCTATTTGAGGTAACTTTCTTTGAAATACTATCTATTAACTCGTTGAGCCTTTTTGGACATGCCATATATGATTTTTGATCTAGAGGACATGATCTAGCCAATAAAAATAGTTTTAAGATCCAATTTTGCTTGCACCTTTTCTAGTTTTCTAAATATACTCACCTTATGATCTTTGTGTTGGAAATAGTATCAATCATGCACTCTAGGTATCACTAATGACATCTAGTCCTTAAAATCCCCTGAATTAGCATCTCTACTTATTTTTTTTGTAGGATGTAGGTCTGAAAACATCTATAGGAACCCTAATGCTTGCTTTGACCTAAATTCTCATTCTTGACCCAAAAGGTCACTTCTTAAGTGTATGCATGCTATAACTTGATCAATTCTTGAATCTCATATTTGATGGATGCCATTTAATCTTGCAATCTTGAAATCAGTAACTTTTATTATGCTTTGTGACATAATTACCTAATACATCATGCTAGTGGCCCACTTCCACTCTTGACACCCCAAATACCTTTTATGTGCATTAAAGGACTTAGTTGAGCTAGTTGTCTACATATGATGAAGTATTACTCTTGTTTGAATACCATGCTTTATCTTGTCCAATTTAGTAAAATCATTATCTTGTAGCACTAAAAGCCAACATGATCTATCATATGCCCTCAATTCTTACCTGAATCGAAAATATGCCCCTATTGTATGAAATGGATCTAATGCCAGTAGTTATGATCTTGGTTTCCTAAACATTGATGGAAATACAAATAACATGATTCCCCTACTTCTAAATCAGGGCTGATATCTATATTGTGGTACTCATAATGTGGATGGTTCACCTAGACCTAAGGTTTAGTGTTAATGATTTTACTGTATTGAATCAATGTATGCACGTTTGACAAAATGGGACACCACTTGAACTATTTGATACCTAGGTTTAGGAGAACATCCACACGACATTTTTTACGTTCACATTAACTAAACCATTTGGAACTAAGACACCATGCTATATATTTTTCTTTATGAGGCTCTCTTGGCCTGGATCATCTCTAGGAATCCTATTCATGAATCATAGCTTGTACTCTACTCACAAGGTACATTTTCCTCTTGACCCTACTATGATATTGGCTTGCTTGTATGTATGCTCGTATGAATGCTTGGCTACTTACTTAGTTGGGATATTGTTACTATGATTGTTACTTTCATGTTTGAGTACTCTACATTGACATACCTTGAATATAATATATAAGAATCCATTATGCAACCTAATGTTGACATAATGAATAAAGAAACCTAAACATGCTTTGTATAAAATGATGCCATTAAGTGTTCTCACTTTGTTTCTTCTTCTTAACTATGACCATGTTTCTATCCAAGCAAGTTTTGTAATATTATTAAATTGTTTACATGTCATTTCATAGTGTACTTAATGCTTTAGCATTAATATGTTTTGTTTATCAAATTTGTAGTTGGCATATGAAGATTCACTGAACTCAAGACTCAAAGATCTAAAATTCAATACAAATGGGTATACTTGAATCTAGAATTGGGTACATGATTCTCTATCCCTTTTTAGTATCTTGTTATATCTTGTGTTACTTCTTTTACATATATATTGCCTATGTGAAATATTTGATCCATTATAGGGACGGAAGCCTAGGTCCACTCACCTTTGGTTGTGTAGCCATTAGGAGTGTGGACTCAGGGTTATAAATAGTTCTGTGACAGTGTACATGACAAAATCTAAGGGTTATATAAATGCAAAGGATGAAAATAACATCTGTAAGATACAAAGGCCATTCCACTGTTGAAGCAAAAATCTCAGTGCTAGAATGTTTGATTTGACGAAACAATTAAAGAGTTTGGATTTAGTCAAAATGAAGATGAACCATGTGTTTACAAGAAGGTTAGTGGGAGCCTAATTGTATTCCTCATATTGTATGTGGATGACATACTGTTGATGGGGAATGTCATCCTTACTTTATAGATGGTAAAGACCTGGCTAGAAAATGCATTCTCTATGGAGGACTTAGGAGAAACATCCTATATCTTAAGAATCAAGATCTATACATATAGATCTAGATGGGTTCTTGGGCTAAGTCAGAGCACATACATTGACAAAATGTTGTAGAGGTTCATCATGGAGAATTCAGAGAGAGGAAACCTACCCCAGTCTCATGAAGTTAATATCTCCAGAGCTCAATGTCCCAATTCTTGTGAATAAAGGGAACACATGAATAAGATCCCATATGCATATGCAATAAGATCTATCATGTCTCAATATTATGCACTCGTCCAGATGTCTTGTATGCCTTGAGCACAATGAGCATATATCAGTCAGATCCTGGTAACGATCAGTAGACTGTCATAAAGAACATCCTTAAGTACTTGAGAATAACTAAGTGATAACACCAATTTTTGTGATGTTTTTGCCCTTTATTCTGTTGTCAAAACTGCCCTTTTCTGCTATTTTCCTCTCTTTTATTAGTACTTTCGCAATAATTGGCCAAGCAATGCTATTAATCCAATATTTCCATCTTTTGTAGAGTTTTTCCTCATTTTGGTACAATAAGGCTGTCCTGGCCCACAAATAAGTCTAAGTCTGTTTCGGTCTTCCTGACGCCCGATACGACCTCTGCCCGACAGGGTGGAGCGACACAATGACGCACGACAAAGGGATGCCGCACAAGAATAAGCTGACGGATGACACGCCTCTTACCCGACAGGGAGCCGAGCTCGCCACGACAACCCAAGCTTGTCGCGCGACACCGGCCACCCACCGGCAGGCGCCACCCGTCACGTGACCGACAGCCAACATCCCTGCGTCAGGCGATATGTGTATCGGCCGTCCATCAAAATAACGAATACGGAGGACACGTGGCGCTGCGAGCACCATAACTTCCCCCAACCGCTGCCTATAAATAGCAGCTACAGGAAGTCGAAAAGACAGTTCGGATAGTTGGGAACTTTGAGCGATCTTATGAGGAAAACAGTGAGAGCAAGAGTATCGTGCCCCAGTGCTCGTGTCGGGAAACTCTAGGTGAGCTCTTCCTCATCCCGAGAGGGAGGGGATGGTTCACTTAGGACCGCCTCGGGCGACACTGTGGGCCAATATCAGCCGACGTAGATGAGCGACACAAGTGCCCGATAGTAGAACGCGTCGCTCCATGCCCGACACGATATCCAACCCGATACGCTTCGCCCGTCATGCGTGCCGCCCGAGAGGGTGCGCCGCCCGACATGAGCGTATCGGCCAGGGTCCTTGAGCTATACAGTCGGCCATCACAGTGTGCCGCCCGACACTGTTGTATCGGGCTAGGCTCCTGACCAGTATCGGGCTGGAGGGTCCACTGTAGTCTATCGTCCTTCTACATCAAGAAGGCGATACCTATCTTTACTTCTGTTATTTAATTCTTTAATTCCTGCATTGTAATCAAACCTTTATATGTTTAGGGAAATAGAAAAGTTTAATTACTTGTTGCTCTATGCTTGGTACAATATGTTGGATGACTGCTATGTTTGATATCTGAACTCTAGCTTGCATGTCTGGATCGCGTTTCACTTAGCTACCGAATCATGTTTTCCCGTCGCAACAACTTCGAGAGTTGTGTTGTGGCTCTAGTGTTTGGTCCGATTTTGGAGTACGAGAGTGCCTGGAACGGAGTTGTTTCAGTAACATTCCACTCTAACTTAAGTTCAGCAACCTCGAGAGGGGTGTTGGTGCTTGGTTAGAGGTACCCGCTCTGAGAGGAGGGGTGTAGGATGCTACTGCTACTACTTGTTTTACTAAAGTCTTATCCTTCGTACCTTGCTCTAGCTCTAGTTTTATCTTTCTATTTCTGTTGCATGAAAACCCCTAAAAACTGCTAATTGACTAAAAAGCTTAAATCTCTCTAGTAGCTCCAGTTGGAGATAGTTTTCTTGTTTTGTTTGTGACATCTTTTTGTTTCCCTTTTGGGAATTTATTATCTCTTTATACCTGCCGGAGTGTAGCGTGTCGATTCTGGGTTCTCAACACTACCACTCTTGTCCCTGTGTTCGACCCCGTATATCTACTTTGACCCCGTAAGCAAAGTTGCGGGGGCCTAGAAGGATTCGGGTTTATAAATGTAAAAGCTCGACTACCTCAAATCTGCCTCCACTTTTGGACGCGGGATTTAGGCCGATCAACTTTTTGGCGCCGTTGCCGAGGACAAGGCAAAAATGGTACTGTAGACGAATCCGAATCCACTAACTACACTCCCGTGCCTCAAGCTTAGAAATGAGTTTGACAACACTCGTTTTCTTTCTCTTTTTGTTTTTCTTTGCCTAAAAGTAAAAATTCAATTTTCTAAACTTAATTTTTCGTGCCATTTCAGGAACTCTGAAGAACTATGACTTGTTCCACCAAGCTTTGATACCATGTCTCATTGTGAGCAGTCTCTTTCTAAGGGTGAATGTCAGGGCCAAGGTGAGAGGTCGAGCCAGCCTAACTTGGTTGGTCAACTTTCCTCCTACATAAAAAGATAGGACACCATCATCAGCCAACTGGTGCATGGTGCGCTTCCTAGCCCTGGAGCTCTGAATTCCATGCAACGCCAGATGGAAAGCTTGCAGATGTGCCAGTGTGAGGTCGATCAGCGGCTGACCCAGATGACTGCTCTGATGAAGGATCCTGTAGTACAAGCACTCCCATACCCTGAAACTTCCAGAATGGCAGTACTGAGGTCTGGAAGAATGTTGGAGCGCCCTGATGAAGTCAGGCCTGAGCCCGAGCCAAGGCCTGAGGGTGCAACTCTAGTAGAGGAGGAAGAAAGACAGGCAGACATTCGAGAGTCTGCGCAAAGGTTCCCTGAAGAGCTACCTGGTGGAAGGGATGTTTATGCTCCTAGGATTATGTTCCCGTATAAGCTGATAAAGGCAAATATGAAAAAACATCATGAGAAGTTCATGGAGTCGATCTGGAAACTACATCTCAAAGTGCCCTTCCTTGACGCATTGGAGGAGATGCCTACATACGCCAAGTTCCTCAAGGACCTTATCACAAAGAAAATAAGGGGAGGAAGGGTTGAGACAGTGCACCTAGCGTATGCTTCCTCTATCTTCGTGAAGCCCGACCTACCAAATAAGAGAAGGGACCCCGGAGCCTTCACAATCACATTCACCGTCGGGGACAATGTCGAGCGCAAGGGTCTAGCGGACTTGGGGGCAAGCATCAGCCTCATGCCCCTAAGTTTTGCGCAAAGGGTGGGTTTAACCGACATGGTTCGAACCAACATGAGGATTGAACTGGCGGACCACACCTTTAAGAGACCCATCGGCATTGTTGAAGATGTGTCGATCAGGGTTGGTGATTTCTTTATTCCCTGCGACATAGTCATCATCGATACAGATGAAGATCCCCGTTGCCCGATCATCTTTGGACGCCCTTTCTTGGCAACAGGGAGAGCGTTGATTGATGTCTCCGAGGGGATGATCACTTTGAGGGTCGGAAGCGACCATATGCACTTCAAGCTGAAGGGGATCATGAGAAGTCCTTCCCTATATGAATCAGCATGTTTCGCAGATAGCTGCAATAAATTCTACGAGGCAATGGAGCAGGATATCCAGACAGTAGACCCCCTCGCGAGGGCCATAAGCTGTCAGGATCCCGACCTCGAAGATCCTGAAGTCACGAGGTATCTCGACCTTTCTGACGAAGACTTTCAAGAAGAGGATAAAGTGGTGGAATCTACGAAGTATGCCTCTCTCGAGGGGGGACCTCAAGAGAAGACACCCAGACCAAAGCCAGAGCTAAAAGCATTGCTGAAGGCCTGGAGTACAAATTCTTGGATGAAGAGTAGAGAAACCCTATCATCGTAAACGTCAATGTTTTAAGAAATCAGCTAGACCGACTCCTTGAGGAGTTAAGGCTCCACAGGGAGCTATAGGATATTCAGTAGATGATATCAAAGGCCTTAGCCCCGCCTTTTGCATGCATCACATCAACCTAGATGAATCTACCAAGCCTCTGGCTCAACCCCAGAGGAAGCTGAACCAGATGCTCAAGGAGGTCGTCAAGAAAGAGGATTTTACCAGGTACCCATCTTTCCCGATGATCAGGAGAAAACAACATTCACCTGCCTCTACGACACTTATGCCTTCAGAAGGATGCCCTTTAGACTCTGCAACGCCCCCGCCACCTTTCAAAGATGCATGATATCGATGTTCTCAGATTTTTTAGAAGATATCGTAGAAGTTTTCATGGATGACTTTTCGGTCTATGGGAAGGACTTTGATAGCTGTCTGAAGAATCTGTCATTGGTCCTTCAAAGGTGCGAGGAGAACATCCTGGTCCTGAACTGGGAAAAGTGCCATTTTATGGTGCGGGAGGGTGTCGTTCTAGGGCATAAGATCTCAAGGCGTGGGATTGAGGTGGACGTAAGCAAAGTCGAAGCAATATCTAAGCTTCCTCCACCGAAATGACGGGAGTGAGAAGCTTCCTCAAGCATGCCGGATATTACCGAAGATTCATCAAGGACTTCTCAAAGATTTCCAAACCACTGTCCAATCTCCTGGTAAAAGATGCTGAATTTGTTTTCTCTAACTATTGTCTCAGTGCTTTTCAGGCCCTAAAAAAATGCTTTGACATCACCACCTATCCTTCAAGCGCCAGAATGGGGTTTACCTTTTGAGATGATGTGCGACGCTAGCGACTACGCAGTTGGAGCAGTCCTGGGGCAAAAGAAAGATAAAAAGCACAATGTGATTTGCTACGCTAGTCACACGTTGGATGAGGCTCAGGTAAACTACACAACAACTGAAAAGGAGATGCTTGGGATCGTCTTCATGTTCGATAAGTTCAGGTCGTATCTCGTCAGAGCAAAGGTCAAGGTATATACAGATCATGGGGCAATAAAATACTTAATGCAAAAGAAATACGCAAAGCCCAGACTGTTGAGGTGGGCCTTATTGCTCCAAGAGTTCGACCATGAAATTATCGACAAGAAGGGCGCAGAAAATGTGGTCGCCGACCACCTATCAAGGATCGTGGCTGAGAGACAGGGGGCACCAATCAACGACGACTATGCCGACGAGGCTCTGATGTTGGCAGAAACTCAAGAAGAAAGTTTACCCTGGTTTGCAGACATCTGTAATTATCTTGCCTACGGAGAACTGCCTCCTGACATCACGTACAATCAGAAAAAGAAGCTATTCGCGGATGCCAAAACCTACTACTGGGATGATCCTCTCCTGTTCAGAAGATGCCCTGACAACTTATACAGGCAGTGCATCCCAGAGGAAGAAACCGCGGACATCCTGAAAGAATGCCACGCCCCCCCTACGGTGGACAACTGGGTAGCGAGAGAACAGCTGCAAAAGTGCTACAGTCAGGATTCTACTGGCCCTCCTTATTTAAAGATGTTGCACAATTTGTAAAAGTTTGCAAAGAGTGCCAGTTTACAGGGAACATAGGGCGGAGGAATGAAATGCCAATGGCGAGCTGGATCGAAGTAGAAATATTTGATGTGTGGGGGATCGACTACATGGGACCGTTTCCCCCATCCTGGGGGTATCAATACATACTCATGGCAGTGGACTATGTATCGAAGTGGGTAGAAGCGGTAGCCACCCAATCATGAGATGCCAAGTTGGTTATCAAGCTATTTGAGAAGACCATCTTTCCTCATTTCGGTGTACCGCACACTGTTATAAGCGATGGAGGGTTGCACTTCAGAGAGAGGCAGTTTGAAGCACTCTTGCTCAAGTACGGAGTGAAGCACAAGATCGCTACACCCTACCACCCACAGACGTCAGGGCAGGTAGAGGTTTCCAATAGACAAATCAAGCAGATCTTGGAGAAAACTGTCAGCCGAACGAGGAAAGACTGGTCTATGAATCTTGACGACGCGCTTTGGGCCTACCGTACTGCTTACAAAATGCCCATCAGAACCACCCCCTACCGGCTTATCTACGGAAAGCCCTGCCATCTACCTTTGGAATTGGAACACAAGGCCCTTTGGGCAATCAAGTTCCTAAATATGGACCTCGACAAAGTAGGAGAAAAGAGGTTTTTGCAGCTTCAAGAGCTCGAAGAGCTGAGAATGAATGCCTACGAAAATGCACAAATCTACAAACAGAGGACAAAATTGTGGCATGACGCCCACCTCAGGAGAAAAGACGTAAGTGAAGGGGATAAAGTCTTCTTATTCAAGTCCCCCATACGTCTTTTCCCTAGGAAGCTACAAATGAGGTGGTCAGGACCGTTCACCGTGTCAAAGATATACCCATTAGGAATGATGGAACTCTACGGCAAGGACGATTCGACCAAAGTCTTCCAAGTGAATGGGCACAGGGTGAAAAGGTTCTATGAGGATGAAGCTTTTGTCAGGAGAGCAGAGATCAACCTGCAAGATATGGGTACAGTCAAGGGTTGAACAAGATGATCCTACACCGGTCGAGCTGGCGATGCAAACTTCAGCGCTACTCGGGAGGCAGCCCCAGTTTTTCTTTCTTTCATAGAGTAGGATGCATTTTTCTTATTACTTGTAAAAACAAACTTTATGGATTGTAATAAGGCCCGAGTCAGTGCATGCTCCGAGCGTACCGACTCTTCTGTTTTATGGGCCACCGTTGTGTTCTGCAAGGCTTTGAAGAGTAATACCCTCTAAGGTCAAGGGCTTAACCCTTAGCCGATGATGTATTACCCTTTAATCGCTTTTTCTAGTTTTAGTTTTTGGCCGCCTGCCTTAACCGTATCGGGCAGCAGCTCAGCTGGAGCACGGTCACGCTTGTATCAGGTTGCAGTTTCTTGGGCACCGCAAGAGCCGTGACGGATGGTATTCCCGAGCGACAACCGTATCGTGGATGGGGATAAACGCCCTTAATTAGACTGACGGGACCGTCGTCTCGGGAACGACATGTCTCAAACGGCCGATGTGCGCCCCAGAAACTGCCTGATTTACCCCTAGCTGAGTTTGTTATATATAGTAAGGTGGATTCAACGTGTCAGGCTGCTACACTTACTCTTTTCATCCACCTGTAACACATGCAATAATCCGCCCGTTTTGCTCGCGTGACGGCCATCTTGCCTTCACCCTTAAATCGGGCGATGGCTCCAAAGAGCAAAGGTATAGCCCGACAGTCTGTCGCCCGACACAGGGTTTCCATATCGCGCACTGCCTATCGGGTTTACGAGCTCAGTCGACTTCTCTTGTATCGCCCGACGCGTATAAAGCACGATTCATCGGTCGTTAGCATTTGCCCGATACGCCATATCAGGCGGCAAGTTTTTCCGTCATGACGTCCTGTCGGGCAGTTGCTGCATGCGACCTTGTCACCCGACATACCCGTGTCGGGCAGCGGGTTGTGTCGCGCGAATCAACATGTATCGTCTGATCCCGTATCGCCATGGATTTTCTTTGAACGATACCCGGGCTTTTTCCCGCGAGACAGGTTTTATCGAGTTTTTAGTTTTCCTGCCTAACATTTAAATAATCTTTGAACTTGATAACAGGTATGAATCATCCACAACAAACCTCCGGAAGAGTTGGCAAACACCGCAGAAGAATTGACGTCATGGCTAAAGCAACAACAGTCGGACAGAAATGCCAGAATCCCAAGATAGCTAGGCCACCATCCGCCGGAAAAAAAAAAAGCAAGAGAAGTGCATTTCCTTATCATAGTCTATCTTCTGCGGTGGTTTAGGGCCATCTCCAAAAGAGGAAGACAATAAAAAGAGAGAGGCCCTCTGAATACACACTCCTGGGAACAAAAATGGACTCAGATGGACTGAACTGGGATTGATGATCAGTCCTTTTGTTCATGTTCACAACGGAAGTACCAGGAGTAAAGGGGGCCAAACAATTTTGAGGGTTTGCGCTTGTCCCGGCTGCAATAAGAGCATATAGCAGCTTCTCCAAGGCACAAGCGAACCTGCTAGCTAACCTTCACTGGGCTAACATGACCTCACCCTGTCTTTTTCACTACTCTGGGACAGAGTGTGGAGTAAGTTTGGGGGGTACCCATGTACCAGTGAGGGAGGTATAAAAATCTCCTTCTTCACTTCGTTCTTCTCTTATATCATGTGTATGTATCCTTGCTAGTACGAAATGCCATGCTCATATAAAAATTTTGAAAATTTTGTTTATATCATTCTCGTAACTCATTTACAAAGTTGCTATTTTAGTAAAAACCTGTCGCATCTTCTTGCAAAGTTAGTTTTCTATGTGCTTAACGAGATACAAGTTCTATTATATCTTTCTGATAATGCTGCTTCAAACAAACGAGAAGATTACGTTTTTCCATGCCAAAAATTTCAAAAAATATAATAATCTCGCAAACAGCTAAGAGACGAGTATGGAGAAGGAAAAAGCTGCCCAAATAGTAAGAATCTTTTTGTTTCCCCTTACCCAACAAAAATCCCAAAAAGAGAGAGAAGCCTTATGAGAGTGAATAAAAGTATGAGAGTTGTGCCCAATAAAAGAAAAAGAGAAAAATATATATATATATACACACTTTTCTTCCAAAAGTACCCATCTTTAGGCATGGTAGATCCAGGACAGTGGTACATAGGATGTGAAATCACTCCTCTAAAGCCAACTGGCTTGGACTGCAGGGACCACTTGCCCGTTAACAGACCCTTACCTGGATGGACCAATGGGAGACAAGAAAAACCCAAAACAAAAGCCTTAGCCTACCTTATACACAACTTTCTGCCCTAAAATAAAGTTGTTCGGTGCGTAAGCTAACTTCGGAATCATACAACAATGTCTCGCCGAAGTTGTAGAGAAAAATTTTACTGAAATAATAAAGCATGGAAACGCATTGTCTTTTGTTTGCAGTGAGGCAGCATTATCTCTAAAGGCATTACTATACTTGTTTTACCTCTAGGCCTGAAAGCTATACCAACCAAGAAGAAGCATCACAAAATAAAGTTTAAATATTGATTGAGGACAATCAAAATGCTAAGTTTGGGGGAGTTGATAACACCAATTTTTGTGATGTTTTTGCCCTTTATTCTGTTGTCAAAACTGCCCTTTTCTGCTATTTTCCTCTCTTTTATTAGTACTTTCACAATAATTGGCCAAACAATGCTCTTAATCCAATATTTCCATCTTTTGCAGAGTTTTTCCTCATTTTGGTACAATAAGGTCCTCCTGACCCACAAATAAGTCCAAGTCTGTTTCGGCCTTCCTAACGCCCGATACGACCTCTGCCCGACAGGGTGGAGCAACACAATGACGCAAGACAAAGGGATGTCGCGCAAGAAGAAGCTGACAGACGACACGCCTCTTACCCGACAGGGAGCCGAGCTCGCCACGACAACCCAAGCTTGTCGCGTGACATCGGCTACCCACCGGCAGGCGCCGCCCGTCACGTGACCGACAGCCAACATCCTTGCACCGGGCGATATGTGTATCGGCCGTCCATCAAATTCACGAATACAGAGGACACGTGGCGCTACAAGCACCATAACTTCCCCCAACCGCTGCCTATAAATAGCAGCTACAAGAAGTCGAAAAGACAGTTCATACAGTTGGGAACTTTGAGCAATCTTCCGAGGAAAACTGCGAGAGCAAGAGTATCGTGCCCCAGTGCTCATGTCGGGCAACTCTAGGTGAGCTCTTCCTCATCCTGAGAGGGAGGGGATGGTTCACTTAGGACCGTCCCAGGCGACACTGCGGGCCGATATCGGCCGATGTACATGAGTGACACAAGTGCCCGACAGTAGAACGTGTCGCTCCATGCCCGACACGATATCGAACCCGATACGCTTCGCCTGTCATGCGTGCCGCCCGACATGAGCGTATCGGCCAGGGTCCTTGAGCGATACAGTCGGCCATCACAGTGTGCCGCCCGAGAGGGTGTGCCGCCCGACACTGCTGTATCGGGCTAGGATCCTGACCGGTATCGGGCTGGAGGGTCCATTGTAGTCTATCGTCCTTCTACATCAAGAAGGCGATACATATCTTTACTTATGTTATTTAATTCTTTAATTCCTGCATTGTAATCAAACCTTTATATGTTTATGGAAATAGAAAAGCTTAATTACTTACTGCTCTATGCTTGGTACAATGTGTTGGATGACTGCTATGTTTGATATATGAACTCTAGCTTGCATGTTTGGATCGCGTTTCGCTTAGCTATCGAATCGTGTTTTCCCGTCGCCACAACTTCGAGAGTTGTGTTGTGGCTCTAGTGTTTGGTCTGATTCTGGAGTACGAGAGTGCCTGGAATGGAGTTGTTTCAGTAACATTCCACTCTAACTTAAGTCCAGCAACCTCGAGAGGGGTGTTGGTTCTTGGTTAGAGGTACCCGCTCTGAGAGGAGGGGTACAGGATGCTACTGCTACTGCTTGTTTTACTAAAGTCTTATCCTTCATACCTTGCTCTAGCTCTAGTTTTATCTTTCTGTTTATGTTGCATGAAAACCCCTAAAAACTGCTAATTGACTAAATAGCTTAAATCTCTCTAGTAGCTCCAGTTGGAGATAGTTTTCTTGTTTTGTTTGTGACATCTTATTGTTTCCCTTTTGGGAATTTATTATCTCTTTATACCTGCCGGAGTGTAGCGTGTCAATTCTGGGTTCTCAACACTACCACCCTTGTCCCTGTGTTCGACCCCGTATATCTACTTCGACCCCATAAGCAAAGTTGCGGGGGCCTAGAAGGATTCGGGTTTACAAATGTAAAAGCTCGACTACCTCAAATCCGCCTCCACTTTTGGACGTGCGATTTAGGCCGGTCACTAAGGATCGGTTCCTTGTCTATGGAGGAGAGGAAGAGTTTGTGGTAAAAGGTTACTCTGATGCAAGCTTCCAAACTAACAAAGATTACTACGGATCACAATCTGGATTTGTGTTCTACCTAAACAACATAGTTGTAAACTAAAAGAGTTCTAAGAAAGACATAGTTGTGGATTCTACAACAGAGGCCGAATATTGTTGCATCAAATACAACAAAGGAGGTTGTTTGGATCAAGAAGTTCTTCTTAGAACTTGAAGTGGTTCCAAGTATCAACGATGCCATTGGGCTATATTGTGACAACAATGGAACTATTGCACAAGCTAAGGAACCAAGATTGCACCAGTGTTCCAAGCATATACAAAGGGGATTCCATATCATATGAGAGATCTTAAAATGATGATATGTCAAGATTTACACTATACCAACTGAGAGCAATGTGGTTGACCCCTTTACAAAAGCACTTTCATAGTTGAAGCATGAAGGTCATGTTAGATCACTTGGGATTAAGTTCGTTGGTGATTGGATCTAAGTGCAAGTGGGAGATGGTTGGTATATATGTCCAAAGATTCAATCATATGATGATTATAATGGCATATCTTGTAAACAATTTGACTAATAATAAAGACAATCTTCCAATGTATTATGTTTTATTCACTTATGAGATAATGATGTAACATAATAAATGTAACATACTAAAATCCTCTATGTATCTCTTTGTACTCTTTTTCAATAAGATGTGTTCTTCATTTTCGTCCCATATGTATTTGGAGTTGAATTAGTGGAACTATGATGGTTATTGGATAAATATTTCCCATATATTTTTAATAAGGGTTTTATGCACAAATACCTCAATAGAAATCTATGTAATGGGTCTGATGTGCAAATGTCCACTTAAGTAATAAAAATAATGATGGAATTCATGCTAGAACTTTCTAGGACTTTTTGGAATATGGAAAAGAAAATAAATTCCAAAATATACATAAAGGAGATGATAAATGCTAAAAATAGGATAAAAGGAGATAATGTGGAGTATATTTCCAAAAATCTCAATTAAGTAAACCCATGAGATAATTTGATACACAAATTCATTTTCTTGAACTCAAAGTTACTTAAGGGCTAAGTATCACCCAATTTGGAGAATATACATATATATAAAAGCCTTTATTAAAGGAAAATAGGAAATGAGCCAAGAAAGAGAAATAAAATATCTAATGTTCCCAAATTGGTAAACTTACTCCAAATTCTAATCTAGGAATAAAAATAAGTCTTTGGGCAAGTTTTCAACTAATTTGGATGATCTTTGGATAATGTGAAAAGTAGGAGAGAGAAAGTGTGACCCTCTGCCTACTCTTTGAGACGTCCTTAAGTGAGTACAAAGACTACCATCAGTGACCTCCAATATTATTATTGAGAACCTTCATTTTGGGAATTAATTAAATAAATGGCACAAACATGACCAAATAATAGCAAAATCGTATCCAAGACATTAATTAGGACACATGGGTGAAATTTGGTCATATTTGGATAATCATATAGTCATAAATGAAGGAGAAAAGAGAAAATAAGTTTTGAATTATTTAATGCTTAATAGTCCTCAAAATGCAAAACTTATTCCATATTCAGATTCTACACCTCAAAATCAGTCGGCCTGTCAATCTTTATTAAATTTGGATATTCTTTGAGCCCTCAAAAGAAGACAGAGAAATTCATAAAATAATGTATATATCACTTTATTTGATTTATAATGCAACTGGAATATATGTGTCATGTGCCTACTAGGACTAATGTGCATGATCCAACAGATTAGAGCTCTCTGTGGATCGATCGGACGGTAGAGAGCTTATCTCCTACCTCGGTCCAGATTGGGAAATAAGGAGAGAGTTTTTTATTTTTCATTTTGAGATATCTCTCTCTACACTCAACCAAATCGAGTAATGTTTGGTGCTCTGGATTCCTCTCGAGATTCTTCTTCTAATTATCCCAAAACTTTTTGTAATTTGGTGAAGATTCGAGAAACCCCCAATTTTGCCGAAGCACTCCTCTCACCTAGGGTACCAAAACCCTAACCAGTACCCCCTTGCCTATAAATATTTACACCCCTAGCATCCCCATCACCTTTGCAATTCAATGCACTAGTCAATTTGACTTGTCATCACTATTTTGACCCTCGATGAGCAACCAAAGACACAGGGCTTGTGGCGCTCCTCTCTCCCTCCTCACTTTGTCTCCAGACCAATTGAAGGTACTATTAGATTCAGATTTCTCTCCTCTTTCTTTTTTATATATGCACTTTGAGATTGGTTGAGTATAGAAGATGCATCTAGATTTCACGTGCAAGGAAGGAAGATGACCATGTGTGTAATCCCTATTTTTCCCTCATCTCGCCCTTCTTTCCTCTCTATGCTCGCGTAGTGGCATCATGGTCTTTTTTGTTTTGTATTGATCGTGGGTTGACCAGCGCCACTTTGGCAGCCAGCGGGCATGGGCCGCTGAGTTGGCCTGTAGTGATTGGGCCAAGAAGCGGGCTCGGCCCCCTCTCACATTCACTCTTTGTTATGCGATCAATTTTCTATTTTTTGGATTTTTTGATTGGTCAAGATCAAATAATTCATAGAAACTAATTCGTTGGTTGAAAATTAGAAGTAAGGGGTGTTTTGAAATCAACAAAATATTCTCTATCTATTAAAAATAATTTTGATGTTTGATTCTGATGTTTTAAAAAAAATTGGGGATGATTTAATTAACTAAAAATCACTAAAAATAACCCTAAAAGTCCATATCTTCAAAATACATAATATTATATGTTATTTTGACCACAAAACCCTAACTAAGATAGTGGTGATGTTTTCATGACCTAAATTGGTGGGTTTGTAGAAAAATTTGATGACTTTAGGGTTTTAAGTTCTTAATGAATGCATATAATGATAATACATGAACATGGTTATGATAATAGGACAAGTGGACCCTAATCTTGTTTAGATTTTTTGAAAGTGGTTTCTAGGGCTCTAAGGAAGAGGTATGCGCATCTAACACACTTTAGTTGGGAAATTTTATGCCTTAACCTATTATTTCCTAATGAGGCTTAATTTGTCGTAATCATGTATTCTTAAAATCCTAATTTTCTTATGCCTCAAATCAGTTAAGATATTATCTTGTTTGGGTTTTAAACCCCACTGACTGGTTCATATGATTATTCTTGCCATAACTATTTTTCTAGCATGTAGATTTATGTTCTATTTAATTTAAAGTAGTGGTATTTATGTACAACCACCCAAGAGGGAATGTATTTATTCACCCTGGGGAATGTTTTATTTCCCCCATATTATTATAGGTGACTTGGAATGTCTTATTCTCCCCTCACCTAAGGTTAGAGGTCTGGTAGGTGCCTCAACCCTACTTAGTTAGGTAGACATAATTATCTTACATGCAAAACCCCCTTTAATATAATTGTTAATGGCAAGTTTCTTTTGATATAGCCTCATACTCTTGTTATCTTCATCTTATGATGAACCCTAGCCTATTTTTACTTGCTTTACGTATCTTGTTATCCTAGACCAATTTTTGTAACACATACTTTTTCGTCTTTTTCCCTCTTGCTGGTAGCTTTCCCAACCACCCAGGTGTTGGTGTTGAGCAAGGAGAAGAACAAGCTTAAAGAATGTTTTCTTAGGAGTAGATCTCTAGATTTTGGAAAGGATGACTAGGCTGCTATAGCTAGATCTTGTGTCTCTTATCTTTTTCTTTGGGAAACAATCATATAATGAACAAAAAAAGCCATGTAAAGGCTTAGTATTTTTTTCTTCTGCTATTGACATTTTATAATGTATCTGGAATCATGCTTATTTGTTTGGAATATTATGCAAGCATCCCAAATTATCTATTTTTATGAAATGTGTGGATGTTTTGTATTTCCTGTAAATTTTAGTTAGGAGGTGATGTCGCATCTTTACAACATGGTATCAGAGCCTTTAGGCAACTATTAGGGCATGAAGTTGAAGTAAGGGTGTCTCGAAAGGATCAGGGTTTCGGGGGTTGGCAATATTCTCCTCCGTGCCACTAGTTTGGTTTATGAGGGCTCCCGTGCCCATATGATACTGGCATGGCCTGAGCTGATACAAATTGCCAAAAATAGTATGCTTTTAGGCAATAGCAATTCTAGATATCCTTTTCTCATCTCTACTTCTATTATTTTCTCATCTATGATTCTATACTCCTGGGAACCTAATATGATAACCCTAACTTTCAAGAGAGGTGACTTGTTCAACAACATGAACCAGGAGAAGGGGTCGAACCCTAATGACCCTAACACTCCTATGACTCCGGCCGTCAAACATACTACTCCGGGTACCCCCACCATCTCACCGGAGCAAGATCTAGAAATGCTACACCAGCTGTTGTCTCCACTCTGATGGGGCAGCTCAACTCAATGGTCGCCAACATCAACAAGCCAAGGAAGTTCACCCTCACTGACTTCATAAAGATGCAGCCATCCTACTTCAAGGGCGAGAGTGAACCCAACATGGTGGACAAAGCGTACGACTAGGTGTTGGCTTTGGATCGGACCTTCAAGGGCATGGTGCGCCCTCCATACTAGAAGGTTCAGTTCGTGACTTATGTGCTAGATGGACTGGCATGCGTATGGTGGAATGGTGTTGCCCACACTCAGGACACCTCTACCATGGAGTGGGACCAGTTTATGAAGATCTTCAGAGAGAAGTACATCTGCCCCGCTTTCCTGAGAAAGAAGGAGGTTGAGTTCTACATCCTCAGGTAGGGAAGCCTGAGTGTGGCTGACTATGTTCAACGATTCCTACTACTGGAGCGTTACACCATTGACCTTGGAGCTGATAGAAGGGCAATTTTGTTCTTGGAGGGCCTGAACTACCAGGTGGGACGAAGCCTCATCCCGAAACTTCCACCTACTTTTCAATAGATGGTGGACAAGGCCCTAGACATCGAGTCCTATCCAGGTTTCCAAGTTTTTGGACACGGTAACAGCTACAACAACAAGAGGAAGAATCAAAACCAGAATGAGAACCCCAGACGTAACTGGTGCAATAGGTGTTCTTGCAACCATCCTCCAGGGAGATGCCCTACTGGTAATGCACCTACTCAGAAAGACAACCGACCTCCACCGACATGCCACGAGTGTGGCCAAGTTGGGTACTTCTTACCGTTATGCCCTTGCTTCTGTTGGCTAAATGGACATCATTTAATTCCTTTGTTTTGATAATGACAAACATTTCATTCTTGTGGATCTAACGTGCTACTTGAGTGTTGCAGGCATTAGGTGGATGACAAACTACTTGGAAGATCTATATGCTAAAATTGCTTTAAGTCATGAATGTAATCAAATGTAAAAACGTGTACAAGTATATAATGTACAAGTACTTAGACATCATGTAAATCAAGTGTTAGATCTTCCCTAACCAATCACAACACTTAGATAGGTCATCCCCTAAAATAGTGTCACATCAGCACACTCATACACACACTTAGTACTTAGTTTAAAATATTGAAACAGGGTTATTCTCGGTCGACAAACTCCTCGATCGAGACACTCTCAGTCGATAAACTCTTCGACCGAGAAAGACCCAGGTAGCCGTTAGACACACTAGACAAGGTAGTTGGGAGTTGGATCAGAACGTTATACAAACTTGCTCCAGACAGTCCCTCAGTCGAAAAGAATTCAACCGAGAAGGACTCTCGGTCGACAAGTCTTCGACTGAGAAGTGTTCTATCTGCAATTTTCAGAGTTACTTAACTAGTCGTTGCTAAAGCAACTAATGTGTACCTAACGCCTAGTTAAGCACTAAGAACCCCCTAGAAAGTGTCTAGAACGTCCTTAAGCACATGTAGGCCATTCCTATAAATAGGACAAGCCTTAGGACACCCTAACACACACTTGTGCAATACTTCAGCTTACATACTTGCAATTGGAAATCTATTTTGAGCAATTGAGCAACACTAGCATTGGCTACTCATTTCCCTTGCTCCAAATTCGTGTCCTATAGGCTAGTATCTCCTATCCACTAAACCTACACTTCAATACTCATTGGTTAGGAGATCAATACGCTTGATATAGGCAAATCAAGCCTTGTGCTTCAAAGTGGTAATTGTAATTTCCATTTCTTTTCTTG
Source organism: Alisma plantago-aquatica (assembly GCA_963693085.1). Taxonomy (NCBI): domain Eukaryota; kingdom Viridiplantae; phylum Streptophyta; class Magnoliopsida; order Alismatales; family Alismataceae; genus Alisma; species Alisma plantago-aquatica. The sequence continues at coordinate 296,971,637 of OY856411.1, forward strand.
TTCTTTCTTATTCTTTGTACTCTCCTTACTACTCCTAGGGTTGGAGGCTGTGGACTGGAGAGGGTTTGATCTTCTTGCTGAAGAAGGAGATCTTTGTACTACTTCTAGAAGGTTGTTGCAACGGGAAGCTACTTCAAGAGGAAGGCTACTTCAAGGGGGAGCTTAAAGTTACTTCAAGAAGACTGCTTCAAGGTTGGTGCAACTACTTCAAGGTGAAGGCTGTCCAAAGGGTGTAGAAAGTTTTGTAATTTTATGTAAAATCCTTGAGAGGTAATAAAATTTAATACTTTCAAAATCCTGATTGGGTAAGCAACCGGGTAGTGGATTGACTGCCTTAGTATTTGCTAAGGTTGGAACTTCTCTAAACACCTTGTCTCCTTCTTATTATCTCAATTGTGGTTGTTTGAGTTAAATTATCCATAAAACCCTATTCACCCCCCCCCCCTCTAGTGGTTTTTTAGCTTCCAGCAGGATAGAATAATGCTCAGCAGAACAAGGTCCAGTAGCCGCAGCAGCCAAGGTAGAATCCACCTCTAGGGAACAACAATAATAACAACAACAACCAGAACTCGAGGTGACTGCCAATGGAGAGGTGGAATGGGAGAGTATTTTCTCTCAATGCTGAGGAAGAAGGTGAAGATAAGGAAGTGATTGAAGGTACCTTGCACTTTAATATGCATCCCTTAAAGGCACTCTTTGATTCTGGCTCATCCAATACCTTCATCTCCTATCAGTTTGCTTCTATGATAGAAATAGAATGAGTTTATGGATTATGTATTAGATGTAAAAAACCCTAGTGGTAAGATCTGCTCTTCGTACCTCCAAACTCTGACCATGGACCTCTATATATCTGGAATAATGTTTCCCACAGATTTCATCCTACTTGATATGACCACCTTTCACATCATCCTGGGAATGGATTGGTTGAAGAGTTACAAACCAGTTTTGTACTATGAGGAATCCAAGGCTAGATTGTTTCATCCTGTTGAGGGAAGAATGTGTGTCAAGTGTAGGAAGCGAGAGAAGAGACAATTTGTTATCTCCGCCATCAAAGTTGAAAATCTTGTCTCGTAAGGGTGTAGAGCTTTCCTAGCTTCTATAGTCCTCGATGATACACCTCCTTCTCTTGACCACATTGATGTGGTGAAGGACTTCCCGAACGTCTTTCCCGAGGAGTTGCTCGGGTTTCCACCAACTCATGAGGTGGAATTCTCCATCGAGCTAGTACCTGAAACTTCACCAATATCGAAGCCACCTTACTTCTTAGCCCCTGCTGAGCTGGCCGAACTGAAGAAGCAGCTTGAAGATCTTCTTGACATGGGCTTCATTTGCCCCAGCATTTCACCTTGGGGAGCCCTAGTCCTATTCGTGAAGAAGAAGGATGGATCGATGTGGATGTGTATGGACTATCACATGCTTAACCAAGTGACGGTGAAGAATCGTTATCCTTTGCCTCACATTAATGACTTGTTCGATCAGTTGAAGTCAGTCACTATATTCTCCAAGATGCATATGCGGAGTGGCTACTACCAGATGTGCATGAAGGATGATGATGTCATGAAGACGACGTTCAGAACTTGCTATGGGCATTACAAATTCATGGTCATGACTTTTGGTTTGATGAATGACCCTACTGCCTCCATGGACCTGATGAATAGTGTATTCTGCCCATACCTTGACAAGTTCGTGGTGGTATTTATCAATGACATTTTGGTTTATTCTGAGATGTTAGAGAAACATCAGGAGCATCTACAGATTGTACTCAACACACTATGAGAAAATCAAATTTATGCAAAATTGTCAAAGTTTGAGTTATGGATAAAGGAAGTTATGTTTCTGGTCATGTGATTCTTTTCGAACATAAAGTTGTTGATCCTGCGAAGGTAGAAGTTGTGACAATGTGGAAGGCTCAGAAGAACCCATCTAAAATATGTAGTTTCCTTGCTTTAATCGGTTACTATCAAAGGTTCATCAAGAGCTTCTCTAAATTAACCTTGCCTTTGACCAAGCTGACACAAAAGGAGGTCAAGTTCTCATGGACACCTGAGTGTTAGGATAATTTTTAGAAGCTGAAGGAGTGTTCGATTTCTGCTCTCGTACTTGCTTTGCCTATTGAGGGAATACCATGTGTCATCTACACCAACCCATCTAAACAATGCTTAGGGTGTGTCTTAATGCAAGACGGAAAGGTGATCACCTATGCTTCTCGCCAATTGAAACCTAATGAAGCTAATTGGCCTACACATGATTTGTAGCTTGCTGCTATAGTTCATGCTTTGAAGATCTGACGACACTATCTTTATGGTGAAGTTTGAAGTCTTGTCTGACCACAAGAGTCTGAGATACATGTTGACTTAGAGGGATATGAATTTGACGCAACGTAGGTGGATGGAATACCTCAAAGATTAGAACTTCACCATCACCTATCTACCCGATAAAGCAAACGACATAGCTGATGCTTTAAGTCACAAGAAGGATGTTGTTTGTGCTTCTATGAGATGTTCAGCATGGGAAAACCTCAAACATGTGACTAGTTGGTGACCTCATCCTGTTGATTCATTGGATGAATACAAGTTGTGTGTTCATATGTCTAGTTTGACTGTTATGCTGACATGGATCTCAGAAGTCATTGTTGCACAGTTGGAAAGTTTTGAGATGGAAGAGATGAAGGCCTTAACTAAGAAACCACAATCTAACTTCTCTATCAGAGTGGATGATGTTGTCCACTTTAGACAAAGGTTGTGGATTCCTGATGAAGGTGATCTGAAACAAAAGATTCTGAGTGAAGCTCATGGGTCCAGGTACACTATTCATCCTGGCACAACAAAAATGTACAAGGACTTACAGTGAAGTGTATGGTGGAAGAACATGAAGAATGATATAGCTCTGTTCGTTGTGAAGTGCTTGACATGTCAGCAAGTCAAGATCAAATATCAACGACCTAGCGGTCTTCTTCATCCTCTTAAAATTTCATAATGTAAATGGGAGAAGATCACAATGGACTTTATTACTGACATCCCTAAGTCCGAGAAAGGTTATGATGTTGTTTGGGTGGTTATTGATTGGCTTACAAAATCTTCTCATTTCTTGCATTTCAAAACCACATATAAAGTTGTTGAGATGGCTCAGTTATATGTGGATTGGATAGTTCGTCTACATGGTGTGACTACTATGATAGTTTCTAATTGAGACCTAAAATTCATTTCTCGTCTATGGGGTCAGATTCAGGAAGAGATGGATACTGATCCACATTTCAGTACTACTAACCACCCACAAACCAATGGTCAGTCTAAGAGAACAGTTCATATTCTGGAGGACTTGCTATGTGCTTGTGTGATGGATTGGGGTGGTGCATGGGATTGGTATCTGCCATTAGTGGAGTTTGCTTACAACAACAGCTACCAAGCCAGTATTGGTATGCCACCTTTTGAATCACTCTATGGTAGACCTTGTAGTTTGATTTTGTATTGGGATGATGTTGGTGAACGATCCTTGGTGAAGACAGATGGTATGCAGATGATGCTCAAAAAGGTAAAGTTGATAAAGAAATGGATGAAAGTTTCTCAAGACTGACAGAAGATGTATGTCGATAAAAAGAGGTCTGATGTTAGCTTCTTAGTGGGAGACTATGCTTTTTTGAAGATCAAGCCTATACATTCTATTGCAGATCTAAAGTAAAAGGCAAGCTCAGTCCCCGCAATGTTGGATCGTTTGAAATCTAAGATAAAGTTGGAGATTGTTCATACCGCTTAGCCTTACCTCCTGCTTGTGCTTAGATTCATAATGTATTCCATGTCTCTATTCTGAGGAAGTATGTGAAAGTTCCTTCTCATGTACTCACGATTGAGCATGTGGAAATTCATGAGAATCTGACCTATGAAGGGCTACCTGTGAAGATCCTTGACTCCCGAGTAAAGTAGCTGAAGAACAAGGAGATAGAGCTGGTGAAGGTTTTGTGGAGATATCATGGTTTGGAAGAAACCACTGTGGGAGTTGAGAGATGATATGTTAAATACTCACCCTTCCATTTTTGTATGAGATTTTGGGGACGAAATCCTTTTTAAGGGGTGAAGTTTTGTAACATACTAAAATCCTCTATGTATCTCTTTGTACTCTTTTCCAATAAGATTTGTTCTTCATTTTCATCTCATATGTCTTTGGAGTCGAATTAGTGGAACTATGATGGTTATTGGATAAATATTTCCCATATATTCTTAATAAAGGGTTTTATGCACAAATATCTCAATAGAAATCTATGTAATTGGTTTGATGTGCAAATGTCCACTTAAGTACTTAAAATAATGATGGAATTCATACTAGAATTTTCTAGTACTTTTTAGAATAGGGAAAAGAAAAGAAATTCTAAAATTTACATAAAGGAGATGATAAATGCTATAAATAGGATAAAAGGAGATAATGTGGAATATATTTCCAAAAATCTCAATTAAGTAAACCCACGAGATAATTTGATACACAAATTTGTTTTCTTGAACTCAAAGTTACTTAAGGGCCAAGTATCACCCAATTTGGAGAATATACATATATAAGCCTTTATTAAAGGAAAATAGGAAACAAGCTCAGAAAGAGAAATAAAATATCTAATGTTCCCAAATTGCTAAAATAACTTCAAGTTCATAATTTAGGAATAAAAATAATCCTTTGGGAAAGTTTTCAACTAATTTGGATGATCTTTGGATAATGTGAAAAGTAGGAGAGAGAAAGTGTGTAGAACATTCATTTTGGGAATTAATTAAATAAATGGCACAAACATGACTAAATAATATCACAACCGTATCCAAGACATTACTTGGGACATATGGGTGTAATTTGGTCATATTTGGATAATCATATAGTAATAAATGAAGGAGGAAAGAAAAAATAAGTTTTGAATTATTTAACCCATTAAAATTCCTCACAAGGTAAAACTAATCCCATATTCGGATTCTACACCTCAAAATCAGTTGGGGTGTCAATTTTTATTAAATTTAGAGATTGTTTAGCCCTCAAAAGAAGAGAGAGAAATTCATTAAATAATGTATATATCATTTTATTAGATTTATAATGTAATTGGAATATATGTGTTACGTGCCTATTAGGACTAATGTGGGTGATCCAACAGCTTAGAGAGCTCTGTGGATCAATCGATTGGTAGAGAGTTGTCTCCTACCTTGCTCTGGATTGGGAAATAGGGAGAGAGTTTTTTATTTTTCATTTTGCGATATATCTCTCTACACTCAACCAAATCGAGTAATTTTTAGTGCTCTGGATTCCTCTCAAGATTTTGATTTTAATTATCCCAAAGTTTTTGTGATTTGGTGAAAATTTGAGAAACCCCAAATTTGGCCGAAGAACTCCTCTCTCCTCGGGTACCAAAACCCTAACCCATACCCCCTTGCCTATAGATACTTACACCCCTAGCATCCCCATCGCCTTTGCAACTCAACACACTAGTCGATTTGAATTTGACGAGCCACCCAATACACAGGGCTTGCGGCGCTCCTCTCTCCCCCCTCACTTCATCTCTGGACCAATTGAAGGTACTATTAGATTCAGATTTTTCTTCTCTTTCTTTTGCATATTTGCACTTTGAGTTTGGTCGAGTATAGAAGATTTGCCCAATTTTCCCTAGCTTTGATCGAGCTGCTTCACATCCAGATTACCGATGCAAGGAAGGAAGGTGACCGTGTGTTTAATCCCTATTTCCCCCTCGTCTTGCCCTTCTTTCCTCTCTTTTCTCGCACAGTGGCGTCATGGTCTTTTTGGTTTTGTTTTGATCGCGGGTTGACCAGTCCTGACCGGCACCACTTTGGCAGCCAGCAGGCATGAGCTGCTGACTTGGACTATGGTGATTGGGCCAAGTAGTGGGCCCGACCCCCTCTCTCACTCGTTCTCTTCTATGCGATCGATTTTCTATTTTTCCTGATTGGTCAGGATCAAATAATTCATACAAACTAAATTGTTGGTCAAAACTTATAAGTAATGGGTGTTTTGAAATAAAAAAAAACATTCTCTATCTACTAAAAATAATTTTGAAGTTTGATTTTTATGTTTTCGAAAAAAATATTTTTGGGGAAGATTTAATTAACTAGAAATCACTAAAAATAACCCTAAAAGTCTATATCTTCAAAATACATAAGATTATATGTTATTTTGATAAAAAAAAACCCTAACTAAGACAGTGGTGATGTTTTCAAGATCTAAATCGGTGGTCTGTAGAAAAAGTTTATAACTTTAGGGTTTTAAGTTCTTAATGAATGCATATAATGCTAATACATGAATGTGGTTACGATAATAGGACAAGTGGACCCTAATCATGCTTAGGATTTTGGAAGTGGTTTCTAGGGCTCTAAGTATGAGGTATGTGCATCTAACACACTTTAGTTAGGAAATTTTATGTCTTAAACTATTCTTTCCTAATGAGGCTTAATTTGACCTAATCTTCTATTCTTGAAACCCTAATGTGCTTATGCCTCAAATTAGTTAAGATATTATCTTGTTTGGGTTTTAAACCCCACTTCCATGGTTGTTGGTTTATATGATGATTCTTTCCATAACTACTTTTCTAGCATGTAGATTTATGCTCTATTTAATTTAAAGTAGCAGTACTTATGTACAACCACCCATAGAGGGCATGTATTTATTTGCCCTGGGGAATTTTTTGACTGGGAATGTCTTATTCTCCCCTCACCTAAGATTCGTGGTCTGATAGGTGGCTCAACCCTACTTAGTTAGGTAGACATAATTATCTTACATGGAAAACCCCTTTTAATATAATTGTTAATGGCAAGTTTCTTTCGATATAGCCTCGTACTCTTGTTATCTTCATCTTATGATGAACCCTATCCTATTTTTACTTTCTTTACTTATATTGTTATCCTAGACCAATTTTTGTAACACATAATTTTTCTTCTTTTTCCCTCTTGTTGGGTGCTTTCCCAACCACCCAGGTGTTGGTGCTGAGCAAGGAGAAGAACAAGCTTGAAGGAAGTTTTCTCAGGAGTAGATCTCCAGCTTTTGGAAATGATGACTAGGTTGCTATAGCTAGATCTTATTTTTTTTATCTTTTTCTTTTGTAAACAATTATGTAGTGAACAACAAAAGCCATGTAATGACTTAGTATTTTTTATTTCCACTGCTATTGGCATTTTATAATGTATCTAGAATCATGCTTATTTAATTGGAATATTATGCAAGCATCCCAAATTCTCTATTTTTATGAAATGTGTGGATGTTTTGTATTTTCTTTAAATTTTAGTAAGGAGGTGATCTCGCCTCTTTATAATAAATGTTGAAAGAATGATATTAATCAATGATGTATGTCTTCGGGTTGATAATCCAAACAATGAAATCATATAGATGTTAAGAGTATATACACTCTTGTTATGTCCCTAGTCAGATGTTATTTTGGAAGGTTGACAGATATCAATAACGCATATGACTAGAGTGTGTCTTAGTTGATGACAAAATCTCATTAGTGATGATATCGGATATAAAACCAAACACGTAGATACTTGTTAGAGAATGGTGTATAGGATAGACCTACATTGAAAGTGATGCATGGAAACCATAAATGGTAGTCATAATCATCTCTCATAGTGATGGTGGTGATTGTGGTGACGGGTTGCTCAACAACCTCAACTTGGAAGGAACACTCGTGGCTAGACCTCCAGCTTTTGATGGCCCTAAATACACTTACTGGAAGAGGAGGATGCAATTTTACTTCCAAGGAATCAGCTGGGACTTATGGAGAATGGTATCAACTCCTTATGAACTTGCCTCAAATGGAGTATGCAAATTGGGATGCTAATACGATAAAGTCTGCCCAAATGAATGCAAAAGCCGTAAGTATACTTTATTGCTCAATTTCTGTTGGTGAGTTCAATAGAATATCAAATTGTGAAACAACTTATGAAATATGGCATAGACTTTCTATAACATATGAAGGAATTGTTCAAGTTAAGAATTCTAAAATCGGAATGCTTAAATAGAAATTTGAACAATTTCGTATGGATCAAAATGAATCTATTAGTGAAATGTATGCAAAATTTTCTTCTATTGTAAATGGTTTGAATGCTTTAGGCAAAGTAATCACTGAAGAAGATCAAGTATCAAAAATCCTTAGGTCTCTTCCTCCCAAATACAAGCCCAAGGTGACTGCTATTGAAGAATCAAATGATCTCACCTAGCTAAGGATGGAACAACTTATTGGCAACCTAGAAGCACATGAGGAAACCTTAGAGGAAGAGGAATGACGAGAGCATGAACTGCAACAAGGAAGAAAGAAAGATATGTCTCTAAAAGCTTCAAAGATCACCACGCAAGAAAGTGATGAAACAAGTGAAGAAGAAGGAGAAGAAGCCCTAATTGTTAATGGTAAGAAATATAGAAGATTTAAATATAACATAATTGCTAGTTATTCTTCTTCCCCTCCTAGGTGTTTTGAATGTGGAAAGAAAGGACATCTAAAAAATGAATGCCCTAAAGCAAAGAAAGGAAATAAAAGTTCATCCAAGAAGAAGGGAGAAAAAGCTTATAAAAGTTGTGTGGGATGAATCAAGTGAGAGTGAAAGTGGAGAAGAGAATGTAGAGTGTCTCATGGCAAAAGAAGATGATGATGATGAATCTCAAGAGGTAAACCTTCTTGATTTACCAAAAGAAGATCTAATTGTTAGTCTACAAGAAACTCATGATAAGTATGTTGACTGTAAAAAGAAACTAAAGAAGGCTACTAAAACAAATGAGGATCTATATGCCAAATTAAATGATCTTTCCTCTGAAAAAAATAATATTGCTTCTGAAAATTTGACTTTGAAATCATCTTTAGGTGACTGCAATATAAAGCTACTTAATTTAGAAATGAATCATGATGTTCTTTCCCAAGAAAAGGCTGATTTACTTGCTAAACTAAACAATTTTCAGACTCAACCTATTCTATGTAATCACATAGATTATGATAATGTTGTTAAAGAAAGAAACTCTCTATTATCTGATTTAGAACAAGCAAGGATAGATATAAATAAAAAGATGGATGGGATTGCTAAGCTATAAAGAGAAACAAATGGCTTAAGGGGAAATGACATTCTTGATAATATTCTGAAAATTTCCTCTAGTTATAATGGAAGAAGAGGATTAGGATATGATCCAAAAAGAAAACTCTATCAACCCAAAAGAGCTAAAGAATCCAAGACTAAGATTATGTTTGTACCTAAGAACACAATTCCTAGAAAGAGAAATGAAACTGACTCTATTTCTTGTCATTTTTGTCTACGTCTTGGACATTACTCTTTTTCATGCCCTTATAAGAAGAAGGATTCTAAGTTAGTTTGGGTTCCCAAAACTCAAACTTAGAAGAATTGAATGTAATTTAGTTGAGATATGATCTAATGCTTATTCTTGAAAATCATAATGTCCTATCTCAACTAAACAAATAGTTTCATGTATTGTGTTAATTTCAAAACTGATATAAATAAATTACTGAAACAGAAACATATTCGGTCAACAAATAGTTCGATCGAGATACTCTCGATCGAGAACAACTTCAACCGAGCGAGTTCCTGTGACAAACCAAAATCTACAGCAAAAATCTTAGTAAAACAACAACTATTCCGGTCGAGAACTGATCGATCGAAGCTAAAATCGGTCAAAAAATAGTCGACCGAACAGATGTCTGCTTCTATTCAGTTTAATCCGTAAAACAACAACTTTCTCGATCGACAAATTGGTCGACTGAGACACATGTCAGTCGAACTTTTGTCGACCGAATGAAGTTCTGATCAGCTTTCTTTGTTAAAACATGTCCAGTTTGAAATTAAATGTACCTAACCATAACGGACCATCACATGGGTACCAAAACCTACATTTTAATGCAGGATTGGGTGGTCGACAGTGGATGTTCCAAACACATGACCGGAAACAAGGATGCATTTCAAACTTTTGAGGAAAGGAAAAGAGTGGAACAGTCACTTTTGGAGACAATGGTAAAGGTAAAATTGTTGGAATAGGTAACATTGGCACAAATCTTGAAATAAAGAATGTTTTACTTGTTGATGGCTTGCACCATAATTTAATAAGTGTTAGTCAATTATGTGATAGTGGATATGATGTGTTATTCAACAAAAATTGCTGCAAGTTACTAATAGAAAATACTACAAATGTTGTTTATGAAGGAAAAAGAGTTGGAAATATTTATATTCTTAGACCTAACTCTATGCAATCTGTAGTTGGAAAATGCTTACTTGCAAATGAAAATTCTTTACATCTATGGCATAGAAAATTAGGTCATCTAGTTCACATGTTATCAAAAAGCTAGTTAAATATGATCTTGTTCATGGTTTGCCTAATTTATCTTTTGATCAAACTGAAAATTGTGAACCATGTACTTTGGGTAAACAAACTAAAGCCTCTTTTAAACCCAAAAATGTACTTAGCACTTGTAGATCCCTAGAACTCATTCATATGGATTTATTTGGACCTATACGAACACAATCTATGCGTGGCAAAAGATATTGTTTTGTTATTGTTGATTATTATAGTAGATATACATGGGTACACTTTCTCACAAACAAAGATGACACTATTCAAGTTTTTATTAAAAAAATTTCCAAGATTTAAAATCTATTACAAAACAAAATATGTACAATTAGGAGTGATCATGGGGGAGAATTTGAGAACCATTTATTTGAAAGATTTTGCACATCTCAAGGCTACACTCACAATTTTTCTTCTCCACACACTCCATAACAAAATGGTATAGTTGAAAGGAAAAATCGATCACTACAAGAAATGGCTAGGACTATGATGCTCGAACATAATACACCTAAAACATTTTAGGCTGAAGCGGTAAACATAGCTTGCTATGTGCTAAATCGAGTAATTGTTCATTCTTATTTGAAGAAAACACCAAATGGAATCATATATAATAAGAAACCTAGGGTTGACTGTTTTCATACTTTCAGATCAATATGCTACATCTTAAACACAAAAGAAGATAGAGACAAGTTTGACTCTAAATCACATAAAGATTTTTTCTTGGGATATTCCACCTCTAGCAAAGCATTTAGAGTTTACAACACTATTTCTAGAAAAGTTGAGGAATTAATTCACATCTCTTTTCATGAAGAGCCACAATCTGAAAACCTTGAAGCAATTGATCTCACTCATCAATTAGAAAATTTATCAATACCTAATGATAGTGACAAAAACACTACTAGTGATCACCAAGTTGAGACACAACATGTTCCTAGACTCATTAAGGATCATCCTCCAGAATTGATCATTGGAAATCCGAATGATAAAGTCAAAACCCATTCTTCTTTTAAAGATATTGCAAATATGGCATTTGTTTCTATAATTGAACCTAAGAAGGTGACTGAAGCTCTTAAAGATGACTATTGGATAATGGAAATGCAAGAAGAATTAAACCAATTCACTAAAAATGGCGTATGGGACTTAGTTCCTAAACCACAAGATAAAACCATTATTGGAACTAAATGGGTTTTTAGAAATAAGTTAAATGAAGCAGGAGAAGTAGTAAGAAATAAAGCTAGGCTAGTAGCAAAAGGATATAATCAACAAGAAGGGATAGACTTTGATGAAACATATGCACCAGTAGCAAGACTTGAAGCAATTAGAATGCAACTAGATATAGATGCACACAAAAACATCAAACTTTTTCAAATGGATTGAAAAAGTGCATTTCTCAATGGGATAATCCAAGAAGAAGTATATGTTGCCCAACCACCTGGTTTTGAAATATCGGAAAAAGGTGACTATGTATACAAACTTAAGAAGGCACTTTATGGTTTAAAACAAGCACCTAGAAATTGGTATGAAAGGCTCAAGAACTATTTATTTGATAATGATTTTTCTATTGGAAATTCTGATTCTACTTTATTTTTCAAAACATATACAACTGATTTTCTAGTTGTTCAAATATATGTTGATGACATTATTTTTGGTTCTTCAAATGAATCATTGTGCAAACAATTTAGTGATATTATGCAACAAGAATTTGAAATGAGCCTCATGGGTGAACTAACTTTCTTTCTTGGTTTTCAAATAAAACAAACGCCTGTCGGGATTTTTATAAGCCAAGAAAAGTATACCAACGAACTCTTAAAACATTTTGGGATGGACCCGTGCAAACATTCTACCACTCCAATGGCTACCTCCATTAAAATTGATAAGGATGAAAATGGGGAACTTATTGATGACTCCTTATATAGAGCCATGATTGGTAGTTTGCTTTACTTAACCGCCTCTAGACCGGGCATCATGTTTTAGTTGGTCTTTGTGATCGATTTCAATCACAACCTATGCAAACTCATTTTCAAGCCGTCAAACGGATTTTTCGATATTTAATCGGCACCACATGTTATGGTTTATGGTATCCTAAAGGACAAACATTGGATTTTAAAGCTTATACTGATGTCGATTGCGCTGGTTGTTAAATTGATCACAAGAGCACAAGTGGTAGTTGTTTCTTGTTAGGAAGAGCCTTAGTATCTTGGTTTAGAAAGAAACAAAATACGGTTGCCCTCTCTACAACTGAAGCTGAATATATGGCAGCCAGATCTTGTTGTGCTCAAGTGCTCTATATGCAACAAGTGTTAAATGATTATAGTTTTACTTTTTCATCCATGCCTATTTTTTGTGACAACACAAGCACTATAAACTTAGCACATAATCCTATTTTACACAGCCGAGCCAAACATATTGAAATTCGTCATCACTTTTTAAGGGATCATATCTCTAAAAATCATGTATCCCTTCATCATGTTGATACGGAAGATCAATTGGCTGATATTATCACAAAACTGCTTCCACTAGACCAATTTAACAAAATAAGGAAGCAACTACTCATCACTCCCTTAGAGGATGTTTTCTTTGATATTTGTGCTTCTTGAAAATGGTTTTAATTGTGTTATTATTGGCTTCCAAATGGACATTTTTTTCCGAAAGATTTGATGGTTATCTTTTTATGGGGGATATCAAATTCAGGGGGAGTTTTTCTACATTATTTTTTTACCGGATATCTTTTTGAAATGACAAAGGGGGAGAAATAAATGTAAATCTTGTAAATATTAAAATGGTAACTTTGAAAAACTCAATCAATGAGTTTCATAATCTCTTGGCTTTACATTAAAAGTTGCTATATTCCCTAAAGAATTGGATTTTATGTTCCATACTTCTTTGGGGATAATAAGCACACATTTTATAAACAAGAGAAACAAATCACAAAGTAAATCTCAGGTATGAAACTCAACTCATTTTAAAGACTAGTTGATTTTTATTTTGGAAATGTTTGTCATCTTCAAAAAGGGGGAGATTGTTGGATAAATGGACATCATTTAATCCCTTTGTTTTGATAATGACAAACATTTCATTCTTGTGGATCTAACATGCTACTTGAGTGTTGCAGGCATTAGGTGGATGACAAACTACTTGGAAGATCTATATGCTAAAATTGCTTTAAGTCATGAATGTAAACAAATGTAAAAACTTGTACAAGTATATAATGTACAAGTACTTAGACATCATGTAAATCAAGCATTAGATCTTCCCTAACCAATCACAACACTTATATAGGTCATCCCCTAAAATAGTGTCACATCTGCACACTCATACACACACTTACTCCTTAGTTTATAATATTGAAACAAGGTTATTCTCGGTCGACAAACTCCTCGACCGAGACACTCTCGGTCGACAAACTCTTCGACCGAGAAAGACCCAGGTAGACGTTAGACATAGCAGACAAGGTAGTTGCGAGTTGGATCAGAACATTATACACACTTGCTCCAGACAGTCCCTCGGTCGACAAGACTTCGACCGAGAAGGACTCTCGATCGACAAGTCTTCGACCGAGAAGTGTTTTGTCTGCAATTTTTTGAGTTAATTATCTAGCCATTGCTAAAGCAACTAATGTGTACCTAATGGCTAGTTAAGAACTAAGAACCCCCTAGAAAGTGTCCAGAACATCCTTAAGCACTGGTAGGCCATTCCTATAAATAGGACAAGCCTTAGGGCACCCTAACACACACTTGTGCAATACTTGAGCTTACATACTTGCAATTGGCAATCTGTTTTGAGCAATTGAGCAACACTAGCATTGGATACTCATTTCCCTTGCTCCAAATTTGTGTCCTATAGGCTAGCATCTCCTATCCACTAAACCTACACTTCAATACTCATTGGTTAGGAGATCAATACACTTGATATAGTCAAATCAAGACTTGTGCTTCAAAGTGGTAATTGTAATTTCCATTTCCTTTCTTTTTATTTCTTATTCTTTGTACTATCCTTGCTACTCCTAGGGTTGGAGGCTGTGGATTGGAGAGGGTTTGATCTTCTTGGTGAAGAAGGAGATCTTTGGACTACTTCTAGAATGATGTTGCAACGAGAAGCTACTTCAAGAGGAAGGCTACTTCAAGGGGGAGCTTAAAGTTACTTCAAGAAGGTTGCTTCAAGGTTGGTGCAACTACTTGAAGGTGAAGGCTGTCCAAAGGGTGTAGAAAGTATTGTAATTTTATGTAAAATCCTTGAGAGGTAATAAAATTTAATACTTTCAAAATCCTTGTTGGGTAAGCAACCAGGTAGTGGATTGACTGCCTTAGTATTTTTTAAGGTTGGAACCACTCTAAACACCTTGTCTCCTTCTTATTATCTCAATTGTGGTTGTTTGAGTTAAATTATCAATAAAACCCTATTCACTCCCCCCCTCTAGTGGTTTTTCAGCTTCCAGTAGGATAGAATAATGCTCAGCAGAACAAGGTCCAGTAGCCGCAACAGCCAAGGAAGAATCCACCTCTGCGGAACAACAATAATAACAACAACAACCAAAACCCGAGGTGACTGTGAATAGAGAGGTGGAATGGGAGAGTATTTTCTCTCAATGCTGAGGAAGAAGGTGAAGATAAGGAAGTGATTGAAGGTACCTTGCACTTTAATATGCATCCTTTAAAGGCACTCTTTGATTCTGGCTCATCCAATAACTTCATATCCTATCAGTTTGCTTCTATGATAGAAATAGAATGAGTTTGTGGATCATGTATTAGATGTAAAAAAAACCTAGTGGTAGGATCTGCTCTTCGTACCTCCAAACTCTGACCATGGACCTCTATATATCTGGAATAATGTTTCCCACATATTTCATCCTACTTGATATGACCACCTTTCACATCATCCTGGGAATGGATTGGTTGAAAAGTTACAAAGTAGTTTTGTACTATGAGGAATCCAAGGCTAGATTGTTTCATCCTATTGAGGGAAGAATGTGTGTCAAGGGTAGGAAGCGAGAGAAGAGACAATTTGTTATCTCCTCCATCAAAGTTGAAAAGCTTGTCTCGTAAGGGTGTAGAGCTTTCCTATCTTCTATAGTCCTCAATGCTACACCTCCTTCTCTTGACCACATTGATGTGGTGAAGGACTTCCCAAACATCTTTCCCAAGGAGTTGCTCGGGTTGCCACCAACTCATGAGGTGAAATTCTCCTTCGAGCTAGTACCTGAAACTTCACCAATATCGAAGCCACCTTACTTCTTAGCCCCTACTGAGATGGCCAAACTGAAGAAGTAGCTTGAAGATCTTCTTGACATGGGCTACATTTTCCCCAACATTTCACCTTGGGGATCCCTAGTCCTATTCGTGAAGAAGAAGGATGGATCGATGTGGATGTGTATGGACTATTGCATGCTTAACCAAGTGACGGTGAAGAACCGTTATCCTTTGCCTCACATTGATTATTTGTTCGATTAGTTGAAGTCAGTCACTATATTCTCCAAGATGCATCTACGGAGTGGCTACTACCAGATGTGCATGAAGGATGATGATGTCATGAAGACGGTGTTCAGAACTTGCTATGGGCATTACAAATTCATGGTCATGCCTTTTGGTTTGATGAATGACCCTACTGCCTTCATGGACCTGATGAACAGTGTATTCCGCCCATACCTTGACAAGTTCATGGTGGTGTTTATCAATGACATTTTGGTTTATTCTGAGATGTTAGAGAAACATCAGGAGCATCTACAGATTGTACTCAACACGTTGTGAGAAAATCAAATTAATGCAAAATTGTCAAAGTTTGAGTTATGGATAAAGGAAGTTATGTTTCTGGTCACGTGATTCTTGTCAGACGTATAGTTGTTGATCCTGTGAAGGTAGAAGTTGTGACAAAGTGGAAGGCTCCAAAGAACCCATCTAAAATATGTAGTTTCCTTGGTTTAACTGGTTACTATCAAAGGTTCATCAAGAGCTTCTCTGAATTAACCTTACCTTTGACCAAGCTGACACGAAAGAAGGTCAAGTTCTCATGGACACCTGAGTGTTATGATAATTTTTAGAAGCTGAAGGAGTGTTCGATTTCTGCTCTCGTACTTGCTTTGCCTATTGAGGGCATACCATGTGTCATCTACACCAACACATCCAAACAATGCTTAGGGTGTGTCTTAATGCAAGACGGAAAGGTGATCACCTATGCTTCTCGCCAATTGAAACCTAATGAAGCTAATTGGCCTACACATGATTTGTAGCTTGCTGTTATAGTTCATGCTTTGAAGATCTGACGACACTATCTTTATGGTGAAGTTTGAAGTCTTATCTAACCACAAGAGTCTGAGATACTTGTTGACTTAGAGGGATATGAATTTGACGCAATGTAGGTGGATGGAATACCTCAAAGATTAGAACTTCACCATCACCTATCTACCCGATAAAGCAAACGGCATAGCTGATGCTTTAAGTCACAAGAAGGATGTTGTTTGTGCTTCTATGAGATGTTCAGCATGGGAAAACCTCAAACATGTGACTAGTTGGTGACCTCATCCTGTCGATTCAGTGGATGAAGACAAGTTGTGTGTTCATATGTCTAGTTTGACTGTTATGCTGACATGGATCTCAAAAGTCATTGTTGCACAGTTGGAAAGTTTTGAGATGGAAGAGATGAAGGCCTTAACTAAGAAACCACAATCTAACTTCTCTATCAGAGTGGATGGTGTTGTCCACTTCAGACAAAGGTTGTGGATTCCTGATGTAGGTGATCTAAGACAAAAGATTCTGAGTGAAGCTCATGGGTCCAGGTACACTATTCATCCTGGCACAACAAAAATGTACAAGGACTTACAGTGAAGTGTATGGTGGAAGAACATGAAGAATGATATAGCTATGTTCGTCGCAAAGTGCTTGACATGTCAGCAAGTCAAGATCAAATATCAACGACCTAGTGGTCTTCTTCATCCTCTTAAAATTTCATAATGGAAATGGGAGAAGATCACAATGGACTTTATTACTGACATCCCTAAGTCCAAGAAAGGTTATGATGTTGTTTGGGTGGTTATTGATTGGCTTACAAAATCTTCTTATTT
Organism: Alisma plantago-aquatica; assembly: GCA_963693085.1. Classification (NCBI taxonomy): domain Eukaryota; kingdom Viridiplantae; phylum Streptophyta; class Magnoliopsida; order Alismatales; family Alismataceae; genus Alisma; species Alisma plantago-aquatica. The sequence continues at coordinate 296,988,999 of OY856411.1, forward strand.
CTTGAATTTCAAAACCACATATAAAGTTGTTGAGATGGCTCAGTTATATGTGGACTGGATAGTTCGTCTGCATGGTGTGACTACTATGATAGTTTCGAATTGTGACCAGAAATTCATTTCTCATCTATGCGGTCAGATTCAGGAAGAGATGGATATTGATCTACATTTCAATACTACTAACCACCCACAAACTAATGGTCAGTCTAAGAGAACAGTTCATATTCTGGAGGACTTGCTATTTGCTTGTGTGATGGATTGGGGTGGTGCATGGGATTGATATCTTCCATTAGTGGAGTTTGCTTACAACAACAACTACCAAGCTAGTATTGGTATGCCACCTTTTGAATCACTCTATGGTAGACCTTGTAGTTTGCTTTTGTATTGGGATGATGTTGGTGAACGATCATTGGTGAAGACAGATGATATGCAGATGATGCTCAAAAAGGTACAGTTGATAAAGAAATGGATGAAAGTTGCTCAAGACTGACATAAGATGTATGTCGATAAAAAGAGGTCTGATGTTAGCTTCTTAGTGGGAGACTATGCATTTTTGAAGATCAAACCTATACGTTCTATTGCAGATCTAAAGTAAAAGGAAAGCTGAGTCCCCACTATGTTGGATCGTTTGAAATCTAAGATAAAGTTGGAGATTGTGCATACCGCTTAGCCTTACCGCATGCTTGTTCTTAGATTCATAATGTATTCCATGTCTCTGTTCTGAGGAAGTATGTGAAAGATCCTTCTCATGTACTCACGATTGAGCATGTGGAAATTCATGAGAATCTGACCTATGAAGAGCTACCTGTGAAGATCCTTGACTCGCGAGTAAAGTAGCTCAAGAACAAGGAGATAGAGCTGGTGAAGGTTTTGTGGAGATATCATGGTTTGGAAGAAACCACTGTGGGAGTTGAGAGATGAGATGTTACATACTCACCCTTCCATTTTTGTATGAGATTTTGGGGACGAAATCCTTTTTAAGGGGTGAAGTTTTGTAACATACTAAAATCCTCTATGTATCTCTTTGTACTCTTTTACAATAAGATTTGTTCCGCATTTTCATCCCATATGTCTTTGGAGTCGAATTAGTGGAACTATGATGGTTATTGGATAAATATTTCCCATATATTTTTAATAAAGGGTTTTATGCACAAATACCTCAATAGAAATCTATGTAATGGGTTTGATGTGCAAATGTCTACTTAAGTACTTAAAATAATGATGGAATTCATGCTAGAATTTTCTAGTACTTTTTAGAATAGGGAAAAGAAAAGAAATTCTAAAATTTACGTAAAGGAGATGATAAATGCTATAAATAGGATAAAAGGAGATAATGTGGAATATATTTCCAAAAATCTCAATTAAGTAAACCCACGAGATAATTTGATACACAAATTTGTTTTCTTGAACTCAAAGTTACTTAAGGGCCAAGTATCACCCAATTTGGAGAATATACATATATATAAGCCTTTATTAAAGGAAAATAGGAAACAAGCTAAGAAAGAGAAATAAAATATCTAATGTTCCCAAATTGCTAAACTAACTTCAAGTTCATAATTTAGGAATAAAAATAATCCTTTGGGCAAGTTTTCAACTAATTTGGATGATCTTTGGATAATGTGAAAAGTAGGAGAGAGAAATTGTGTAGAACATTCATTTTGGGAATTAATTAAATAAATGGCACAAACATGACTAAATAATATCACAATCATATCCAAGACATTACTTGGGACATATGGGTGTAATTTGGTCATATTTGGATAATCATATAGTAATAAATGAAGGAGGAATGAAAAAATAAATTTTGAATTATTTAACCCATTAAAATTCCTCACAAGGGAAAACTAATCCCATATTCAGATTCTACACCTCAAAATCAGTTGGGGTGTCAATTTTTATTAAATTTAGAGATTGGTTAGCCCTCAAAAGAAGAGAGAGAAATTCATTAAATAATGTATATATCATTTTATTCGATTTATAATGTAATTGGAATATATGTGTCACGTGCCTATTAGGACTAGTGTGGGTGATCCAACAACTTAGAGAGCTCCGTGGATCGATCGAATGGTAGAGAGTTGTCTCCTACCTTGCTCTGGATTGGGAAATAGGGAGAGAGTTTTTTATTTTTCATTTTGCGATATATCTCTCTACACTCAACCAAATCGAGTAATTTTTAGTGCTCTGGATTCCTCTCAAGATTTTCATTTTAATTATCCCAAAGTTTTTGTGATTTGGTGAAAATTTGAGAAACCCCAAATTTGGCCAAAGAACCCCTCTCTCCTTGGGTACCAAAACCCTAACCCATACCCCCTTGCCTAAAGATACTTACACCCCTAGCATCCCCATCGCCTTTGCAACTCAACACACTAGTCAATTTGAATTTGATGAGCCACCCAATACACAGGGCTTGCGGCGCTCCTCTCTCCCCCCTCACTTCATCTCTGGACCAATTGAAGGTACTATTAGATTCAGATTTTTCTTCTCTTTCTTTTGCATATTTGCACTTTGAGTTTGGTCGAGTATAGAAGATTTGCCCAATTTTCCCTAGCTTTGATCGAGCTGCTTCACATCCAGATTACCGATGCAAGGAAGGAAGGTGACCGTGTGTTTAATCCCTATTTTCCCCTCGTCTTGCCCTTCTTTCCTCTCTTTTCTCGCACAGTGGCGTCATGGTCTTTTTGGTTTTGTTTTGATCGCGGGTTGACCAGTCCTGACCGGCACCACTTTAGCAGCCAGCAGGCATGAGCTGCTGACTTGGACTATGGTGATTGGGCCAAGCATTGGGCCCGGCCCCCTCTCTCACTTGTTCTCTTCTATGCGGTCGATTTTCTATTTTTCCAATTTTCTGATTGGTCATGATCAAATAATTCATACAAACTAAGTTGTTGGTCGAAACTTATAAGTAATGGGTGTTTTGAAATAAAAAAAACATTCTCTATCTACTAAAAATAATTTTGAAGTTTGATTCTTTTGTTTTCGAAAAAAATATTTTTGGGGAAGATTTAATTAACTAGAAATCACTAAAAATAACCCTAAAAGTCTATATCTTCAAAATACATAATATTATATGTTATTTTGATCAAAAAACCCTAACTAAGACAGTGGTGATGTTTTCAAGATCTAAATCGGTGGTCTGTAGAAAAAGTTTATAACTTTAGGGTTTTAAGTTCTTAATGAATGCATATAATGCTAATACATGAATGTGGTTATGATAATAGGACAAGTGGACCCTAATATTGCTTAGGATTTTGGAAGTGGTTGGCTCTAAGGAAGAGGTATGTGCATCTAACACACTTTAGTTAGGAAATTTTATGTCTTAAACTATTCTTTCCTAATGAGGCTTAATTTGACCTAATCTTCTATTCTTGAAACCCTAATGTGCTTATGCCTAAAATCAGTTAAGATATTATCTTGTTTGGGTTTTAAACCCCACTACCATGGTTGTTTGTTCATATGATTATTCTTTCCATAACTACTTTTCTAGCATGTAGATTTATGCTCTATTTAATTTAAAGTTGCAGTACTTATGTACAACCACTCATAGAGGGCATGTATTTATTCTCCCTGGGGAATGTTTTGACTGGGAATGTCTTATTCTCCCCTCACCTAAGATTAGTGGTCCGGTAGGTGCCTCAACCCTACTTAGTTAGGTAGACATAATTATCTTACATGGAAAACCCCTTTTAATATAATTGTTAATGGCAAGTTTCTTTTGATATAGCCTCATACTCTTGTTATCTTCATCTTATGATGAACCCTATCCTATTTTTACTTTCTTTACTTATATTGTTATCCTAGACCAATTTTTGTAACACATAATTTTTCTTCTTTTTCCCTCTTGTTGGGTGCTTTCCCAACAACCCAGGTGTTGGTGTTGAGCAAGGAGAAGAACAAGCTTGAAGGAAGTTTTCTCAGGAGTAGATCTCCAGCTTTTGGAAATGATGACTAGGTTGCTATAGCTAGATATTATTTTTTTATCTTTTTCTTTTGGAAACAATTATGTAGTGAACAACAAAAGCCATGTAACGGCTTAGTATTTTTTTATTTCCGATGCTATTGGCATTTTATAATGTATCTAGAATCATGCTTATTTATTTGGAATATTATGCAAGCATCCCAAATTCTCTATTTTTATGAAATGTGTGGATGTTTTGTATTTTCTTTAAATTTTAGCAAGGAGGTGATCTCGCCTCTTTACAATAAATGTTGAAAGAATGGTATTACTCAATGATGTATGTCTTCGGGTTGATAATCCAAACAATGAAATCATATAGATGTTAAGAGTATATACACTCTTGTTATGTCCCTAGTCAGATGTTATTTTGGAAGGTTGACAGACAACAATAACGCATATGACTAGAGTGTGTCTTAGTTGATGATAAAATCTCATTAGTCATGATATGGGATATCGAACCAAACATGTAGATACTTGTTAGAGAATGGTGTATAGGATAGACCTACATTAAAAGTGATGCATGGAAACCATAAATGGTAGTCATAATCATCTCTCATAGTGATGGTGGTGATTGTGGTTCTTAGACCTGAAATCCTACACTCATCACAGGTAATTTGATGCACTTTGACATCAGCCACCATGACTTTGAATAAAGGTTGCCATAAAATAAAGGTGGTGCTCGGGTGCATTCTGATACATGGAGATGACTGTCAGTGATGTAGATGGGATTTATCCCTCCTATAGGAGTATGATATCCTGACCACTTGATAAGAGAGACTAAGAATTGCATGGCCATGCTGGTGTGAGTCCATATGTGATATTGAGCTTAGAAAATCTCAGACAATCTGCTCTAGTTCAAGGAACATAGATTGAATATTGAAGAGGATGATGATTTCATGCGTCGAGTTCAATTTGGATATCAGTGACAAAGGAATTATACGATTAATGTATCACCAATCACAAATTATAGGTTGAAGTTGTTCTTGAACTTTCTGATTACTTGGATAGCAATAATGTCTTTCTAGATAGCACTCATTTCTTTTGATGTCTTAAATCAATTATGAACATTCACTCCCAACATAAATTGGAACTTATAGGGTCACATACATACGATACACTTGGAATAGGATTTTATACATGAATATAGTTTAAACTTGATCGCAAAAGTGTTAGGTATTAAATTTAAACAACAATGGTTGAAAGTTGATTGACTAGATTGTGAACCAACTGGTTCAAATGTTGATTTATGTGTTAGGTCAATTGAACCAATATTGGCATTGAAATATATGAGATGATCGATTCAGCAAGTGGATTGATCATCTCAGATCTATGAACTGACCAGATCAGGTTGTGAACTAACTGTTTGGTTGATCAATTCAATTGGATCAAGGATTGATGTTGGCGTCATGTTGTGCATTAATCGAATATTGATTGCTAATAAAATTGTGAATAGGAAATATAGTGAAATGACCGGTTCAAGTGTTGAATTGATCTTCTCATGTATCAACCGATCGATTCACTGGTGAACTAACCGGCTCAACATTCGTAGGTTTTGAAAAATTAATAAAATTCCATCTCTTTAACTCCTGATTCGATTGGAAACCTTGATTGTGATCCCTATAAGTAGATGAATAATGAGATCCTTCTAAAGACACAATGGTAAGGGCTAATAATTGTTGTCTTCTCACCAATTGTAGTAATGTGAGAATCCGAGCAAGTTCTATCCGTCGAAGGGAGAAACTATAAGGGAAATTATGGGTGAGCAAGTTGACTCTAGTATGTCAACTAGAAGGACAACTCTGTCATGTCTATTCATCTAGAACGATAGGAGTTACGGGTGGTCTGTGTAGATTACTGTAAAGGTGAGGAGGTCGTTGCCACCCGTTATGAGGATAGAATCAACTGTCATCTGTGGTGATCAACCAGGAGGCCACTGCTAACGTTGTCCAGGTGCAACTTGAAGAATAGAGCATGTTGCTTGTCGCTGGACTTACTCCAGGACAGGTATAAACTTTATAACCCTCCTTTTCTGTGAATAGTTATTGACACGATGTACTGTTCGAAGAGAAATATGGCATTTAAATATTTTATTTTTACTACCTTATCTGATGTCATATTTTCCTACAAATTTCCGTCCTCAAACATATTTTCACATCACATGCATTTTCGTCCTCATCTCCCCCTAATCTTGACGTTCTACCTCACATCCTACGACTCCCATGATGACGCCTCCTACCCATCACCATCTTCATGTGGGAGAGTTGCAACTTGCGAGCTTTAATGTCACGCCCCGATCTCACATTAACCACAGACCACAAGATTAGGGCGCGACAGGATGGGATTATCATATAAACAAATCACTGCGAACTTTTTCTTTTTAAAACCTCGTAATGACATCCGGATTATTGTTGTAAACTAAAACATAATAAACTATTGCGGAAGCATTTCAATTAAACTGGCTAGAGAAAGTAAACAGAGTTTACAACATGTAACATTGTTTAACAGAAAGTAAACATAACAATTAATTTACATCTTTATACACATTACACATACACACTCTCTCTCACCCACACCATGTCCCAAAGACCGAGGGGAAGGGACTAAGAGACCACTATCTAACTAAACTAATTACATATACCTTCTACTGATTAAGCGTTAGGACGAAAGGATCCTTCAGATTCCTGCTGCTGACGATAACCTGAAAATGTTTTGAGTAGAGGTATGAGCCTACTCGCTCAGTGAATAGCCTTTCATTTAGCTATCACTAAACAACTCATCAAGTTTATAGGATTGAAATAAACATAAATACAGTACAAGCTGGGCAGTTCTAATGACATAGCAGACTACAAACTATAATCACATTTCTATGCAACAACAGGTAATGTAAACCAATAAACAGATATAATGAATTGGCACAAAAGTTCATATATATTAATTTACTGTGATCCTATATGATTACCTAATTATATTATTATTATGCCCTAAATATATGCAGTGTACTCTGCATATAAAGATCCGCAGCAAGTTCATGCTACGGTCCCACCGTACAAGACTTAGCGACACACCCAGGAAATGCTAAGTCTGACTGCTGTCCTGGTCTGCTACAGGACTCTCAGGCTCACACGGCCTCACTGCACTCTCAAAAGAGTGTACTCTAGACTCCTCCTTGAACCTGAGCACACAGGCGGAGAGTCGGGGTTACCACCGTGACACACGCACGGATTATTGTTGAATAACCCCCATATACTCCAGTGCCACCGTGACACACGCACGGATTATTGTTGAACACTGCCTTTCTGCCCTCGTGCCACCGTGACACACGCACGGATTATTGTTGAACACGAGTCACCGACCATCTAGACACACGCTAGGTAGGTCGTTTCACCCCAAGGTGCAGACCTCACGAGGGGTTCTACGGCGTTAGGGCACCTAAGTCTATTAACTGATTAACAAATAAACATTTAAACAGGAATATCACATTTACTGATTTCGTATCAAATCACAATACACTGTCATTCTAAACCGACAGAGCAATATATTTCAAATCATTGTAATTTCTGATAAAGTCTCATACCATGCATTCAAGCAAATTAGAAATGCATAAATATCCCAACTTATTTCAATTTGGCACATACATAGTGAATTTACGTAATTGAACATCTTATTGCACAAATTAAAGAAATTTACTTCACATATGAGAATCATACTCAACAATTATCAATTCTCTAAATTTCTCGAAAAACGTGCACATTATCCCAAATCCTGGTTTGTGCATCACTTAACTCAATTAAGAGTTAATTACCTATCACAACACAATTTAATAACAATACTTGAGAATTTCTGGTAATATTTCAGAGAAATGTGCCATTTCATGTAAATATCAATTTACACATATTAACGTCAAAAGATATATACAATTTAGGGTTTTATTGCATATTTTATTTATTCATATCAACTTTGAAATCGTACATCTGATAATTTATCAGAAATCCTTATTGTCTGGGTTCATACCCAATCCATACCATTTTTAGACATACATTTCTAATTTCAACATTCAAATAAGCAATTTAGGTTCCAATGAACCATATAAATCTACTGATTCAATCCACACTGATCAATTGCTAAATTTAATCATATAACAGCGTCTAGAAGCAATTTATGAAATAAAAAGTCGGGCGACGCCAAACGCTGCCCGACGCCTGATAACGCCTGTTATCAGCGTAATTCGCGCACATAACTGGAAATATTCAAACGCCTGAGTTTATTAATGATAATTAAACGAAACGCTACTCACAGCGATTTGGTCTATCTGGATTCGTCCGGAGATGTATCCAGGGCCAGATTCTGGGCGAATTTGGATCGTCTTCTATCTTTGAATTATCTCTGCTACAGTGACGCTTGTTTACAGGTTGACGGGAAGAGCTTGGACTCTTGACTGGAGCTAGCTAGAAGCTTCGCACCCTTGCTTGGTCCCCAAAACAGAGCTAAGGAAAGCTCCCTTTCCTGCTGCTGGCGCCCCCACGCTCCCTTCTAGCTGCTGCTGCTCAAGAGCAGCCATGGCTGCTGGCCATTGGCCAAACAGCAGGTGGCCGCTGGCCACGGAAGGAGGAGGTAGGGGAAGGGGAAGAGAAAGAGAGGAAGAAGAAGAGAGGAGAGGAGGAAGAAAGGAAGAAAGAAAAGAAGAAGGGGAGATGGCTGCTGGAATCAGCTAGGATCGCCCCTGCGATCTCCTGCGGAAGTCGGCCCTTGCGCCGCTTCAAAAGGTTGGAGAAGATAAGCGTGAACTGAAAAAGAAATAAAAAGATCGTTTATAAGTAAGAATTTTTTTGGGAAAATTGCCAATTTGACCCCAGGAACTGAAAATCCTCATAACTTTTTCCTCGGAGGTCCAAATAGCGTGATTTCTTTTGCATCTTTTCGAGTGCAAGATACTCTACAAACCCAAGGCATAAAACAAACTAATTACACTGTTTTGCTGATTCAAAATTCCAATTGCATTCAATTATCACTTTACTCAATTTGATCATCTTAATTATGCACCAATCAATCTTATGTGCTTGATTCAACTAAATCAAGTTAATGATTCACTAACTACCTCATGAGCACATAAATTAACTAAAATAACTTTAATTAGGCTCAAATTATAAAGCTTACCAATAAACTTTGGAACAGGTCATAACAATCTCCCTCCCTTATAAGAATTTCGTCCCGAAATTCCTAAAAGAGAAAAGGAAACTTGTTACGCATCTCAGATTCAAGTTCCCACGTAGCTTCTTCTAGATTATGATTCCTCCATAGAATTTTCACTAATGGTATCTCACGATTCTTAAGCTTCTTGATCCTCTGATCAACTATCTGGATTGGTCCCTCAACATAGGACACATCTGATCTAAGTTGTGCAGGTTCTGGGTCAACTATCTTTTCCGTACCAGGGTAACATTTCTTAAGCATAGACACATGAAACACATCATGAAGATTTGCCAACTCAGACGGCAAATCCAACTTGTAAGCTACAGGTCCAATCCTCTCAACAATAGGATATGGGCCCATGTACCTAGGAGTCAATTTACCTCTCTTGCCAAACCTTAGCACTCCCTTCCATGGTGAAACTTTCAGATAAACTTCGTCACCAACCTCAAACTCAAGAGGTCGACGTCGTCTTTCTGCATAACTTTTCTGTCTGTCCTGAGCAGCTTTCAACTGCTCCCTGATCACAGATATCTTCTCTGTAGTCATATCGACTATCTCAGGTCCAAGAATTTCTTTCTCGCCAACCTCGTACCAACAAATTGGTGATCTACACTTCCTGCCATATAGAGCTTCATATGGGGCCATTCCAAGACTAGAATGGTAGCTGTTGTTATATGCAAACTCTATCAGGCTTAAGTGTTCTTCCCAGTTACCTCTGAACTGCAGAACGCATGCTCTCAGCATGTCTTCAAGAGTCTGAATGGTCCTCTCAGATTGACCATCTGTCTGCGGGTGAAACGCTGTACTAAACCTCAGCTTTGTGCCCAACGCACGATGTAACTGATTCCAGAATCTAGATGTAAACTTAGGATCTCTGTCAGAAATAATGGAAACTGGAATTCCATGTAATCTGATTACCTCATCCACATAAATCTTGGCCAGCTTTGGAACATCAAAGGTCGACTTGACAGGGAGAAAGTGAGCAGACTTAGTTAGTCTATCCACAATCACCCATATCGAGTCCGAACCTCGAGGCGTTCTGGGTAACCCTACCACAAAATCCATCGTGATGTGTTCCCATTTCCATTCAGGTATAGGAAGCGACTGCAAGGTACCAGCAGGTTTCTGATGCTCAGCTTTAACCTGCTGACACACTCCACATCTAGCCACGTACTCAGCCACATCTCTTTTCATACCAGACCACCAGTACAGCTCTTTGAGATTCCTGTACATTTTCGTGTTACCTGGATGCATAGCATACATAGAAGCATGCGCTTCTTCAAGAATCTGCTCTTTCAGCTCACTGTTCCCAGGTACACACAACCTGTCATGAAGATACAACACACCATCGTCAGAGAACCTGAATTCTGACCTTTTACCTTCCGACATATCCTGGATAACCTGCCACAATTCGTTATCACTCTGTTGCAACACCTTAATTTGATCATAGAAAATAGGTTTGACTTGCATCTGAGCAATCAACCCACTCTGTCCTGTCACATCCAAGTCTAAGTTCAATTTTCGCATATCTACAAGCAAGTCTCTCTTGAAACATGCCATAGAAAATGCATCTGCAGTTGAACTTGACTTTCTACTCAAAGCATCTGCTACAACATTCGCTTTACCAGGATGGTAATCGATTGTCACATCATAATCTTTAATCAGCTCAAGCCATCTGCGCTGTCTCAAATTTAAATCCTTCTGAGTGAAGATATACTTCAGACTCTTATGGTCTGTAAATACCTGACATGTCTCACCATATAGATAGTGACGCCATGTCTTAAGAGCATGAACTATGGCAGCTAACTCCAGATCATGAGTAGGGTAGTTCTCTTCGTTCTTCTTAAGCTGTCTAGATGCATAAGCCACAACTTTGCCTTCCTGCATCAGCACACAGCCCAAACCTCTCCTGGAAGCATCGCAGAACACTGTATAACCTTTATCTGCCTCGGGCAAAACCAACACTGGCGCTGTGGTCAACTTCCTCTTCAAGATCTGAAAACTCTTCTCACAGTTATCAGACCAAACAAACAGTGCATTCTTCCTCGTCAAACGTGTCAAGGGTGATGCTAGCACACTAAAGTTCTGTATAAACCTTCTGTAATAGCCTGCTAAACCCAAGAAACTTCTGATCTCAGTAGGAGTCTTAGGTTGTTCCCACTGAAGCACAGAATCGACTTTCTTAGGATCAACACTAACTCCATCTCTCGAGATAACATGTCCAAGAAATGCTACCTCAGCCAACCAGAACTCACACTTGCTAAACTTAGCATACAGTTGGTGTTGCCTCAACAACTGCAACACTACTCTCAGGTGTTGCTCATGCTGTACATCGTCTCTGGAGTAGATCAGAATATCATCTATAAAGACTACAATAAACTGATCTAGGAACGGTTTGAAAATCCGGTTCATCATATCCATAAAGGCTGCTGGGGCATTGGTCAGCCCAAACGACATGACCAAAAACTCATAATGCCCATACCTGGTTCTGAAAGCTGTTTTGGGAATATCAGAAGCCTTTATTCTGAGCTGATGATATCCAGATCTCAAATCTATTTTAGAGAAGATCGTCGCTCCACGTAACTGATCAAACAGATCATCTATTCTTGGCAATGGATACTTGTTCTTAATAGTGATCTTGTTCAGTTGCCTGTAATCTATACAGAGACGCATGGTACCATCCTTTTTCTTAACAAACAGGACTGGAGCACCCCATGGTGAAAAACTGGGTCTAATAAAACCCTTATCCAGCAATTCCTGCAGCTGCACCTTGAGTTCCTTCAACTCTGCAGGTGCCATTCTATAGGCTGGCAGTGCTACTGGATGACTATCTGGATATACCTGAATTTCAAAATCCAGGTCTCTGACAGGAGGTAAGCCTGGCAAATCTTCTGGAAAAACATCAGAAAACTCACTAACTACCGTCACATCATAAACACTGGCGGTGTTCTTTTCTGCTCTAGTGTCAACCACATGAGCAAGGAACGCTTCACATCCTTTCTGTAGCATCTTATCAGCTACTGCAGCTGATACAATGCACGTAGGCAGAACTTTCCTGTCTCCAGTAAAGACACAAGAAAATTCACCTAGTTGAAAGGTAGCTTCCTTCTTCCAACAATCGAGTTGCACTCGATATGTCTCAAGACAATCCATACCCAAGATGACTTGAAAAGTATTGACATCCAAGGGTATGAGATTAGCAGCAAAGGTGTAACCTCCAAAAGATAACAAGCATCCGGGACAGAACTCAGATAAAACTGTTGGTCCACCTAGTGGAACCCTCAACACTAACTCATCTATCAACTCTTGAGTTAACATATTAAGTTCACCAACTAAAGAGCGTCGTATGAAAGAGTGAGTAGCACCCAGATCTATCAAAACTGAAACTGGTATACTATTAAACAAAAGCATTTCTCCTGTAACAACTTGTGAAGAGATTATACCTTCCTGAGGTGTCAAAGAGAAGAAACGCGCTGAAGCTCTCCCTCTGCCACGCTGTCCTCTCTGACTACTTCTGCCACTGGGCACACCACCACCTCTAGAACCAGAAGCCACAGAAGAACTCAATCCTTCCACTGGAGGTTGTCTCTGGACATCATGAAACTGGGGCTGAAAAACTGGTGATGCTGCTGGTTGAAGCTGAGGGCAAAACTTCTTTTTATGTCCCATCTGACCACAATGATAACAACCTCGAAAGTCCGAACCCTGACACTGACCAGAGTGTGATCTTCCACAAGTATTACATACTCGCGTTTCCTGCCTCAGTGGACCAGTCACAGAGGTAGATGATCTAGATGGCCGCCCATAAGAAGAAGATGTCATTTCACCAGATCTTGGTCTGCTGAAACAACCAATACTGCGTCCCAACTTGGAGAAGAAACCTCTACCTCCACCTCTGTACCCACTACTGGACTGTCTTCCACTAAAGTCCGCAAATCTCTTCTTAGACTCAGGCACCTTATCCGCATTCACAGATTCTTCAACCTGTCTAGCAGCCTCAACAAACTCACCAAAGTTCTCCCTGTTCCTTCTGCTAGTAGCAGAAACTGTATGCCGAATTTCTGGCCTTAGCCCTTCCTGAAATCTTCTGCATCTTTCTATGTTGTCGGGAACAAGCTGCGGACAGAAGTTCGCTAATCGGGTGAAAAGCGCTTCATACTCAGTAACTGTCATGTTCCCCTGCTTAATGTTCTGTAATTTCCTGATCTTCTCATTAATGAAGGTAGGTGGATAAAACTTAAGATGAAACTCTTCAGAGAAATCCTGCCAAGAAAGCTCTGTACCTCTCCTCTTTTCCTCCACACTATGCCACCACAACTCTGCATCGCCTGTCAAAAGATAGACTGCATGATTAATCTTTTTCTCTTCTGAAAGCTCCATCAAGCGAAAGACCTTCTCTATCTGTCTAAACCATTCATCAGCCTCTGCTGGATCTGTAGTGCCACTAAACTCAGTGCCACCAAGCTTCTTCACAAGCTCATAAGATCGCATCAGATCCTTGCTGCTAGTAGAAGTAGAAGCTCGCCTATCAGCCTTGTACCTCTCTTTGGTTTCCAGAAACATCCTGTACATCCGGGATGCTTCATCCACGTGGTCACCACCACCTGGACCCAAGTACAGCGGATCAGGGCCAACATGGCTCTCGGCCTGATCATCACGATCAAAGCCTCTTCCTGCCATCTGCAATGATATAACAGAATATTTCCTGTTAGAAAACTACAGATAGAAGAAAGACACCTAAACCTTAATCCTATTGGTCTCTTATCGTCCCCTGACCTGGACTCTGAGTAACTATGTACTCAACCTAGGCTCTGATACCAAAATTGTCACGCCCCGATCTCACATTAACCACAGACCACAAGATTAGGGCGCGACAGGATGGGATTATCATATAAACAAATCACTGCGAACTTTTTCTTTTTAAAACCTCGTAATGACATCCGGATTATTGTTGTAAACTAAAACATAATAAACTATTGCGGAAGCATTTCAATTAAACTGGCTAGAGAAAGTAAACAGAGTTTACAACATGTAACATTGTTTAACAGAAAGTAAACATAACAATTAATTTACATCTTTATACACATTACACATACACACTCTCTCTCACCCACACCATGTCCCAAAGACCGAGGGGAAGGGACTAAGAGACCACTATCTAACTAAACTAATTACATATACCTTCTACTGATTAAGCGTTAGGACGAAAGGATCCTTCAGATTCCTGCTGCTGACGATAACCTGAAAATGTTTTGAGTAGAGGTATGAGCCTACTCGCTCAGTGAATAGCCTTTCATTTAGCTATCACTAAACAACTCATCAAGTTTATAGGATTGAAATAAACATAAATACAGTACAAGCTGGGCAGTTCTAATGACATAGCAGACTACAAACTATAATCACATTTCTATGCAACAACAGGTAATGTAAACCAATAAACAGATATAATGAATTGGCACAAAAGTTCATATATATTAATTTACTGTGATCCTATATGATTACCTAATTATATTATTATTATGCCCTAAATATATGCAGTGTACTCTGCATATAAAGATCCGCAGCAAGTTCATGCTACGGTCCCACCGTACAAGACTTAGCGACACACCCGGGAAATGCTAAGTCTGACTGCTGTCCTGGTCTGCTACAGGACTCTCAGGCTCACACGGCCTCACTGCACTCTCAAAAGAGTGTACTCTAGACTCCTCCTTGAACCTGAGCACACAGGCGGAGAGTCGGGGTTACCACCGTGACACACGCACGGATTATTGTTGAATAACCCCCATATACTCCAGTGCCACCGTGACACACGCACGGATTATTGTTGAACACTGCCTTTCTGCCCTCGTGCCACCGTGACACACGCACGGATTATTGTTGAACACGAGTCACCGACCATCTAGACACACGCTAGGTAGGTCGTTTCACCCCAAGGTGCAGACCTCACGAGGGGTTCTACGGCGTTAGGGCACCTAAGTCTATTAACTGATTAACAAATAAACATTTAAACAGGAATATCACATTTACTGATTTCGTATCAAATCACAATACACTGTCATTCTAAACCGACAGAGCAATATATTTCAAATCATTGTAATTTCTGATAAAGTCTCATACCATGCATTCAAGCAAATTAGAAATGCATAAATATCCCAACTTATTTCAATTTGGCACATACATAGTGAATTTACGTAATTGAACATCTTATTGCACAAATTAAAGAAATTTACTTCACATATGAGAATCATACTCAACAATTATCAATTCTCTAAATTTCTCGAAAAACGTGCACATTATCCCAAATCCTGGTTTGTGCATCACTTAACTCAATTAAGAGTTAATTACCTATCACAACACAATTTAATAACAATACTTGAGAATTTCTGGTAATATTTCAGAGAAATGTGCCATTTCATGTAAATATCAATTTACACATATTAACGTCAAAAGATATATACAATTTAGGGTTTTATTGCATATTTTATTTATTCATATCAACTTTGAAATCGTACATCTGATAATTTATCAGAAATCCTTATTGTCTGGGTTCATACCCAATCCATACCATTTTTAGACATACATTTCTAATTTCAACATTCAAATAAGCAATTTAGGTTCCAATGAACCATATAAATCTACCGATTCAATCCACACTGATCAATTGCTAAATTTAATCATATAACAGCGTCTAGAAGCAATTTATGAAATAAAAAGTCGGGCGACGCCAAACGCTGCCCGACGCCTGATAACGCCTGTTATCAGCGTAATTCGCGCACATAACTGGAAATATTCAAACGCCTGAGTTTATTAATGATAATTAAACGAAACGCTACTCACAGCGATTTGGTCTATCTGGATTCGTCCGGAGATGTATCCAGGGCCAGATTCTGGGCGAATTTGGATCGTCTTCTATCTTTGAATTATCTCTGCTACAGTGACGCTTGTTTACAGGTTGACGGGAAGAGCTTGGACTCTTGACTGGAGCTAGCTAGAAGCTTCGCACCCTTGCTTGGTCCCCAAAACAGAGCTAAGGAAAGCTCCCTTTCCTGCTGCTGGCGCCCCCACGCTCCCTTCTAGCTGCTGCTGCTCAAGAGCAGCCATGGCTGCTGGCCATTGGCCAAACAGCAGGTGGCCGCTGGCCACGGAAGGAGGAGGTAGGGGAAGGGGAAGAGAAAGAGAGGAAGAAGAAGAGAGGAGAGGAGGAAGAAAGGAAGAAAGAAAAGAAGAAGGGGAGATGGCTGCTGGAATCAGCTAGGATCGCCCCTGCGATCTCCTGCGGAAGTCGGCCCTTGCGCCGCTTCAAAAGGTTGGAGAAGATAAGCGTGAACTGAAAAAGAAATAAAAAGATCGTTTATAAGTAAGAATTTTTTTGGGAAAATTGCCAATTTGACCCCAGGAACTGAAAATCCTCATAACTTTTTCCTCGGAGGTCCAAATAGCGTGATTTCTTTTGCATCTTTTCGAGTGCAAGATACTCTACAAACCCAAGGCATAAAACAAACTAATTACACTGTTTTGCTGATTCAAAATTCCAATTGCATTCAATTATCACTTTACTCAATTTGATCATCTTAATTATGCACCAATCAATCTTATGTGCTTGATTCAACTAAATCAAGTTAATGATTCACTAACTACCTCATGAGCACATAAATTAACTAAAATAACTTTAATTAGGCTCAAATTATAAAGCTTACCAATAAACTTTGGAACAGGTCATAACATTTAAGGTTAAAGGTCCACAACAACCACGACTAGGCCGTTTCGGATCCTTCCCTGATTGTTTGTTTATCAAGACGTTCTAAGGTCAATTTTGGTTTTTGAATTAGCAGTTTTGTGCGTTGAGATATATATATATATATATATATAGTCAGGCTAGAATACACTCGAGTGTATTCGGAGCAGAATACACTCAAGTAGTTTTTCATGATGCAATATTTTTTTCAAAAATCTAATCCTTTGATCTTGTTAAACATATTGTGAATAGCTCATAAGCAAACTTTGAGCACATTTGAACATTTATAGGTCATTTTATAAAGACCGCAAAATTATGCATTTCAAATTAGTTTCACGCGTCGATTTTGTTGCCATTGGATGAGTGACTTACACTCATCCAAATGGGCTCAAAATTTGTATGTAGCCTAGTTATAGTATGACGGTGAAGATCAATGATTTATATTTTGCAAAAAATAGTCTTGATATGCAAACACACTTGAGTGTATTTGCGATCTGTACACTCAAGTGTATTCTAGCCTGACTCTCTCTCTCTCTCTCTCCCTCTCTCTCTCTCTCTCTCTCTCTCTATATATATATATATATATATATATATAATATATATATATAGAGAGAGAGAGATTCAGGCTAGAATACACTCGAGTGTATTCGGAGCATAATACACTCAAGTAGTTTTTCATGATGCAATATTTATTTTTAAAATTGAATCCGTTGATCTTCTTAAACATCTTGTGAATAGCTCATACACAAAATTTGAGCATATTTGGACATTTATATGTCATATTATAAAGACCACAAAAATGATACATTTCAAATTAGTTTCGCGTGTCGATTTTGTTGCCCTCAAAATGAGTAACTTACAATCATCCAAATGGGTTCAAAATTTATATGTAGCCTAATTTTAGTATGATGGTGAAGATCAATAGTTTACATTTAGTAAAAAATAGTGTTGATATGTAAACACACTTGATATATATATATATATATATATATATATATATATATATATATATATATATATATATATATATATATATATATATATATCAATGTACAATAAGTGTACACACATATCTTTAAAGAATGATTCTTTTTATTACTTTCTACTTCTCAAGAACTGAGATAATGTTTCAGGATATCTTTAGAATACGCTTGTCAGGACCTGAACTTTTGTCCTGAAGGGGTTTGCGTAGCTTACCTCCTTCCCGATTGGAAGCCATCCGTGTAGCTGTTCCTTGAATCTTCTCTACAGCAAGTTGTCCGTTGTTCTAAGACAAGTAGTTAACAAAGGAATGAAGATGGGTTCTCATACATAACGAAGGCCAGACATGGTGCTCGCTGAAATTACCTAAATCAAATCACATCACATCACATCGACATCATCGAACTTTAGAAAGAATATTATAATGTAGTACAGACGAATATAAACGCCTCCTTCCTACATCACCTATAGAACCATGCCAAGTATGGATACAAACACGGCGACGTATATATATTTGTCCAATACTCGGTTGCTTGTGTCTACATGCGTGTTATCTTAAGCGCACGGCAATCTCTATGTACCACAAAATTTTATAGATTTTTTTTTATAGAAAATAGCATATATGCAATCAGGCCCTACCTATCTTTTCTACTTCTGTCGTGCCCATGATTGATTTGAACCAGCACGTTTATAATTTTCTACCACAAAATATAAACTTGTTTTGTGTACACCATGAGCGTCAACCGCACACGGACCTACCAGCGCCCACAACTTATAAGATAATTCAATGCTCACCTTAGTGATAAGTAGGCGACTCAATCAACCCGAGCTGATGACGTGTCTGTAACTGGAAACCTATCCATCTGACCAAGAATAAAATTAATCCAGACTGGCACAATATTCAATATAGAATTGGGGGCGTGGCCCAATGGCGAAGGTTGTATCCCTGATGTACTGTATTGTGTCCAAGAATAGTACATTCATGCAATGCATATGCCTGCAATTCTTTTCTTGTACTACAGCAACTGGTTTTTTTATATAATAAAAGTAACGTGACATGCCGGCACTACTTGTAAACAAATCAAAGTTGCCCATGTATGCAACATAGTTTATTATTTAATCAAAAGTCAGGAAAGTTACGTGAAAGTTCAGTTTTTACTTAAAGAATCAAAGAGATACTATAACAAAGTAAACATACTTTCCGTCAGAATTAAAAATGGAAAATTTTATGTTGCGTTAAAATAATGTAGGACGATCAGTACTAAACAAAAAGAAACATAAGATGAGCATGTCATTGTGGAGGGTTCAACTATGATAGTTATTGTTTATCAACAAAAGGGTCCAGCTATTCTAACTATCATATAGACATGGGGTACAGATAGCCAAAATTCCACGAACTGCAATGACCGCGTGTGGGGGTCCATCCCTCAAGCTGTTTAGTCAATCCATCATCGGACATGGAGAAAAGTTTGCACAAAATAATGCAACTGGCGAAAAAAAATCAGCAGGTCTGTTTGTTTAGATTAAAATACACACGTGTCAACAATATAACATCCTATTCCTTTGTAACTCCCTCAATGATACATAAAAACATAAGGAATGGCATTTGAATGGACAATTCAAGTTGCCTCGTCTCCAATACGCAATGGCTCCATATGTTTTAAGGTTAGATTTCGTAGCTTAATTGTGTTTGTGTATCTCCACTCAATGTGACATGACTTCGAATTGAGGTATGTATACTATATTTCAGATGGAGTCCAGATTCGCCTGCTTTGAACTTCACTGTTGGCATTATCTTAAGACCATTATATAAAGACTACTCTCCAGCGTACCATGTGAACTTTCCCCATGTGGCCCATCTCGATTTCTTTAACTCAGATTCGTCATGACTGTTCATTTTGTGAGAATTGCCCCTTCATTAATTCATTTATCTTACTTCCATGTAAGGATGCATTGCCCAGGAACATAGGCAGTGGAACCGCACCTTCCTCGTATCAGCACTCTGATTTTGTATTGACATATTTTATATAATACTGTTTTATGATGATCCCGTTGATATCAATATCTCAGCCTCAACCCTACTTTTTTCGATTGTCTTTCCTTTCACCGGGACACCACTCCTATGGATCTATCCATGGTCCCCTCTAGGAAACCCTAGCTGGTCTAAAGATCTCGGATTACATTGGAACAAAAAGACAACTACACTATCCGTTCATGCTAGCTGTGACACCCTGATTCATCCAACGTCACATCTCGATTAGTTCTGCTTACTTTATTTGGTGGTGGGAGAACGACTCCTTTGTTATCATGGATAGGTGGCTTGTACTTTGTACGGTGATCGCACATATTTATTGTCAAATTGTAAATAAAGTAAACAAATGCCCAGGAAAGGAGGGATACCTTTGTAAGCAACAACGCAGCTGTAGTTGTTGTCGGGGTGGCCAAAATATGGCTCGGTTTTAGTACAGAAGTTGAGCCACGTCCCTTTTGGCTGCCTCCGGCCCGTCTGGCCGCTCTGATGGTGCCATACGGGGGATTGTGACCTTTGGCATCCTGGGGAGATGGATATTCTTCCTCTCCCTGTCTCTCTCCCTCTATTACTTTTTTAATGAAAGGAAAGAAAATGACTACAGTATCATGCGTAGCATTGATGCAGGCTATCTCTAATCGAAAAACACTTAAACTAGAGAGATGAAGACAGATTGGGGACCCAAGCAAGGAACCACCTCTACACCACATACCACGCCCTCGTCTAATTTCCAAATTTAGAACCTCCGCTGGAGAGGCTACAGTCTTGAAAATTGCTCAGCGATAGCTTGATTTCCGAATTCCTCCTAAACATCCTCAGTAACGTGCGACCAGCTTGCCCAGTTTTTGTTTCTTTTTCATCTCATTCAATTCCAAACAATTTACTAAGTTAATTCACAAACATAATCTTCAACGGATAAAAAGGGATATTCACATAGCCATACTTATCAACTCGAAAACCTAGAATCATCATCGAAGGATTTGAATTAGATGGTAGTGCAATATGAGCAATCTTCCACGAGAAGATGGAGATGAATATTAAGACAAAGAATGGGGGGAAAGCACCTAAAACCTTGATAAGTGATGTTGATTATAGTAGGAAAATGATCCGGAGAATGAGTGAATCTTGGTTGTGATGGAGCAGTAATGACCTTAAAATTCATCCTTTTCTTCTGCGGAATTTCTTGAAATCTAGCATCTTTTTTTTGAGTCTTAGGGAGACCCCGTTCCCCCTCCTCCTCAAACAGGTGCCAGAGCCCGGATGACTTAAGGAGTTGGTAATTACAGTGTGAAATCTAGCATCTTTTGTAGTGTACTATGATACTAAAACTCTATCTACTCCTTCCCGTCATCACACTCTACTAAATTGACATGTACACATGTTTATTGGAATGTAGTTGCTGGTAATTACCCATATTAAGAATTTCAAAATGGTTAGTTTGGTAAGAATTATGCTTCTCAGCAACAACCTATGTGCTTTAAATTTAAATAAAAGATTAAGTTCTAAAACAAGTTGCTTGTTGCTACTTATTATACGTGTATGCGTGATAAAGTCAATGGAGAATAATAACCCATGCTTTCACATAAGATCGTTTTGGTGCAAACGAAGTCTCTTCTCACTAATCAAATACATATATACGTTAAAAGAAACTTGTTTTTGCAATTAAATATTTTTATTAAATAATTGATTGATAAAGAAGTATCTAAAGTACAATAGTTATTTTGACAGAGTCGCTACGTTGCCCAGCCCACCCTATGCTAATAGAAAGCTAGAATGGAAAGAGGAACAAGAGATAATTACACTCGTCATTACATCACTTGCTGGACCCATCTCTGTGTTTTTTTTCTTTTTAAATTTGTCATTGTACAAGCATCATAGGGTCAAAGACGTAGATATAACCCTATACTCATTTATTCAAGTGGTCTAGTGTGTTCATATCCAAATAATAACCCGCTCACTCGCTTTACGAGGACAAAAACTTATTCATGTTTATGAGACATACATATGGATTCATTTTAGAATTAGGGTCTAAATCATTGTAAACATGTCCATTTATGATTAGCCATCATCGCTTCCGGGCTTTGACCTCAATTATTGTTAACCAAGAAAGGATATCGTGTGCTCCTCGTGGGCTTTCGCTAGACTGTCGGCACAGAGGTGGTACGAGGTTATGAAACGTGGTTCTTTCATCACCACTCGTTTCTATGACCCAGTGAGCAATTATAATTAAAAGGGGATGGAGCAATCCACTTAACCTCACCCATGACGACTCCCTTTTTCGTTCATGTGCCTATGATGACTGTTATCAACCGGTGATATTTCCTCTCTGATGCTGCTTTACTATTAATTGGATGATAAATACTTCTAGCCCCCATCATTGATTTCAGTGGGCTGTGCTGTGAATGACCTACGTGATAGGGACGGTAAGTTTTTTCCCCTTTTGTTTTATTTGGAGATGTGATGAGCATGATCTCAATCTCACATATACGTTTAAATTTGTTCAAGTGCCAACACAGAAAGTGGCTCTTGTTATTATATTATTTAGGTAACATCACGATACATAGTGTTTATATAATTATTATATTATAGATAGGTGGCATATACGTGTGTTTGCTTTTCACGCACATATTTGCTTGCTTTTCCAACAACCATATTTTATTATTTTTAATTATTTATTAGAAAATATTAAGCATAGGGGCCATTATTTGACGGATAATTGTGTGTGTCACATCTTAAATTTGATGTGTCAGTACATATTTTATATACAAAAATTATTATTTTTTAAAATAAAATTGGTCCTTGTGTTTGTACACTATCCTTTTATCTTTTTGTTTATATTGTATAATGAGACTCACTAATACTATAAGAAAGGTCACAGGACTGAATTGAATTTTCTCTTAAATTTTGGAATTACAAACCAGTCTGTGTGTACACTACACTTTATCTTTTCTTTTTAAAATGTTATATTGCATA
This sequence comes from Alisma plantago-aquatica, assembly GCA_963693085.1. Classification (NCBI taxonomy): domain Eukaryota; kingdom Viridiplantae; phylum Streptophyta; class Magnoliopsida; order Alismatales; family Alismataceae; genus Alisma; species Alisma plantago-aquatica. The sequence goes on from OY856411.1 coordinate 297,011,859, forward strand.
AGGAAACTCATCTACAGTATATAAGAAGCTCTGGTAGGTGGGTTAATATAATTTTTTCTATTATATTTGGATTTTCAAATAGGTTCATGTATGTGTAAACTACACTTTTGTCTTTTCTTTTTATAATTTATATTTATAAAGAGACCCATCTATACTATATAACAATGCCTGTAAAGAGTGTTGAATGCAATTTTCTCCATTATTTTGTGTAATTACAAACAAATCCATGTGTGTATACTACACTTTTATCTTTTCTTTTTAAAATTATATATGGTATAAGATGACTCATTTATACTATACAAAAAAGCACATTGATTGACTGAATACAATTCTCTTTATTATTTTTTGAAATTATAAATTAGTCCTTGTGTGTGTACACTACACTTTTGCATCTTATTTTCAAAAAAAAAATATAAAAGGAGACTCATCTATACTATATAGAAAGCACACAGAGTGGGTTGAATGCAATTGTAATATTCTCAATGTTGGTAAAATTTGAAATATATAAATCATGAATTGAATTATAGAAATATAATGTATGACGATAAATGGGGTCTTCAATAATATTACTGGTGGAATAATAATGTTAAACACCTTTCTGGTATGGGTACTTGTGGCACAAGATAAATAAATAAATAGAAGGAATTCATACATTGATGAATAATAATGACTTTTTGTATGTTTGAAAACAATAATGAAAATTGAAGGAAAAGGATGATTCATAAAGAAATGGTAATTGCTTTCATCATACGATTATTAGAACAAGTTTTGATTTAAAAGATCTTCCAATAAAACCCCACATATGAGTATACAATTGGAATAATATTCATGTTGTTCCTGTAATGGATTTAAAGAATATATTGAAGAGAGAGAAAAAAAAAGAACAATCTAGATTTTGAGTCATGAACTCCGTCCTAATGGTTGGATCAAATCTTTTAATTATATGTAGATGTATTTCCTTTATGAATTTTTAGTTTCTCAAAGCCAAGTGTTAATAAGAATATGATGGTGTCTTTTGTGACCTATAGATTTATAAAATTAAAGGAAAAAGTTTTATATAAGAGAATATATTTAATTACTTCCTTGCCTTTCTTCAGTTATCTTAAATTGGTGTCAAGTTGACTGATAAAGGAAATGCCTGTTATTGAAAATAGTAATGGTATATCATAATGTCGAAAGTATCTTGCCACTTTTGATAACTCCCTTGTACACCAAAGGGAAGGGGATAAAGTAAATGATGAGGATGTATATTATTGGTGGTTATTTATGACTAAGGCACCTTCTATATGCGTGCCAAGATTTTTTTTTCTTTGCCACTCTCTCTTTTTCCTTCTTTCTTTCCCGTAGTAGTCGCTAGGGTTTCCTCCTAGACAAGTATATATAAGGACCCCTAGATCCCTTGTCACCAGGGTGACACCCAACCTCTATCGGCCACGAGGGAACCTACGACCACCATTACTTCAATCATGTACCAGCAAGAAGGGGCTGCAAGGCAGAAGAATCGAGTGTTTCCCTCCAGGGTAGAGGGACTCCTTCTCCCTACTGTCTTCATCAACCTGCAGAACTTCCCAGCCATGATCGTTTTCCCTAGCAGCTGTCATCTTGGCCTTGTTGCACGTAGTAGCTGGCATTGGAGGCTAAAGGTATGAGCAGGTGGCGCAGATGGAAAGGGAGGGTGGAGATGACCGTATGCGGTCTCCAATCAGTGACACATAGGCGTAAAGTACCAAGGATCTGAGTTTCGGCCATCGGAACAGTAACACCAACTACTTTGGATCCCCAGCACTGGGGCAATGATAGAAGAAGAGATTGTGGTGGAGGGAAGGAGATAGGCTAGTAGGAGGGTTAGCAGAACCTCAAGAGGATGACAGAGAGACAACATTGACATAATCAAGGAGGTTTGCTACTGATGACCTAGATTACAGGGTGAGATGACCAGAGGAGGAAGGAGGCACTATGTTGTGGTAGGGTGAAGAAGCCACCCTAGTCCTCTCGTCTTTCTATAGATCCAAGGGAGGCCATCGGGCTAGGTCAGGTGTTGGTGGAAGGAGCGGCAGACGACTCCCCCTTCTCGGCCGAAGGCGTCGTGTTTCACGACGGGTTTACCGACACACGCAGGGTCGGGAGTTCCCCGCATGACAGCTGTAGAGGGACCTCATCCTGGGACGCACGCGAGGGTGGAAGCAAGACACGATCCGGGTTGGCTGGTATATGGAGCCTAGCCGAGATCTACAAAACCAGTTAAATAAAAAGAAAAGGTAATGGAAAAGAGAGGTATAAGTCATTGGTGTGGCAGTTCTCTATTAGGCAATAAATAAGTTATCTTGCAAAAATCTTAGAAACTGTTAGGATATTCCAATGAAAATAAGTTTTATATGAAAATTGATCAGAAAAATGAGAAGAATCCAAATAAAATAGATTCAAAATATAATTATTCTTTATTTTTTAAAAATAGGGTATTATATGATAAAGTGGTGATTGGCATATTAAAAAACCCTAGTTTGAGTATTAAACATGTGGAAAAGGTTAAAGGCCCTTTTTCTATGCTATTACATGATCTTGTTGAATAATCTAATTTCTATGATGGCCATGATCATAAGGATGATAATCATGACTAACAAAATGGATAGGTATACACATGAATAAATAGGGTTATGAAATGTAGGTCATATCTTGTTATGTTGATTAATAAAGTTAATCTGATCTAAGTGTTTATAATGAAGGAATATGATAAATTTGATGATCATGGTTATATTAATATAAATTAGGGTTCTTAATGTCATTAAGTTAATGAACATGAGAATTGGAACATCAAACATGACCCTTATGGTGACTCGATGCCAATGAAACCTAATCCCTGGATCAGAACGAAGTAGGGTTTAATGCAATTAATGTGATTAATGAGATGGTGACAATTTAGGATTTATAAACGTGTAGATTAAAGTTAATTATTTGGATTGCTTGATGATGGGATATATCCTTGAAGTACATATATTGTGTGTTCTGCATGGCTCGCCATCAAGGTACATGGATACGCTTATGACTACTCGCAATATCGATTGCCGATGTTTTTTTTAGTGTTTCTCAAGTATTTGTGAAATAGAATGTTTAGTGTTTATTTACATTCTGCTCATTCATAATGCCACTATGAGTATGACAGAAAGAAAGAATGATAAGATGTTAGTGTTCTTATTTGCCAGTGATTTATTGATATATGTTGTTACAATACTTGAACTTTGTGGTTACACCCCATGTACACAGTATAGTAATATGCTGACCGTGTTTTATTTGTCAGTGTCATAGGTATATGTTTCACATGATAAAAGACATGAAGAATAAGATGAAAGATGTCAAAGGTATTAAAGCTATACCAAGGAGGACTAGATAGATGATACTTATTCTCAATAGGTATTAGTTCCCAAAGGTATATCATTTTACAATTTGTAAATGATATTTGAAATTTAATTGAAATTGTTTTCTATTATTTTTTATTTGACTAATTTGGATCCTTGGAAATATAGGCAATCACTCTCAACTTGAAGATATTCCCTTAATTGGGGGACACAAAAAGTGAGGTTGTTACATTTGATATCAGAGCACCATATTTTTCAAATAATATTTAATAGTTTATAATTTCAAGTAATCTATACAAATATGAGACAATTATTAGGGAATTTTCTAAAGATAAGGTGTCTAGAAGTGACCACGACCGGGGGCTTACAAAATTTTCCTCTGTACCGCTAGTCGGCTTACGAGGTGCATTCTTCCTGGCCAAAGTCAAAAGTCTTTGTCCTCTGTAAAAAAACCTTTAGGGTTCCTCTCATCTTGATTCATCCACTTTTCATCCTCTTATTTAATAAACCCTAAAAGAAACTTCCCTCCTCATCTCAAGTTAGGAATTTGAGAAGAAGTAGGATTAAGGAATCCTCTGCCAATTAATGCACATATAATGTGAAGTGATAATGACCATGTAATGTGGAAATTGTAAAGTACATGTATCATGGAAATAATGATAATGTAGAGAAAAACGTTATATGGGTTTTCCCTAGGACCCTAACCCTAGATCTAGATGGAACTAGGGTTGGTTTAGAAGAGCTCTAGAGGGTCAAGGGACATGGAAACTCTAAGAAGTAGGATATAGTCCCTAACCCTAACCCTAAAACTTTAATCATAAGAGATGATAATGGTGTGGTGATATGAACCTTTAAAAAAAGAATAAGAAAGATAAATATGAATTAAGTGACCCAACCTCCCATGCATGTTTGCATGTGGAACAAGGAATTAATGAGAATTTTTTTAAGAAACTTTTGAACAACATGGGGTATAATATAACATCCTCGACTAACTTTGATGGATGTATGTGATACATGTGGGATGTATGATCGGGCATATCTAATCACCTCAAGCCAAGAGGGCCTATGTATGATTGGTCATTATGGTGGATAGTGATTTGTCCCAGAAAAGATAATCATCTCAAGAAAATGAATATGTATGACTACCACTATATAGATAGGTGGTTGGATAAGGCTTAGGTATGATTTCCTTTGTAGAGACTTACCCTAGAGAGAGGGTTCCCCACATTAATACTTCAGAACTGGAGTTCCCACAAAGAATAAGTTGAGAAGTTAGAAATAAAATGCATGAGTATATACATGAGAAACATAAGTAACCAATGGTTATATATATGAAAAATGAAAATCTGAATATAACTTGCTCAAACCCCTCATGCTATCTCTGGAGGTTTGGATAACTATGATCAAGCCCCGAGAGGGGAAGGTCAGGAAAGATCAAGCCCTTGGAGGGAAAGATCACAGAAGTTGATGCCTTGGAGGGGAAGCCGACATAGTACCAAGCCCCTTAGGGGAAGGTCAAGAAAGGTCAATCCCCTAGAGGGGAAGGCCAACATACACACCAAGCCCCCAGAGGGGAAGGTGGACCAAGTCCACTACATGGACAAACCCCATGAGAGGGTATCCCAAAAATTGAGCAAACAAGGGTTGAGAAGTTATAATAATAAAAAAAATGCATAAAGATGAAAATATGAAACCTCTATGGCTAGTGTTCCATCACGGGGTGGGTCAACCCAAGAGTGGGAAGATGACCTATGGGGAAGGAAGAACCTTAGACCTTGGGTCGGGTTGTGTCTAGAGATCCTAACCTCCTCCTACGAGCCTAGAAGGCACCCTAGGTTAGGACCTTCCCTAGAAAGATAAATTGGCTACATTAATTTAAGGATTGAGGTAACCATGAATGTCACCTAATATAAAAGATGAAAGCACATATATTGAGTATGATTCTTTGAACTCAAGTATGCCATCTCTGAGGAACATGAGAAAAGAAATTGCTATGGAAGTGGTTGGCCATATGAGACCGAGTCTAAAAACAATGTTGCCATGAGTCCAATGAGGGGACATAAAGTGAATAATGAGCATTATAAGATATGGAGGAATCAACTTTAAAGAATTACATACTAAAATAATGTGCTTGAAAATGGTTAGTGTTGTGATATCGGAGTAAGCCCAGGAGAAGGATAGAGCCCCAAGTTAATCCTAAGGTCAAGTAGGGCGTATTAAAGGTACATGGGACCAATGGGATTAGGAGTTGATTGTTGAATGCATAAGAGCATATGGTCGGCGGGTAACAACTAGGTTTGCCCAAGGTCCATGACTCAGGAGATTAAATACCTTCATGATGATCATGTTGCCTAATGGGTGAATGTGAGAGGCACTCCCTAGATGCATAAGGATGAGATCACTCCAAAAAAGTACATATACCCCTAAACACCTTGAGGAAGTGGCTAAGGCTCATAGTACCTGAGATGTAAAGGTAAATGATATAAGAAGTCATGTAATAATGATGAGAGGAGTTTTGTACAAACTCAAGAGTGAAAAAGATATTTGACTTCATGAATTAAAAGAAAGTATGTTTAGAGTCAAGTTGGGGATTATACGACTTACAATGTGAAATTGAAAGATAAAATACGGATATACCATCTTTTCTCATGGAATGGGATGGACTTGGTGTTTGGTCTGTAGTCAAGTATTCTTTTTCATCCCATTATGAGGGAGAAATTTTGGGTAGACATATCTTGTGCTTGAAATTGACATATTAGAATGAATACCTTAATTTAAAATTAATCAGATGACCTGGGGTTAGAGGTGTTACCTCACCCTTATGTGAAACTGAATGAATAATAGGTTGGAAACCTAGGTGAAATGATAGTCACCAAGTGAAATTGATATCACAAAATTAAAATGGAATAATTAAGAGATGATATCATATGAATACTAAGGATATGGATGTACCTTGAAATTGAATTCAAGGCTTAATATAATGTGAGGAATTTGCATATTGATAACCTAAGAAGGGTTGCTAACCCTATGGATGAGTTATCATTCACCTAAGAACACTATGATTGAATTTTTGGGACAGAATTCCTATTAAGGAGGGGTGAATGTAATATCCTCAACTTTTGTAAAGATTGGAATATATAAATCATGAATTGAGTTATATAAATATAATGTATGAATCGATAAATGGGGTCCCCAATAATATTACTGGTGGAATAATAATGTTAAACACCTTTGTGGCATGGGTGCTTGATTCAACCCTATTTTAGGGCTTTATCGTGTGTCATTTTGCATTTCAGCCACATCTATACTTGTTAGATTACATGTTATTTCCCCCAATATGCTTATTTATATCAAATGCACTTGTGGAGGCTTTTTGCATGTTTTATAGGTAATTTGTCCACTACTTGATGGCATGGAAAGAGGATGGTCCAGTCTAGGGTTTCCTTAGGCTTGGAGGAGCTCAAAATGAGGCCAAAACCACTTCCAACCTACCCCAAGTGGTCAAAGAAAGTTTTGAAGCAATACCCTCCATGGATGATCAAGTTCAAGGCTCAAATGCATGGGAGAGACACCACCACAACCGTGGTGAGCCCCCACGGCCGTGGTGGACATGCCCCAAGTGCAAAAAATCAGTAAAACTCCCAGAAATTGATGAAAATGACCAAAACGACTGTGGTGATCAACATGCCCGTGGCCATAGGTGTCCACCACGACCGTGGTGACCCCCCACGGTCGTGGCCATCCATGTACACCTCCCTGTGATCTCCACATTCTAATAAACACACGACCGTGCCCATCCACCACGGCCGTGGTCTACCCTACCCACCACGGCCATGCTACTCACAAAATCCACCTAGTTTTCACTACTTTCCCCATTTTGCCCCTAACTTAACCCTAGACCCCCTAGATCCCTATATAAGCCCTAGTGGCGGATGAGGGTTGGGGTTTGGCTGCTTAGAACCTCATTTTCACCCCCTTGTCACCTCCACTCCATTCCACTTCACCTCCACCTCAAATCCACTCCATTTCACCATTTCCACCACATAACCCCCCATATCTAAGCCTTCCATCCACTTCCCACCACCATTTTACCCCATTCCATCCAAGAAGGAGGAGGACGACCTTGCAGCTGCTGGAGAGGAGGAGTCCTTCATCTACACTGAGATCCATGGCTACTTCTTCCTATATCTTCTCTCTTTTTGTATTTTCCATGTCTATGAGTAGCTAGTCCCCTTGGGTGGGCTGTTTGGGGGAAATTATGTTACTTTGATACCATGTTGGGGGATAATAACTTGTAAACATTGTAATTCCATTTGTTAATGATTATATTCTATTTGCATCTCATTCTCCATGGATTGCTTGTTGGTTTGTGTGTAAAATCACTTAGGAATTTAGGCAAATTGCTTATATGTGTGAATTTTGGGATTTGCCCCTAGGTCCAATTCTTGGATCCCTAGGTTGCCTCCCATCTTCCTACATTCTAATATCCCTAAACCTAAGTGAGAGATCTAAGTAGCTAGATTAGGTAATTCTAGTGAAATTCGCATGGAGCCTTCTCAAGGCTAGAATGTGGGGGAATTGGGGTCCAAAACCCTAATCTCACCTCCCCATTACTACCCTCGGCTCCTAATTGCCCTAGGAATGCCTAATCTAGAAACCTAGACTTGATTAGACTCTAATTGGATTGAACCTAACCCCTAACCCAATTGAGCCTCGTAAGGGTAGTGGGTGGTGTTAGGGACTAATTCCCTTATACACAACCTAGCATATCCATGGCCAGTTAGTAGCTTAGGTTAATTCATTAGACTCTAACTTGTTGTTTGGTTTGGATAATCTAAATGGAATCATAATGTTCATATGTCACCCCCAACTTAAGTGATAAGTTCATACCCCTAAACAACCCACACCTCTCTTTACTGCTTAAAACCCTAGATTTGTGCTCGCTTAGCTTAATTACCTCTTTCCTTGCTTAGTTAGCTTCTTGCTTTGTTCTTACCTTATTCATGTTAGTTTAGTTCTTTAATTGCTCTTTTTCTCTTCTTGCTTTCTTTAGTGTAATTTGCCTTTTCATACCCAGCTTAATCTGTTCTTGCCTGTTTAGCCTTAATCTAATCTAGGTTTAACATACATTTTGTTCTCGCCTTTAATTGCTTGCTTGTTCATCCTTAGTTAACAATCAAATCAACCTTTAAACCCTTAACCCTAGTCTCCGCAGTAGGAACCCAGCAAAACTAACCTAGCTCTAGCGCCCCCTCTTTTCCCTGTGGATCGACCCTTTACTTGCCACCTTCCTATACTACGACACGACCTCATGCACTTGCGGGTGTAGTGTTTTAGTAGACGTAGGTAGCTAGTTTAGGTTTATAAATTTCGAAAGCAAATTCCCATCACGTGTGTTTCGACCTCGTGGGGCGCATCTAGTCGGGTCAAATCGGCTAGTGTGTTGCACCTCTAGCGGAAGTGCACCAAGCTTTCTGGCGTCGTTGCCAGGGATTAGAGGTGCTCGGCCTAGCTAGTTAGTTTTGCTTTGACTTTTCCTACTACCCTCATCATTTCTATTCTTTATTCATTACTCTTTGCATTCTTTGTGTATATTGGTTTGCTAACTTGCTTTCTTTTGTTTGGTTGTGCCTTGTGCATGTGACAAGCCACTCGGAGAAGACAAGATGGAAGGCCAAAATGCACAAACCCATCCATTTCCTCCACCACCCTACCTCCAAGGCTGTCCTAAGCCTTACATACCTCCACCACCTCCATTGCCGCAACCTTCCCACTACTTCACTTTCCAACCTCAATTCCCTCCTCCACTACCCTACATCCAAGGCTATCTGATAATCGTCGTTTTGCAATATCAATCACTAAGATGATTAATCCTAGAGTTTAAACCTTTTTTACTTCCGGTTTTAAGGGTAGTATAAAGGGTCGATCCCACAGGACAACTTTAGAGATTGTTTCTTTATTCCCAATTATTTTTGAAGGATTATTTTGTTATTTTTTGTATTTTTAGAACAGAAAATAAAAGTCGGATTTGGGTGTTGGTGATTATACTAAGAATTGCAAAAACACTTAACAAGAATGAAGAAAATGCACAAGAGAGAATTAAACTATTGTTAGCACAAAAAGAACTATATGAATTGAAAAGACTAAGAATTAAAGAAAGTAAAGGCAAACAAGAATTCGGTGATTCAAATCAAGAGAAGGGAATCGAGGCTCGTAGGGGTTTTCACCACCTTAGCCTAGGTGATAGCAACTAAATCTTAACCGACGATTCGATGAAGGCTTGCGAATTTTAAAGTCACAAAAGAGAAACTCCACATGAGCCCATTGGTCTTGGTGCTCATGCTTCCTAGTTTATCATCCTAAGAGACGAAAATCCACGGTCATATCAAAACGTCTATGTAATCGATTTTATTGTTCTAAATCCGGATTTCCATGGTCATATCCATCCGGATTAACATACGATCCGAAGATCAATCAAGTAAAATCGATTACCATCTAATCGTATGAGATTAAGTTGCTAAAACCATGGCTAAGGGGTTATTCCCCTTGCCCCGATAAGAAACTACTCACACATGGAAAAATAGGAGACGGAGGAAGAAAGTTCAAAAGCCATAGTCTAGCCCAAAAATCAGGAGATGAATCCTTATGCTAGAGTCAATGAAATGGCTTAGCCCTTTGTTCCTTGCTCCAAAAATAAGTGTGAAGAAAAGAAGATTAAGGCAAAGCGAGAAGATGAGACAAGAACAAGGTTGGAAGAATGTGCTTGAAGTAAAACTATTTTATTGCATAAAAGAAAAGGATTACACTATTGCTTGCTACAGAATTCCGAAAAATACAAGAAGACCCAGATGCCTTGAGGAGGAGGAAGTGCCCCTCCTTTTATAGGAGAAGGAGGGGGGTATACATTAGGTTTAAGGAAAAAGAAATGGCCGCCGGCGGCTGCCAACTTTCTAGATCTAGTCAATAGAGGAAACAATTGATTTCTTTGCATCCCTTTTGCATTAATTTCCCGCAACAGCAGTTTCGAGCGTATTTTTGGGTCAGTCAAATATTCAGAAGCGGCCCGAAAATATATTTTTCCTGTAGATAATTGAATTATCTTTCCAAAGCATACTTGCACAATAAATTCCGCCTTGGGATGTGGGAGTTATACCAATTTTGGTGAAAGGTATATACTGAAATCAAATTCTGCGGGAAAACGTAGTGCCACTTTCACTGGTTAATTGCGCAGCCAAATAAACACCAAAATTGCCGCAAAATATGTCTTTTTTGTAGCCAATGAAATTATCTTTTCATTCCATACTTTATCTTGAAATTCCGCCTTTAGACGCAAAAGATATGGCTATTTTGGTGACGAGTATCTCAGGCACTGCGGGAATATTTGAAAAGCCTCATATCTTCATCTTTTATTTTCTCGATTTAATTACTTAGATAATTCCTGAAAATTAAGAAAAATATCATAAGAATTCAGGAAAAAATATCAAGAAGATGAGAGTGATATTTATTTTTGAATTAACTAAAATTAACAAAAAAGTCCTAATTAATTATTCTAAATGAAGCAAAAATAAGAGATGAATATGCATTCATCAAAATACCCCAAACTTAAACTTTGCTCGTCCCGAGCAACATTAAAATTAAGAAATAGTTTCAAGATATACTCTCAACCTATCATCCTCACTCTCCTAATAACCACTTGATTCCTTCCACCAAATATGGCCAAGCGACCCTGACTTCCTGAATTCACGAAAAGTGACTTTTATATTTCTACTTCACAAACTTACATTTATTCAAGACCTGCAATAAAACAGATTTTCATTTCACCTTTGCATTTGGTATTCCATTTTTTTTTAAATTTTACACAAGAACAGGGCTGATTTGGATAGTTGGGGTTTTTTTAGTTTTCCCCTGGGTAGAAAATTGGAGTGAAGGAGGTATGGAAGAAGGACAGTCTCTCCTCTATTCGACTCGAGACTTTTTTATTTAGTGGACATGCAGTTACATTGACAGCATTTTTTTCTTTGATTTTTGGTGATACACCCAATTGCGTGGGTATGGAAGAAGAGGAAGAGGGGGAAGGGGTGCCACCCCAAACTTAGCTTTTTGGGCATTATTGGCTTTTTTTTACGAATGGAAAGATTTGGAAGTGGTGGAAGAAGAGTAGAAGAGGCTGTTCTTGTGCAACTTTTTTTTGTCTTATCTTTTTTTTTAGAGTACCATGCATTGGTTCAACTATTACCGAATTATGCAAAAAATCAAGAAAATTTATACAAGTTGTACATGATAAGAAAGCATCACTCTTGAATACTATCAGTCCTCTATGGCTTGCCATCTTTTCCAAGGAGTGGTTATTATTTGAGGTCCTAAGTGACAGGAGGATTTCTAGTCATGAAAGTTTCAAAATTTTAGTTACAAGGCAGTTACATCATTAAGGGGAGTATTTTGACAAATGATCATATCAAGGCCGACTAGATAAAGGCCATGCACAAAGAAACTATATGCAGAAAAAAAATGAAAATAATGCAAGAATAAAAAGATAAGGGGGTGGAATAGAAACATACCACCCACCTCCACCCCGGACTCAAATTTTTGCTCGTCCCGAGCAAAATCGAAACCCGAGATGGAGGGAAGAGAAGAGCAAGGATTTCCAGGTGGCCCTGGTAGCTCAAAAAACATCCAACTGAAGGGGATGTGTATGAGGGCTGAGACCTTTATCTGAGGAGCTTCATAGTGTACCCTATGATAGGGTAATTGTAGAAGCTCGGTGGGGTGCTCATATTTGCTTTCACCTCGCATTCCCTCTAATAGGATCCACATATCTTCCATCAATAGCAAAGGAAGTGTTGAAGATGGATGTGGATTGGGGGAGGTTGGTGGGTACCAAACTGGTAACACATGCAGTGTCAGATGTGCAAAGTTAGGCGGAGGATCAGGCTCTGGTTTCCCTCGGTCATATTGACCTGCATATAAGAGAATTGGTGGTGATACAAAAAAATTAAAATCATTTACAAAGGTGTTTTGTTTCTCCTTCAAATTAATGCCATCAACATTGGGTTTGGTAAGTTTCATTGTTGATGTAACATATGTCTCTAATTTTTTTGTAGGAGGGATGATGATGTCTTCTTTGCAAACAATAGAAGGGGGTGTGTGGACTTCTTCTAATGGTGGTATCTCCCCTTCTAGATCAGCCATGTGTGGGATGGAAATTGGCTGTGATGGCTCGGGAAGAATCATAAAGGGGGTTAGATTCTCATTATCCAAAATAGACTCAAAAGAAGGGTATTGGTCTATGGTATCATTCAGATTTATGTTAAGGATGGGAGGAGTTGTTGGATCTTCATAATGACTTGCCTTCTTTGACATTTCATATTCAAGTAAAAGAGTCTGTAAAGGAAAGATAGGGATACCAACGTCCTCATCACACACAAAATATGGCTCCATGGTTTGTTCTATTTCTTCAGGATCTGACATATATGACAGAAAATAAGGATCATCATCGTCATCGTCAGGAAGAACCATCTTGGGTTGCTCAAGCTCTATAGGGGGAGTTTGTGAATGATCCTCTAGAAAGGTAGCGAACATGGCTTGACTGGATTCAAATTTTTCTTGTGCTTCTGCTACCATCTTTTCTAAGACCTTAAGTCTCTCTTCCGGTTCAAGATCAATTTGCATTTCACCATAGGATTTATACACCCCAAAATTTTGGTCATCCTCGCCACACTCCCCATAGTGTCCTTGGCCATAGTACTCCTCATATTGTTTTGGGTGGCATTGCTCCTCATAATAATCTCCAGAAGATGGTGGATTGTAATTTCCATTGCGTCCATCTTGGTAGGAAGATTCAATATTATAAGGTGTCACCAATTCATGAGGAAACATATTTGAACAATCTATATTTTGGGTTTGGGCTTCTACTAAGGTGGCCAATAAGGTTTGGCTAGTTAGGAGTTTTGTTGCCATGTTCTCTAGGGACCTAAGTTTCTCTTCTTGTTGAGGATTATATTGGGTATCATAAATAGGTCCATTTCCCCCAAAGTTTTGTTGGTCGTACCCTCTCTCAGAATATGGATAGCAAGTTTCCCCATATTGGTTCTCAGAAAAATAAGGATTTATATTGTACTCACTAGGATGAAAGGGCTCATAGAGAGGGGTGCTATGTGATAAATTTAGACAGACAAGAGATGCATGGTGGCAATGACCACAATAATAACATTGTGGGGGATATTGCAATGCCCACTCCATTTGAAAGTTTTTTTTTACAATTCAAAAAAAGAACTAAAGATTTTGTACAAGACTGTAAATTACAAAAAAAAACGGAAGCTAAGGGATTATGACTCAAGGTTAAAATTTACAAAACTAACTAAAATTACAATTTTTTTTACAAACTAGCGTATTTGCAGAAAAAACGGACTGCCGGAATGGAAACTCGGCAGAAGGAGGAGTAGCACTTCCGGAATGTTACTCAGAAGGCATAAAAAAGGAAAAAAGTTTTTTCAAAAATTTTGGGGTTCGAGAAAACAATCCGTTGTCCCCGGCAACGGCGCCAAATTGATAATCGTCGTTTTGCACTATCAATCACTAAGATGATTAATCCTAGAGTTTAAACCTTTTTTACTTCCGGTTTTAAGGGTAGTATAAAGGGTCGATCCCACAGGACAACTTTAGAGATTGTTTCTTTATTCCCAATTATTTTTGAAGGATTATTTTGTTATTTTTTGTATTTTTAGAACAGAAAATAAAAGTCGGATTTGGGTGTTGGTGATTATACTAAGAATTGCAAAAACACTTAACAAGAATGAAGAAAATGCACAAGAGAGAATTAAACTATTGTTAGCACAAAAAGAACTATATGAATTGAAAAGACTAAGAATTAAAGAAAGTAAAGGCAAACAAGAATTCGGTGATTCAAATCAAGAGAAGGGAATCGAGGCTCGTAGGGGTTTTCACCACCTTAGCCTAGGTGATAGCAACTAAATCTTAACCGACGATTCGATGAAGGCTTGCGAATTTTAAAGTCACAAAAGAGAAACTCCACATGAGCCCATTGGTCTTGGTGCTCATGCTTCCTAGTTTATCATCCTAAGAGACGAAAATCCACGGTCATATCAAAACGTCTATGTAATCGATTTTATTGTTCTAAATCCGGATTTCCATGGTCATATCCATCCGGATTAAGATACGATCCGAAGATCAATCAAGTAAAATCGATTACCATCTAATCGTATGAGATTAAGTTGCTAAAACCATGGCTAAGGGGTTATTCCCCTTGCCCCGATAAGAAACTACTCACACATGGAAAAATAGGAGACGGAGGAAGAAAGTTCAAAAGCCATAGTCTAGCCCAAAAATCAGGAGATGAATCCTTATGCTAGAGTCAATGAAATGGCTTAGCCCTTTGTTCCTTGCTCCAAAAATAAGTGTGAAGAAAAGAAGATTAAGGCAAAGCGAGAAGATGAGACAAGAACAAGGTTGGAAGAATGTGCTTGAAGTAAAACTATTTTATTGCATAAAAGAAAAGGATTACACTATTGCTTGCTGCAGAATTCCGAAAAATACAAGAAGACCCAGATGCCTTGAGGAGGAGGAAGTGCCCCTCCTTTTATAGGAGAAGGAGGGGGGTATACATTAGGTTTAAGGAAAAAGAAATAGCCGCCGGCGGCTGCCAACTTTCTAGATCTAGTCAATAGAGGAAACAATTGATTTCTTTGCATCCCTTTTGCATTAATGTCCCGCAACAGCAGTTTCGAGCGTATTTTTGGGTCCGTCAAATATTCAGAAGCGGCCCGAAAATATATTTTTCCTGTAGATAATTGAATTATCTTTCCAAAGCATACTTGCACAATAAATTCCGCCTTGGGATGTGGGAGTTATACCAATTTTGGTGAAAGGTATATACTGAAATCAAATTCTGCGGGAAAACGTAGTGCCACTTTCACTGGTTAATTGCGCAGCCAAATAAACACCAAAATTGCCGCAAAATATGTCTTTTTTGTAGCCAATGAAATTATATTTTCATTCCATACTTTATCTTGAAATTCCGCCTTTAGACGCAAAAGATATGGCTATTTTGGTGACGAGTATCTCAGGCACTGCGGGAATATTTGAAAAGCCTCATATCTTCATCTTTTATTTTCTCGATTTAATTACTTAGATAATTCCTGAAAATTAAGAAAAATATCATAAGAATTCAGGAAAAAATATCAAGAAGATGAGAGTGATATTTATTTTTGAATTAACTAAAATTAACAAAAAAGTCCTAATTAATTATTCTAAATGAAGCAAAAATAAGAGATGAATATGCATTCATCACTATCCTAAGCCTTACACACTACCACCACCTCCATTGCCACAACCCTCCCACCAATTCACCTTCCATCCTCAATTCATTCTACCACCTCCATCACCACAACCCTCCCACCAATTCACCTTCCAACCTCAATGCCCTCCTCCACCTAAAGTCCAAGGGCCATCAACACCGATGCCACCACCACAACTATCACATGCTCCCCCTACTTCCCATAAGAAAATGGATATGATCGAGACCCCTCTCCTTGGTGCCTATGAAGACCCGTTCCTTAAGAGAGGGAAAACCTATGGCATGAGATTTCTGAGGGTCTTAAGGCTTATTACGATCTATGATGATGATCCCCAAGGAGAGAGAATTGCTAAAAAAGACTTACAAAGCTCGCATGACCCTTGGGAGGAAGATCAATCAAGGAAAGCATTTGAGAGGATTGCTTATGATGGGGGTGCAAACATTTTGTTTTTGGACAATGGTTGATGGTGAAAGAACAAGAAGCCTGGCTGAAGGCATGAAACTTAGCGCTTATGGGAGGCAACCCACATAGGTTTGGGAAATTTTGACCTAACCTTCACTTTTTGATACAATTGCTTTGTTTTTACACTTTCCAAGAAAACACACACACACACACACTTGTGTTTAATAGTTTTTGTCTAGTTTTAAGATGTGCAGGTGGTAACAAGGTGAAATGAAGGAAATTTGAGTACAATTGAGAGAAGGATTCAAAGAAAAATCACTTTGGGTCAAGTTTTTGAGTGTTTGATGTTCCTCATTTTGAGAGTAGCAGCTATAGGGACCACCACGGCCGTGGTACATCAATACGACTGTGGTCATTTGCATGAAAAACACACCAAGTTCCTGGATTCATAAGCAAAATTGAGAAAAGCTGCCAAAGGACTTCACCACGGCCGTGCCAGGCTGCACGGCCGTGCAACTTGAAGCCACCATGGTCGTGCTGCAGACCAATTTCAGCCATTGAAGGTAGATTAGTGCGGTAGCTACTACGCATATCCTCCACCATAGGGAGGAACACTGTCAGAGCCTCAAGAGAGCCATGATCGTCTACCCTATCATCCTAAACTCTAGGATCATGTTGAGGACATCATGATTCAAAAGTTTGGGGTGGTAGGGCAGGTATGCCCTAGTTTCACTTTACATTTCACCTGCCACATCCACTTTTGTTTTCTTGTTTTTACTATCTATCTTAGTCATCTTTACTGCTTTGCATACTTGCATGTCATGTAGTTTACTTTCTTGCAATTTTTGCGTAATTTTTCAAAACAATTTGCTCTTCTTGCCATGCATTGCATATCATGCAAATTTTTGGTATTTCTTGCATGTTATAGATAGTATTTGCTTGTTTACTATTTTAAGTTCAATAATATAGGTTTAGATGTGATTGGAGGCAACTTGGCACCATTTTGGCCAATTTTGCCCAAATTTGAGATTTCTTGTCTAAAAAGTGTGTTTTGACCCAATCTCTACTGTTGTGAGTAAAAATGATGACCTTTGACAAATGCAAGTGAATTATCATTGTTTGTTGCTAAGTGGTATCAATTCTTGACTTTTTACATGTGCATCACCTCTCTCATGATTGTGATTGATTTGGCTGAATTGTGAACTTGAGCAAGATTTGAACGCTTAGTGTTTATGGAATCACTTGTTTGATATATCAATTTCATCTTGTTCATTCATGTGGTGTGATATCTTAGATGAATTGTTGGATTAATTTTCATGCAGGATGTCTTATGTGGAAAATCATACCAATGACCCCTCTTTGACTCGACCTTTCTCTCACCATCTTCTTACCCTCTGCCTCATGAAAGGATGCCAAAGTGCACATATTAGTCGTGGCCACCTCCAAAAATTTGGGGTGGCCACATCTCTATCTCCCCGCTTCACTCTATCCACCATATGCCCTATCTATACCAAGGGCAAGAAAAAAAGAAAAAAAAAGAGAAAAGCAAAAAATAAAATAAAAGGATGCTCCTGTTTAAGAGCGTTCAAATAAAGAAAAGATGAGTGGGTAATAGCACTCCAAGGATCTTACCACAACCCTTTCTTCCAACTTCATACCCATTGAGCTAAGAAGCATCAAACTTAGCTCATTTTGTCCTTTTTCGCAGCCATGTGGGTTATTTGGTGTGATTTGAGATATAAGATTGAATGCATGAATGTGAAACAACACTCCTAGTCATTCTTGATTAACGCCACAATGAAACGGTTTACCCAGAACTTAATGGAAGAAATATGGATAACTTGTGTATTCTATGCACTATATTTGAAGTTCATATGCTTTGTGCTCTTTTCATGATTGGATTGTGAAAGTAGTAGAGGAGAGAGGTGAAATGCATGTACTTAGTCATCTTTGATCTCGTTCAGCAATAATCACCTTTTACATTGCATTTGTCATGTCTTGAATGTGAACAGTTTGTAGAGAGATTGAGTTGGAGCATACTTGAGGACAATTATGTTTCAAGTTTGGGGTGGTGATTCAGCCCTATTTTAGGGCTTTATCATGTGTCATTTTGCATTTCAGCCACATCTATACTTGTTAGATTACATGTTATTTCCCCCAATATGCTTATTTATATCAAATGCAATTATGGAGGCTTTTTGCATGTTTTATAGGTAATTTGTCCACTACTTGATGGCATGGAAAGAGGATGGTCCAATCTAGGGTTTCCTCAGGCTTAGAGGAGCTCAAAATGAGGCCAAAACCACTTCCAACCTACCCCAAGTGGTCAAAGAAAGTTTTGAAGCAATACCCTCCATGGATGATCAAGTTCAAGGCTCAAATGCATGGGAGAGACACCACCACGACCATGATGAGCCCCCACGGCCGTGGTGGACATGACCCAAGTACAAAAAATCAGTAAAACTCCCAGAAATTGATGAAAATAGCCAAAACTACTGTGGTGATCAACATGCCCGTGGCCATAGGTGTCCACCACAACCATGGTGACCCCCCACGGCCGTGGCCATCCATGCACACCTCCTTGTGATATCCACATTCTAATAAACCCACAACCGTGCCCATCCACCACGGTCGTGGTCTACCCTACCCACCACGGTCGTGCTACTCACAAAATCCACCTAGTTTTCACTACTTTCCCCATTTTGCTCCTAACTTAACCCTAGACCCCCTAGATCCCTATATAAGCCCTAGTGGCGGCTGAGGGTCGAGGGTTGGCTGCTTAGAACCACATTTTTGCCCCCTTGTCACCTCCACTCCATTCCACTTCACCTCCACCTCAAATCCACTCCATTTCACCATTTCCACCACATAACCCCCCATATCTAAGCCTTCCATCCACTTCCCACCACCATTTTACCCCATTCTATCCAAGAATAAGGAGGAGGATGACCTTGCAACTGCTGGAGAGGAGGAGTCATTCATCTACACTGAGCTCCATGGCTACTTCTTCCTCTATCTTCTATCTTTTTGTATTTTCCATGTCTATGAGTAGCTAGTCCCCTTGGTTGGACTGTTTGGGGGAAATTATGTTACTTTGATACCATGTTGGGGGATAATGACATGTAAACATTGTAATTCCATTTGTTAATGATTATATTCTATTTGCATCTCATTCTCCATGGATTGCTTTTTGGTTTGTGTGTGAAATCACTTAGGAATTTAGGCAAATTGCTTATATGTGTGAATTTTGGGATTTGCCCCTAGGTCCAATTCTTGGATCCCTAGGTTTCCTCCCATCTTCCTACATCCTAATCAATCTCCCTAAACATAAGTGAGAGATCTAAGTAGCTAGATTAGGTAATTCTAGTGAAATTCGCATGGAGCCTTCTCAAGGCTAGAATGTGGGGGAATTGGAATCCAAAACCCAAATCTCACCTCCCCATTACTACCCTCAGCTCCTAATTTCCCTAGGAATGCCTAATCTAGAAACCTAGACTTGATTAGACTCTAATTGGATTGAACCTAACCCCTAACCCAATTGAGTCTCGTAAGGGTAGTGGGTGGTGTTAGGGACTAATTCCCCTATACACAACCTAGCATATCCATGGCCAGTTAGTAGCTTAGGTTAATTCATTAGACTCTAACTTGTTGTTTGGTTTGGATAATCAAAATCGAATCATAATGTTCATATGTCACCCCCAACTTAAGTGTTAAGTTCATACCCCTAAACAGCCCACACCTCTCTTTACTGCTTAAAACCCTAGATTTGTGCTCGCTTAGCTTAATTACCTCTTTCCTTACTTAGTTAGCTTCTTTCTTTGTTCTTACCTTGTTTATGTTAGTTTATTTCTTTAATTGCTCTTTTTCTCTTCTTCTTTCTTTAGTGTAATTTGCCTTTTCATACCCAGCTTAATCCATTCTTGCCTGTTTAGCCTTAATCTCTAGGTTTAACATAGATTTTGTTCTCGCCTTTAATTGCTTGCTTATTCATCCTTAGTTAACAATCAAATCAACCTTTAAACCCTTAACCCTAGTCTCCGCAGTAGGAACCCAGCAAAACTAACCTAGCTCTAGTGCCCCCTCTTTTCCCTGTGGATCGACCCTTTACTTGCCACCTTCCTATACTACGAAACGACCCTGTGCGCTTGCGAGTGTAGTGTTTTAGTAGACGTAGGTAGCTAGTTTAGGTTTAGAAATTTTGAAAGAAAATTCCCATCACGTGTGTTCCGACCTCGTGGGGCGCATCTAGTCGGGTCAAATCGGCTAGTGTGTTGCACCTCTAGCAGAAGCGCACCAGTGCTCGTGGCACAAGATAAATAAATATATAGAAGGAATTCATACATGGATAAATAATAATGACTTTTTATATGTTTGAAAACAATAATGAAAATTGAAGGAAAAAGATGATTCATAAAGAAATGGTAATTTATTTAACAGTACGATTAACATAACAAGTTTTGATATAAAAGATCTTCTAATAAAACCCCACATATGAGTATATAATTGTAATAATATTCATGATGTTCCTACAATGGATTTGAAGAATATATTGAAGAGAGAGAGACAGAGAGATAAAAGAACAATCTAGATTTTGAGTCATGAACTCCTTCCTAATGGTTTAAGAATCAAATCTTTTAATTATATGTAGATGTGTTTCCTTTATGGACTTTTGGTTTGTTAAATCCAAATGTTAATAAGAATATGGTGGTGTCTTTTGTGACCTATGCTTTTATAAAAATAAAAGGCAAGAGTTTTACATAAGGGAATATGTTTAATTTCTTCTTTGCCTTTCTTCAATTATCTTGAGTTGTTGTCAAGTTGACCGATAAAGGAAATGCTTGTTACTAAAAAATAGTAATGGTATACCATAATGTCAAAAGAGCCTTGCCACTTTTGATAACTCCCTTGTACACTAAATGGAAGGGGATAAAGGAAATGACGGGGATGTATATTGCTGGTGGTATATATGGTTAAGGTACCCTCTATATGTGTGCATGACAAGGGAACCATACTTTTCCTTTGTGTCACTCTCCCTCTTCCCTTCTTTCTTTCCTGTAGTAGTCTCTAGAGTTTCCTCCTAGATAGGTATATATAAGGACCCCTAGAGCCCTCGTCAGGAGGGTGACACCCAACCTCCATCGGCCACGAGGGAACCTACAACTTCCATGGCTTCAATCATGTGCTAGAAAGAAGGGGGTGGAAGGCAGAAGCATCGAGTGTTTCCCTCTAGGGTAGAGGGACTCCTCCCTAATGTCGTCATCTACCCACAAAACTTCCCAGCCACAATCATCTTCTCTAGCAGCTATTGTAACATCCCTGACCTAGGTTATGTGTTAACCCTAGATGTTTTGCCTAATAAGGTTGAGTAGATACTTAATCTAATCTTGGGAAAAGTAATTAGGGCTCATGAGAAACTTTTTTTTAGTTTTGGTCTTGTTTGAACAATGTTGAAGCAATGTTTGCTTATTTTGGACTAAAGTGCAAATTAACCAAGTTGAGGGGTTAAATTGCAAATTTTGCATGATAAGATGTTCCTATGGTGTTGATACATCATAAGAATGAATATTATGTAGTGTTATGGTTTTCACAAGCTTGGGCATCAAGATTAAGCTTGTAAAGCAATCCTTGTACATTAAAACCTAGTTTTGGTGTAATGTGCAATTTACCCAAAACCTAAGGTTCAATATGCAAATTACCACTTCAACAAGGTCCCTAATGTTTCTTGGCATCTTTTAGAGCAAATAAAATAAGAGGGGCACCTCATTTGAATTAAGTTGGAGGAGAGAGAATCTTGATATTAAAATAATCAAGATTTAATCCTAAGTGAAACCCTAATTTAATTTAGGGCAAAAATGAATGTATTAATTAAAGGGCCTTCAACCAAAATTAAAATGGCTGGATTCTTATGTGTGTGTATGAGTTTGAAGCCTTGCAAAGGCACGAGCATATCCTAAAGAGGTGAAATCCCACTCACCATTATTATAAGGAAAAGAATTTCCACTCACATATGGATATTCTTATTATAAGGGTTAAGGTGCTTAATTTATTTTCCCTTAATTCATGGATAATGGAAGGGAGCTCGGTGGGGATAGAAATGACCTTGCATGCAAGAAACCAAGGGGGAAGTGGTGGCAACAATTTTGGAATCAAAAGACTTTTATAAAGTATTTTCTCTCTCATCAATTTTCTTATAAAAGTACCTTTTCCAAGCCAAAACAAAGAAGTTTTCGGATTCCTTTCTTTCCCCTTGCTTGTTAAACGACTAAGGAGCTGTGGAGGATCAGTAGGACGACCCCCAACTTGTTGGTAAGCTTCTTGACCTCCTTTCACCTTGAATCCATGGTGAAAATTGAAAATCAATGCATGAATTCTTCATATCTCAATCCCCTCTTCAATTCTAACCAATTCTTTTCACTCAAAGCTTGAGGACGACCCTTGGAATAGTGAAAAGAGTTGCATCCACCATTGTTTCCGTGAGCTTGGAGCTTTGGAGCTCAATTGGAGGCGGGTTTTATAACTTGAACCCTTAATTTTATTATTGCAATCAATTCCTTATCAATTGGTGATCATTTCTACATTTCTGAAATTAAGCTTGGTTGATTGATGCAATCTCCATGGAAATCACAGTAGATTTTGTGAGTTTGAAGCTTGATGATGATGACATCATCATAATCACACACCTCCCCAAATATCTAGGGCAAACGGTTTTAATGTTGGGACCAAACGGTTTCACCAAACCGTTTGGGATGGTTGACCATTTGAAGATATATGCTGTGGTACTTGGATCTTGATCCAATTGTTTTAATTGGTTGATCTTGAAGGTTTCAATTGTGAATGATTCCTTAATTGCAAACCTTAATCGGCTAAGTGCTGATTTTGAAATTGTTTGAGATGATGTTTTGGGTTGATTGACCCAAACAGTTTCAAAACCGTTTGGGGATTACCCAAACGGTCTCAAGACCGTTTGGGAGTCACCCAAGACCGTTTGGAGATCTAGGGTTAAGTATGGCTATGTGTTTGAAGGTCCAAAGGTACCAAATTGAATTGCAACTAAGTGCTGATTTGATAATCAATCCAATGGTCCAAAACCCTAATTGGATGTCATGGATTTTGATGATGGAATGGGCAAACGATCTCAAGACCATTTGGTGGTCATCCAAGACCGTTTGAGGTCTGGTCACATCATGTGATGATGATAGTTCATTGATTTCAATTGATTTGATTCCACAATGTCAACCATTGATGGATCCTCGATTTCAAACCCTAAGTGATGGCTTCTTGATTATCAAACCTAGTTCAATTGGGTTCAAAACCCTAAATTAAAGGTCTAATTGAATGGTGATTCAGTGATTCAATTGATGAATGCTTTAGTGGTTCAATTTATAATTGGTTCATGAATTGAAACATTGAGTCGATTGAGTGTTGAAGTACATTTTTGGTCCATGCGATTTTGAGAAGGTTTGGACCAAATAGTCTCAAGACCGTTTGGGTCCAAACGGTCTGAAGACCGTTTGAGTCCAAATAGTCTCAAGACCGTTTGGGACCAAACGATCTCAAACCGTTTGGAGGCCCAAAGTGCAAACGGTTTCAATACCTACTTTGTCCAATTGGTTTCAAGTACAACTTGTTCAAATGATTTTCAACCAATTCACTAAGTAATTGACTTTGTGAAGATCAACATGGTTAATCCATTTGAATACCTCATGTAATTGAAGGTCCAATATGGTGAACAAATTTAGATACTTAATGCATTTGAAGATTTCAATGGTTAACCCAATTGATCACTTTGTGGAATTGAAAGTTTAATTGGTCAATTCTTTTGAATTCATTATGTAATTGATGGTTTAATTGATTAGATCATTTGGACATCTAATATGATCAAAGGTCAATAAGCTATGTGATTAATAAAGATGTAGACCCATGATGATTGTGAAGGTTAACCCTAGCTATGTGTACTCAAGTGAAGAGTTGACCTAGATTAATCTTGGATTAGTTATCATCCTAAAGAGGATGAGAGAGAGAATGAGAGAGATGAATGCTTATATAATTAAGCCCTAATTCTCTCATTATGAGTAAGCTATGTGATAAGGGTTGATTCATAATAATGAGATCATGAAACCCTAATCAATGAGCCCTAAACTCTAATTAGAGCAATGCTATGTGTGAAACCCTAATTAGAGCAATGCTATGTGTGAAACCCTAATTAGAGAAATGCTATGTGTGAAACCCTAATTAGAACAATGTTATGTGAGAAACCCTAATTAGAGCAATGCTATGTGTGAAATCCTAATTAGAGCAATGATATGTGTGAAACCCTAATGAGATCAATGTTATGTGTGAAACCCAAATTAGAGCAATGCTATGTGTGAAACCCTAATTAGAGCAATGCTATGTGTGAAACCCTAATTAGAGCAATGCTATGTGTGAAACCCTAATTAGAACAATGCTATGTGTGAAACCCTAATTAGAACAATGCTATGTATGAAACCCTAATTAGAGCAATGCTATGTGTGAAACCCTAATTAGAGCAATGCTATGTGTGAAACTCTAATTAGAACAAAGCTATGTGTGAAACCCTAATCTAGGGCAAAGCTGAGTGTTATCATAAATCCAGGGTGATGATGTAATCCTAACTTAGTGTAAAAATGAAGGAAA
Organism: Alisma plantago-aquatica; assembly: GCA_963693085.1. Taxonomy (NCBI): domain Eukaryota; kingdom Viridiplantae; phylum Streptophyta; class Magnoliopsida; order Alismatales; family Alismataceae; genus Alisma; species Alisma plantago-aquatica. Next base: position 297,036,583 of record OY856411.1, read on the forward strand.
CCCTAAATGGGAGTTGTATATCCTAACCCTAATTTGGGTATGAGGAAAGAGAAACCCCACTTGGATGTGAATGATAAACCCTAATCCCTAAAATGGGATAAAGATATATGAAACCCTAATATAGGGTTGTGCTACTAATTCTATGTGAAGTTCTTCCACTGGGTGATGTGTTGTGAAATTCTAATTTCACATAATACTAGGTGAATCCTTGATATAGAAGGATGATTATGTAAAACTCTATTGGAGAATAATACTATGTGAAATCCATAAATATATGGAATATTCTATGTGAATCCTTAAATTATAAATATGGAGAATACTATTCTTAATTAAGCTAAAGGGGTTGGATGATGGCAGCTGTGGTGGTGTAAAACAGTCGTGGTGATCTTTTGTAGCACGACCGTGCAAGGTAGCACGGCTGTGCTGGCTTTCCCTTGCACGGCCGTTCTTGACTACATGGTCGTGGTGCTCTATGCACAACTTGAAGTTGATTTGCAAGTGACCTAGTATGGCCGTTTTGTTAGTTCCTAACTTAAGGATGAGTCCATAGTTTTGGCAATGGTTGTATATTCTAAGTGAAGTGACTAATGACCACTACCTTGCATGATGAATGTGATGATCTAGTGCATAAGTATTAGGATGAGGAATACCCTAATACAAGCTAAGTGAATAAACTCAAGTAAGATGAAGGTGTTGAGGGAAGTGATACATCAAGGTATGATAGATATCACATCCAACACCCCAATACTGGTATACCTTGATGTGTTATAAGTCCAATATAATTGGATGAATGACACATGAGATGTGTCATATCAATGGTTACATTGATATGTAATGTACTCTGTTGAATGTAGGCTAACATGCCTTATGAAAAGGTTAATCTAAACCTATAAACTATGATGTAATCATATTCTGGTAAAGAAGAGAGAGAAACTCAATCTATGTGTTGATAATTCATTTAATGATGAATGATGAGAATAAAGAATATGATTGAATACTTATGATTATTCATATTGATTCCTTGCTATGTGAACCCTGATACAGAGTAATGCTATGTGAAACTTTAATACAAGTCAATGCTATGTGATCCCTAATACAAGGTAATGCTATGTAAAATCCTATGACAAGTTAATTCTATGTAAACCCTAATACAGAGTATTACTATGTGAAATTCTAATACAAGATAATCCTATGTGAAGCTCAGATACATACTAATGGGTTATGAATGTAATAAGATAATCCTTGTATTGCATGGTACTGATATGTAATTGTATCATGATTACTAATCATGCAGATATGTTGAGATGATGAGCATAGCCAGGTATGAGATATGATGTTCTGTATATTGAAAATGTTCTATAGGCCTTATAAGTTTTCATATGCCTTGTTTCTTAGTGAGAGGTAACCCATAATTAATGAGTTATGTGTGTCACATGATGTGGTAATTATCTTAGATTGTTTTATGAGCTTTGTAAGTCATAATATGCCTTGTTGCCTAATAAGGGTAATGAGAGGTGGTATGAGCTTTGTGAGCTATGTGAAATAGTTTGTGTAGCAAGAATTATAATGTTCTTGGTCAGATGACCTAAAGGTATGAAGTTATCTAATAAATGGTAACAAGTGTTCTATGATGAGATGAGGGTTCAAATACCCATATTTTATAATCATAATGATGAACTTGTTAAGAAATGGAATTGTACTTGATGATTTGAGGGATTAAGATCCCAATACTTTGTGAGAAGAGTATGACTACAGGCCATGACTCCACTATGACAATACTAGGCATTAGATATATGATCTAAGTCTGAAGAGAGTTAATGTTGTGGTGATGATTCTATAGTGAATAAATGTTATACATGTTCTTCATATTCCTTAAAGGATAAGTGACATGTTGTTCTTTCAAGTTACAACTGTAATGTTTTTAGATAAGAATAATATTCTAATCAGTTAGACATTGAATTAGCTATTGTCAATCAAATATGATTCCTATGTGCATATTTATCTTCTTAAGCTACAATAATAATGTTTCTTGCGGAGAGTTATATCTCTCACTGGGGAAATTTACAATTGTCTCACCCCCGTGGGAATCACATTTTTAGGTGGACGCGGACGAGGAGGCAGGAATCCTTGAGTAGGTGAAGGACAACAACAGCAGCAGTAGGGACATTAGTGAAGTCTCAGGTGGAGACACTGGCTGTTATGCCTTGTATAGATGTAGATAAAGTCCTATGTGTCGTCTCTGTACTCTCAGGTCCTCAGAGTAGTAGTTAGTGCTTTCGAGATTTTGACTCAGTGCCTCGAGATTTTATACTGCATGTGTTTAGCTTGACAGGACAGTTAATGCTTGCAACTCTTAGAAAGAGATGATACAGAATATGTACCTTCGAACAAGAATGTAAATGTGTTACTTTGGTTCTATGTGAGAAAGTTTTCCTTTGATGGATCTCTTGATAAAAAGGTTTTAATTTTTAGTGATTTTTGGTAATCCGTTGTTTAGTGAATGCTTCCGCATTAGTTAATTATGTTTTCATGAGTTGTATGCCACAGTTATCATCTTGGGCTTACTGCATGGAGTTGTTGGCATTAGAGGCTAAAGGTATGAGCTGGTGGTGAGATGGCAGACAACAAGGGAGGGTGGACATGACCGTATGCAGTCTGCAACCAGTGACACATTCATGCAAAGTACCAAGGATCTGAGTTTTGTCCATGGGAATCAGAATGCTAGCTACCTTTGATCCCCACTGCTGGGGTAATAATAGAAGACGAGGTCATTGTGGAGGGAAGTAAACAAGCTAGTAGGACAGTTAGAAAAACCTCTGGAGGACGGTGGAGAGACCACGTTGACACAATCAAAGAGGTATTCTATTGATGACCTGGATGCTAGGGTGAGACGATCGATGGAGGAAGGAGGTGCCAAGTAGTGGTAGGGTGAAGAAGCAACCCTAGTCCTCTCACCATTCTACAGAGCTAAGGGAGGCCATCAAGGCAGGTCAGGTGCTAGTAGAAGGAATGGTAGATGACTCCCCTTGCTCGGATGAAGGCGATGTGTTTTACGGGTGGGTTGATCGACGCATGTAGGATTTGGAGTTCTCCGTGTGACAATCACAGAGGGACCTCGTCTCGGGACGCACGCAAGAGAGGAAGCAAGACCCGGTCTGGGTTGGTTGTTATATGGAGCCTAGGCAAGATTCGCGAACCTAGTGAAGTAAAAAGAAAATGTAAAGGAAAAGAGAGGTATAAGTGGTTGATGTGACGGTCCTCTATTTGCTAATAAATAAGTTATCATGCAAAAATCTTAGAAACTTCTAGGATATTCCGATGAAAATACATTTTATATGAAAATTGTTCAAAAAATGAGAAGAATCCAAATATAATAGTTTCAAAGTATAATTATGATTTCTTTTTGACAAGTAGGGTATTATGTGATAAAGTGGTGATTGGAATATTAAAATCCCTAGTTTGAGTGTTAAACATATGCAAAAGGTTAAAGGCCCTTCTTATATGCTATTACATGATCTTGTTGAATAATTTGTTTTCTATGATGACCATGATGATAAGGATTATAATTATGACTAACAAAATGGGTAGGCATACACATGAATAATTAGGGTTATGAAATCAAGGTCATGTCTTGTTATGTTGATTAATAAAGTTAATCTGATCTAAGTGTTTATAATAAAGGAATATGATAGATTTGATTATCATGGCTATATTAATATAAATTAGGGTTCTTAATGTCATTAAGTTAATGAACATGCGAATTGGAGTATAAAACATAACCCTAATGGTGACTCAATGCCAATGAAACCTAAACCCTAGATCAGGATGAAGTAGGGTTTAATGCAATTAATGTGATTAATGAGATGGTGACAATTTAGGGTTTATAAACATGCAAATTAAAGTTAATTTTTTGGATTTCTTGATGATTGAATAATATGCTTTAAGTATATATATGACGTGTTATGCATGGCTCACCATCAAGGTACATGGATACGCTTATGACTACTCACAATATCGATTGCTGAGGTTTTTCAAGGGTTTCTTGAGGATTTATGGAATAGAATGTTCAGTGTTTATTTACATTCTGTTCATTCATAATGACATTATGAGTATGACATAAAGAAAGCTTATGAGAAGATGTTGATGATGTTATTTGCATGTGATTGATTGATATATGTTGTTACAATACTTGAACTTTGTGGTTGCACCCCACGTACACAATATAGTGATATGTTGATTGCGTTTTGTTTGTCCACGTTTTAGGTATATGTTTTACATGATAAAAGACATGAAGAATAAAATGAAAGATATCAAAGGTATTGAAGCTATACCAAGGAAGTCTAGATAGATGATACTTCTTCTCAATAAGTATTAGTTCCCTAAGGTATATCATTTTACAATTTATAAATGATATTTGAAATTTAATTAAAATTGTTTTCTATTATTTGTTATTTGACTAATCAGGATCCTTGGGAATATAGGTGATGAATCTCAACTTGAAGGTCTTTCCTTAATTGGGGGACACGGAAAGTGAGGTTATTACAACAATTGTTTCCATTATATTTTGGAATTAAAAACCAATCCCTATGTGTGTACACTACACTTTTGTCTTCTCTTTTCAAAGTTTTATATTGTGTAAGGAGACTCATCTACACTATATGAGAAAATCCATGGAGAGGACGAAAAGCAATTTTCTTAATTATATTTTAGAATTACAAACCGGTACCTCTTTTAGCGGGTAGTATGTATCTTATTTGAATACTAACTACATATTTGTCATCAACATACAGAAAAATGATAATTCAAACTCACGTGAAAAGCTTATCTAACAAATCTATTGTAGCAAACAAGAAGGGATGCTGACTAATTCATTATGCCATTATTATTACTAGTAAATGCATGTGCTTTGCACACAATTCCTATTTACAGTAGTTACTAATCAGCCATTATTGTTTTTTGAAAAGTTTTTATAATACTACATATATTTTTTTTGGGATGACATTATTTGTGTTGGGAAAATTATAATCATTTTTAGTTTTTCCTTCATTGCAAGTGTGTTATACTAATTGCAAATTGTCAGATGTAGTTGAAACAAAATCAATGTATCTCACCAGTCATCACATATTCAAAATGTATATACATGACAATCAAAGTAAATACACTTAACAACTTTTGTATCATCTTTCCTCTTCCATGAGTTAGCAAGTCTTGGTGTTTAAGTCACTCATATGTGAAAAGATGATCTGGTGATGGCATACCACATAAGGAAGACACGTTTTTATATTATTAATTCTACTTATTAGTTTCACGGTCTAAAAGTGCATGTTTTGATCAAAACAATAGTTCTACAACTATTCTATTTTCATCAATTGATGGTTTACATGATTATAAGGGATATATATATGTATATATGTGTATATATATGTATATATTTATGAATTTTCATATCGGAAGTTGGATTTATAGATCTTCTTTTTATTTGATATACTATAGTTAATAATGTCCATGTTAATTAGAGGCAAAGATACATGTTTAGTTGGAAAGGATACCATTAATCCATAAAGAGTTACAATATTAGAAACTATAAAATCTCTTGTGCACATCAAGCCATTCTACATTGGTTCCTCATTTACCATTATTAATCACACCTCATAGTTGTCTACCAATGGGCTATTTAGAGTAATTCTCTGAGACATAAATGCACATGACAAATAGAAAGCACAAACGTGATCCACATATTAAGTCCTTGTGTTGCACCCTACATTAAATTAAAATATATTTTTTGGAATTATTTTCAAGTTATGTCTAATGTTGGTATATGTAGTGATCGGATGTCATATGCATTCAAAGGAATCCATATTTGTATACTTTGTTGTCATTAAACATTTGAGATAAAATCATGCATCCTTACCTAATCATTATTATACTTAGTGATTTTTTTCTATGAGCATTTCTTTGTCATGAGTGGGAGACAAACCAATGTCTCTTGGTTCCCAATCTGTAGAAAGATAGATTGGGGTGGCATAAGACATACAACAATTACTATTCCTTAAGAGGTAAGTACTCATTAGCTACTTTGATTCCTAAAAATTTTGGTTTGAATGTCCAATATGGATAAATGCAAATTCCTTCATCACTATACTAAAATTTTTAGACCTTTCATCTATATCTTGATAGAAATAAATATAATTACCATGTTTCAATTACCTGAAGAATATGCATTCCTTCTCTTACTATTGTTAAGATATTTGTATGTATAACCTCTTGTTCACATTCAATAAATGTGCCATATTATCATTGAGCATGGCCAAACTTAGTCCATTTTTTAGGACCAATAATTGACTTAGAATTATTTGCTGAGGCATGGAGGTGATTTATAGGAAAAAGATATAGGAAGCAACTACATGCCGATTCCTTCATGAACTAGAGTATTATATCACTGTACAATTATTAATAACAAATAACTAATTTAGATTTACTAAGTTGAAGAACATAAGAAGAAGAAATGGGTTCCCTACATTTTAAATTATTCTCCGTCCTTAATTTTGGGAGATAGATAGCAGTAGGATTCATATTATTCTCCTTGAGTGTGCAATGAAAAGAATTAGTTATGAATATAAAAAATTAATGCATATAAACAAAATATATTAAAAGAAGAAAATGATTGAATGTCTTTTCCTAATGTGGTCTGGGAGTTTTTGAATAGTATGTTAGATAATGTATTAGCCAACGAATTTTTTTTTTTTATAATTCAATTTGTAGTGTTTCGATTTATAAAAGAAAATTGTATAATATGAATAATGTCCTTTTATACAAAATCTACTTTCTATGTCCTCTCTTCAATAGGATGCAACCATAACATTGTTAGAATGCAATCATATTTGTTCACTACAAAGAAGAGACAATATACTACAAAATTTAAAACTACAACTCAATTTGGTTTATCACTCAACTTAGTTAATGTTATTCCTAGATACATGATCGATTGACTATTATCAAGCCGAGTCATAACCTCATAGTCTCCACCAGTCACTTTACATTCACATCCCACAACCAGATCCTTTATATAATTTCCCACCAACATAAAATGGAATGGAAGTGACTGTAAGGGCATATTTGATTCTAAGAAGATGAACAATGAACTTGCAATATTAAAAATGATAAGAAAAATAAAAATAGAATTGTCTAAGTAATCATATGGTCATACATAATGTTAATCTTGATTTTTATCAGACAATTTTCATATGTAGTCATGATTATGATCGCGTCACAATGAAGCTATGTTATATCATCAAGCATGAAAAGAAAAATTTGCATACCATCGATATTAAGAACCCAAAAATAATGTAGTAAGTGACATTAATCATAAACTCGTCCCTTTGTGTTGAACATGAATAAACATATAATCTAATTTGTTTTGTTTCAAACATTGATCATTGACACTGTGATGAATTTATAATTTTTGGAAAATATAATTGAAAAAGGTTGAACTATTACATGATTTAATTTTGTATACCAACAAATTATATTATCATAACTTTGTTTGCATTAACCATCAGAATGACAATAACATTGTTTAGCTATTTCACAATCTCAATTTTATATATAATTGGGATATTTGAAGTATAAAAATTTCACAATAAGTAATATCTAGAATCTAACGTCTAATATGTTAATGTGATATTTTATATAATTTTACCAATCTTTATAAGAATAGCATTCATACGTAGGATATTTTTTTTCTAAGAATAGTGCCACATGGCAATACTCTTTTTTCTACTCTAGTAAGGGCATATTTATCGTGCAATGTAAGGAAGTTAATGACTAAACATTCTTTTTGCTTGCCAATAGATCCTTTTGTCTTCATCATATACCACATGTGTACAAACTATGACCACTGGATTATGGTGCAAGCCGTGTAGAGGAAGTGCACTCACTCATGAATTGAGATAGAAGGGATTCAATGATATCTTCTATATTAAACACAATGAGTGGCCATTCATTATTTGTAAGTCATATTTGCTTACATGCATATAAATCTGTTGAAAAGGAAATAAAAAAACAAAAAACTATGAAGCACCACATGATAGAAACATACTATAAAATATAAACAAACATGCACAAATATAAGAGGCTATAACTTTCAGATAAATGAAAAAAAACAACTTCCTATACTATGCAAACCAAATAGCACCGCTAAATTATTTTGGTATGGAGAAAGTAAGTTGTGCACATTATAGTGTGCATGCTATCTTACCTCACATAATTTAACATATTCGTCAATCTAAGATTATAAGAATTTTTCTCCTTATATAATGTAGAAGAAAATTTACTCTAAATTTTAGTGATAGTTAACTCTTTGTCATTTTTATCAACACAAACATCGAATAAAGAAGCATTATTTGTAATGTTGCCGATAAGGAGTGGTCAAACATGATGTCTCCTAATAAAAGAACTCGAGTTCAAATCCTATTTGATTTATCACCCTCCCGGATGTTCGACTTTAGTCATGAACATGGGAGAGGGGAAGAGAATCTCTATCTTAATCCAATAATTTGCAATGTTAATAAGCATCTAGACATACTAAAACAATAATAACCTGCAACATATTTCCATTATGCAAAGTAGGTGACTCCTATGCGTAGGTAATTATATAATTAATGAAAAATCAATCAAATAGTTAGAATACATAATACAGTACCATTGTATCACAACTGTTCAGTACACAACGTTGCGGCATATGTCACTGTATCCATACTTACCTATACATGCAAATTCCAAACAATGAAATTAGATTGATTAGTATTCATTGATAATAAAATAACAAAAGTTGTTTGCTTTTTTGATAAAATACCGTGTGATGGAAGCGGTGGAGGGGAGCGTGGCGGCGGGGGGCGACCAAGGGGATGGAGGGCGTGCGACGCCGGTGGATGGCCAAGGGGGCCACGTCGACGGTCGGAGTTCCAAGGAGGCTGCTACGGTAACAGACGACCGGAGGAACGATGCTCTGAGAAGCCAAGAAGGCGGGGAGAGACGGGGTCAAAACCCTAGGGTTTCTACAGACCCGGACGTGGCGAACATGAAGGATAGAGAAGGTGATAAACTCAGGCTCCCACATGTAGGGATTGAGTTTCGATTCAGTGGCATGAAGGGTCCCTCGAGCAGTACCACCACAGAACCCCAAGAGCGGCTGGGACATATCCTGGATCGAGGCGTAGATGCACGGAGGTCGGAAGGAAGTAACGCCCCAACCTTCGAGTTCCCGCCGTTGCATGGGCTTCACCAAGCAGGAGTGCAACAGGAGGCAAAGACTAATGGTAACGCAAGGGCTTCGAGCAGTTTGAGACCTGGGAACAAGTCCACCGATCAAGGTACCTCAGACCTCTTCCTGAGCAAACTCTTTGAGGAACACCTGAATCCGGAGGCGGTGAGTCTAACTTTCATCGATGACAAGCCGGACATCATTTTCGATCCGATGGAGGAAGAGTTCTTAATAAGGCCGTGGCAATATGCCGTAATGGTAAAAGCCATTGGAACCCAGATTGGATACATGACTTTGCGTGATCGTCTGCGAGCTATGTGGAGCCTTGTTGGTAAGTATAACATATATGAACTCAACCTCAATCACTATGTGATACAGTTATCATGTCGCCGTGATTATGAGATGGCCATGACCGGGGGGCCTTGGAAGGTCTTCGGATGCAATCTGCTAGTTTGGGACTGGAACCCAACTTTCATACCGTCGAATGATCTGCTAAGGAAAACAGTGTGTTGGACGAAGATCCTCAATCTACCTCTCCATCTGTATGTCCAGACCATGTTCGAATGCATAGGGAAGGCGCTGGGTCAACTGGTCAAGGTAGATGAACATACCATCAAGCGGACGAGGAGTAAGTTTGCTAGATTGGCTTTAGAAGTTGACACTACAAAGCAGCTTGCACCATACATACAAATCAATGGCATTGATTACGAGATCGAATATGAAGGATTCCCTTACGCCTGCGCCAAGTGTGGGGAGGAGGGTCATACATCACAAATATGTGAATCGATCAGAACCGAGAACACAACAGAAGTTGAGAAGGAGGAGCAAGCTAAGATGAACAGCGGCAGCCCTACAGAACCTGAGAGCACACAGTGGTAGACACAACACAATAGGCATAGATGGCAGGGGAGAGAACCGGTTGGTAAACCCCCTGATAAACCAAGGGCCAACTACAATAAGTACGAAGACCTTCCAGAAGACAATGGCGATGACAGTGTTGAGCTGAGCGGACACCAACAAACTGCAGCAGACGGAGGTGCTCGAGCAGCCAAAGTGTGGAAAAAGAAGTCAAAGACGAACACTATAGTTACAGTAGCACAAAAAATTGAGGTTCTAAAAGAGATAACTAATGGCCCAGCGACTCATAGCAAAGCCCAGGCAAGCGACAGTAACAACAAGCAAAAAGAAGATCATACCATGGCTGACCCGGGAATAGATGAAGTGGTCGAGATCCTTTCAGCTGCCGAAGATGAAGTGTTTACTGATATTGCAGAACCAAAGAAAGATGACAGAAATGTCATACCTATGACGCAACGCCTTTCTGAAGAGCATAAAGTTTCCCAGAAGACCAGGATTGGTAAATTTTTCAAAGGAAGTGGCACCAGGATGAAGAGGTCTGGCACAGATATATCGAGTGTCGAAGGAACACGTAGAAGTCCCCGGCAACGAGGTGCACAAGATTGCAAAGTAGTAGTGGAGGCCTTGAAGACTGTTGTTAACAAGGAAAACAAAGAACCGTCCCAGTAAGCGGTCCTCCTTCTTTTTCTATCTGTTCTGGGTGGTATATGATGAAGATCCTTTGCTGGAACATCCGAGGAATAGGCAAAGCCGATACGTGCAGAGTCCTCAAAGAGTATATTTCTATTCATAGGCCCTTGGTACCTGTCATTCTTGAACCTAGAGTCAGTGCTGCTAAGGCAGTAGCCACCATTCAAAGATTGGGGTTCTCTAACTCTCATAGATCTGAAGCTCGTGGATTCTCGGGGGGCATTTGGGTTTGCTGGAGTGCAGCCACTTGTACAGTCGATATTATAAACACCCATCGCCAGTTTGTGACTTGCAGAATTAACAAATCTTTCTTTGCTACTTTCATCTATGCGAATCCATATATCCAGATCCGAAGCCTAATCTGGAAGCATATTGCAGAGCTTGGTGACAGATACAAAGAACCTTGGTTGATTGCAGGAGACTTCAATACTACTATTGCCCCAGCTGAAAGGATTGGATATCTTACTTTCAATCATAAGGAAGTGCAAACTTTTACAGCTACTATGATGCAAGCAGGATTAGCTGATATTGGCTTCTCTGGACAGAGATTTACGTTTCGCCATGGTCTGAAACAGAGTAGGCTGGACCGGGGCCTAGCGAATAGTGCATTCGTCACGAGATTGCCCAATTTTTCTATGTTACATCTACCGAGGATTGAATCTGACCACTATCCCTTGCTGATCAATATGGCCAGGCGAGCTACTGGCCCTGGGCGTTTCATGACTAAAGCTTCCTGGCAGAAAGAACCGACTTTCAAATCTTGCCTTGATAAAATATAGCAAAAGGATTTGAACTTTCAGAATGCTCTTGATATTGCTAGCCCACATCTGTGTACTTGGGACGGGGAGCTGCAAAAATCTAAACGGGCCAACAAGGATAGGCTGCTTCGTAATATCGAAACGCTCCATAAGAATCTGGCTTCCAGGTATGATGATACTACTGATAAGATGTGTTTAACTATGCAGGATGATCTGAATACTTTGTTGAAGAAGGAGGAGGAGGATTGGAAACAAAAAAGTCATATATACTGGCTCAAGGATGGCGATACTAATTCTCGGTTCTATCATGCTTATGTCAACCAACGTGCAAGAATGAATAGGTGTGAAGCCATCAAACACCCTAACGGAGGTTGGATTACTGATAGTATGGAGGTTTTTAACGTGGTTACTGAGTTCTATATAAAACTGTTCACTACTTCTAGCAGCGTCAGCCGTTCAGCCATAGAACGGATCCCTGGTTCGTTTGAAACCATGCCCGAAGCTCAACATCAGTTTCTAGCGAGGGATGTTCATATGGAGGAAGTTGAGGCTATCCTTTTTTCCATGAACCCGTACAAGGCAGCTGGTCCAGACGGAACTACCACTCAATTCTTACAGTCCAACTGGGTGAACGTCAAGGAGTCTGTTGTTAAAATGATTCAGGAAGCTATAAACTCTAACAACTTAGATGATAAGCTCTGTAATGCAACCATTGTGCTCATTCCTAAGGAAAAGAAGCCTGTCTGCCGAAGTCAATTCAGGCCCATTTCATTCAACAACACTATTCTCAAGCTCTGCTCTAAGGTGGTTGTGGAACGCCTGAAACAGTGGATTCCTAAATGGGTCAGCCCGGTACAGAGTGCTTTTGTTCCGGGAAGGAAAATTTCTGATAATATTACTGTTGTTCAGGAGCTCATCCATACGATGAAAAGGAGGAACTCAAGCAAAACTATGGCCATCAAAGTTGATCTCACCAAAGCATATGATAAAATGTCATGGAGTTTCATCCAGGATACGATTGTGAAAACTGGTATTCCTACCAACTTACAAAGCTACATCATGGATTCTATCAGGTTGGGAAGCTCACAAATTGCTTGGAATGGAGCAACGACACCACAGTTTAAACCTTCCAGAGGGTTACGCCAGGGTGACCCCCTAAGTCCTTATATCTTTGTGCTGTGCATTGAGAGGTTGAGCCAACTGATTGATCAGTTTGTTGCTGAGAAGAAATGGAAGCCCATGCAACTAGGTAGAGGAGGACCGAAGATTGCTCATTTGTGATTTGCGGATGATATCATTCTGTCCGCCAAAGCGAATGAATCCAACATAAAGACCATTATGAAGTGTTTCAAGTTATTTGAAAAAGCATCTGGTCAAGCCATCTCAGTTGAAAAAACCAGAGTGTTCTTCTCAAGGAGTGTGTCGAGACAGGAAGCTGATATTATCTGCCGTAGAAGTGGTTTACAGAGAACCCAAGATCTGGGAAAGTATCTTGGAGTACCTATCATTCACAACCGGGTTAGCAAGGATACCTATAATGAAGTCTTGGAGAAGGTTACTAAAACTATTAACTCCTGGATGGCTAAAAGCTTATCTATGGCGGGACGAGTTAGCTTGGCAAAAAGTACCTTAACAGCGATACCTACTTATGTTATGCAGACGGCTAAGCTGCCCATACACTTATGCAGCAGGATTGATGGTGAAATAAGAAGGTTCATTTGGAATGGGGGGAGGAGCAAAAGGGGTATTCCGCTCATATCTTGGAGCCGCATTACCAGCAGGAAGATTCATGGTGGTCTTGGGATCAAATCTATGAGAGAGTGGAACCAAGCCCTCCTTATGAAGAACAGTTGGGACATCTACAACAAAAAAGGGACTATCTGGAGTGAGGCAATGACGAAGAAAATCCTGAAAGATACGCAAAGTCCTTCCCAGATCATGTCGCATTTGGCTCGCAATGTGGTTCTCTCCAAACCGTTTATGGAAGCCAATACTTACATGAGTCCTGTGAGCGGTAGCTCCATCAATGTGTGGCATGATAATTGGTTACCCATTGAAAGCCCGTTAAGTAATCATGTTCTACATCCTATTCCCATTGAACTGGATGATTTAGTAGTGAGCAGCTTAGTTAACATGGAGGGACAGTGGGACCGTAGCTTCTTGGAGTAGTGGTTGCCAGCCGAAGTCACCAAGATTATCTATACTTTCAACCCTCCTACTGATCCAGAGGCTAAAGACGTTAGGGTGTGGACTCTTAATGAAGGTGGTAGTTACACTACTAAGACGGCATATCAAGCTTTAAGAGCTGCAACTGAAATTAAAAGGCAAGGTCATTGGCAATGTATCTGGCATGCACAGGTGGCAGCACGTGTTAAAATGTTTATGTGGCTCGTAGCTAACGGGGCGCTTCTTACCAATCACAACAGGAAATGTCGAAAGATGACGTCCATTTCTGCTTGTACCCGGTGTAATGCAGAAGATGAAACCATCTTCCACGCTCTACGGGACTGCCCAAAGGCGAAGAGTGTGTGGCAGTCTATCCTGAATTATGAGCACACTCATTGGTTCTGGACCGTTGATAACCTGGACCAGTGGCTGCATATGAACATAAAGGTGTTCGACACACACAAACATATTTTCTTCATCGTCTGCTGGAGCATGTGGAAGCAGCGCAACCTGTGGGTTTTCGAAGGGAAAGAGCACAATCTTCAACATACTATAAACCTCACCAATCATGAGATCATGATGAACAGCAAAGCTTGGACCACATCCGGTAATAGTATGAAGCAGGCTGAACGATGCAGGTCAGAGATCCTTAAACCAGGCTTCATCCGCTTTAATACGGATGCTGCATGGAAGAAGGGTAAGTGTGCTATATCGGTTGTTATTACTGACTCTAATGACAATTGGCTTAGTGGTGTAGGTCAGCTTGTAACGGCAAGGAGTCCGTTGGAGGCGGAGCTGTTGGCGATCGGGCTAGCTGCTAGAATTGTTGAAAGGAGTGATGCGCACAATGTGATGATCATTACTGATTGCCGGCAAGCTGCCATTATGTTAGCGGATGATTACTGGAACTATCCTAGGTATGCTAACATCATTAGAGGTATTCACTCGATCAAGAAGGAGAATACATAGATCTTATACTCTGAAAGACAGAACAACAGGCAGGATGATGCTCTTGCTAAGTACCATTCGAAACAAAGCATTGGTTACACCCACTACATAAACCCCCCTAGATGTGTGCTGGACACTGGTCAAGCACATTCATGTAATGGTAGTAGTACTACCATATTTCAATTTTTGCAGTTTCCTAATAATTGTAATGTCACTTTTAATTTCTCTTGCATGAGGTGGGCAAGATGAATAAGATGACCGCCTGACTTATCTAAAAAAAAAATAACGAAAGTTTAGCGGATAACATATATCAAAAACATGAGGGAATAAGCAATTAAGGAGGAGAAAACGAAAAATAATAACGAATGTAAGACAAAGTTGAGATAAGTAACAACTTTATGATACTCAAAAAGAAGGAATACCGAATCAACAAAACTATCTCCTATTTTATTTTATGTAATGTTTGTTTTCCATTAGAAGAGAATCAACTTGTTGAAAACTACTAGAGGGGGGGGTGAATAGAGTTTTATAGATAATTTAACAATTATTGAACTCAAACAACCACAATAAAAAAAAATTGGACAAGGAGACACAAGGTTTAGAGTGGTTCCAACTATAGCAAATACTATAGCCGTCAATCCACTACCCGGTTGCTTACCCAACCGGGATTTGAAAAGAAATTTATTTTATTACCTCTTCAAGGAATTTACATAAAATACAATCTCTTTTCCTAAACCCTTCAAGCAGCCTTCACCTAGAAGTAATCACCAACCTTGAAGCAGCCTTCCCTTGAAGTAGATGCACCAACTCCCGTTGCACCAACCTTCTGAAGTAGCTTCCCTTGAGATAGCCTTCTTGAAGTAGCTTGAAGTCCCCTTCTCCACCTGAGAAGTCAACCCTCTCCAATCCACAGCCTCCAACCCTAGGAGTAGCAAGGAGAGTACAAAAGATAAACAGGAACAAGAAAGGAAAAGGAAATTACAACTTATCCTTTAAGCCCGAGGCTTGATATGCCTAGATCAAGCGTAAGATCTCCTAGCCAAGTATGTGAACTTGTGATTGCTGTGGGTAGGAGAATCTAGCCTATAGGACACGAGATTGAGCTAAGAAGAATGTAGGCCAATGATCACAGTGCTCAAATTGCTTGCAAAAGATTGCTCAAGTATGCTCAAGTGTATTCTCAAGTGTAACAAGTGAATTCTAGTGTCCTATGGCTTGTCCTATTTATAGGAATGGCCTAAGTATGCTTAAGGACGTTCTAGACAACTTCTAGGGGTTTCTAAGTGCTTAACTGGCCGTTAGGTACAAAGTTGTTGCTTTAACAACGGCTAATTAATTTATTCTGCAGTTGCTGTCAGAGACCATCTCGGTCGACAAATGGTCGACCGAGACACCTACTCGGTCGAAGTTTTGTCGACCGACAGGCTCTCTGGAATAAGTGATTTGCAACGTCTTTCTTCAACTACCAACTAACTTGTCTGTTGTGTCTAACGGCTACTTTGGATCTTTCTCGGTCGAGAAGATGGTCGACCGAGAGTGTCTCGGTCGAGGAGTTCGTCGACCGAGAATGATACTGTTTCAAGGTTTCAATTTAAGCACTAATTATATGTGTGAGTGTGCAAAGGTGATTCTATTCAAATAGGATGACATGTCTAACTATGGTGTTTGGCTAGGGAAAATCTAACGCTTGATTTACATGCAAATCTAAGTACTTGTACATTATATATTTGTACAAGTTTTACAACATTGATTACATTGCATGAAATTAAAACTAAGTAAGCTCTTGGATTTTCCCTTGCTACTTTGTCATCCTGCACACTCAAGTAGCTCGTTAGATTAATAAGAATGAAATGTTTGTCATCATCGAAACAAAGGGATTTATCATAATATCCAATTTATCCAACAATCTCCCCCTTTTTGAAGATGACAAACATTTCCAAAATATGAAATAAGGAAATATAACTCATGTGAGTTTCATACCTGAAAATTACCTTTTGTAGCCATTTATGTTTTGCAAGTGAGTGTTGGCCAAGATGTGATGAAAACTCATTTATATTTTTGATTTTTATATTCTTTCTCCCCCTTTGTCATTTCAAAAAGATATCCAAGTTGAATATTTTATTTTTCTTCTCCCCCTTAATATTATGCTCCCCCTTAAATAGATATCCTATTAGAAACATGGATTTTTGTCTAATGTATCCACAATTTGTTTCTCAATCATTTGCAAAGGATGTTAAGCCTTGAAATGATATGAGATTCCCTTAAGTGTATGATGAATATATATTGATTTCTCATTTATCAAAGGATGTTAAGCCCTAAATTAAATGAGAATCCTCTAAGCTTAGAGTACATAAAAATGTCTCTATCCAAATGCAAGGGATGTTAGGCCCTGTTTTGGGTAGAGAGTTCCTTCAAGTACAAAATACTATTTTGAATAAATTCATAAATCGCTTTATAATCAAGGAAAATGTCCAACTACACATGGTGGTTACAATGTTTTTGTAAGCTTCTTCAATCAAATGGTCAAAGTTGTTTTTAAGATCTCCTCCGAAGTCTTATGCGTTGCTCCCCCTTAGATAGATATCTCAAATGAAAGTTTGAGTACTAAGTAAATATATATAAAATGTTGTAGATGATCTCCATGATTTAACAATGATGTATGCAATTTATGTCAGTCTGGAAAACAGAAACCCGGTCGGTCGACAATTGCTCGACCGACAGTGTTCTCGGTCGACTAGTTGCTCGACCGAGGATGTTTCTGGAGAACTGTTTTGTCATTTGTTAATTTAGCCACAATTTTAATAGTTGCCTGTTTTAATTATTACTCCCCTTATTTGTTATGCTCTACAATAATGAACTTATAATCCATATTTTTTGAAGATGTCTCATATGCTTAAAAGAATAACCATTTGAATCAAGCAAAGATGGCAAACTTCATTCAATA
This sequence comes from Alisma plantago-aquatica, assembly GCA_963693085.1. NCBI lineage: Eukaryota > Viridiplantae > Streptophyta > Magnoliopsida > Alismatales > Alismataceae > Alisma > Alisma plantago-aquatica. The sequence continues at coordinate 297,054,209 of OY856411.1, forward strand.
GCTTGGAAAATATTACAATCATATAGAAATGACCAATTAATTACAATCATTGTCATTTACAACTAGTACAACTTCAACACTTCACTGGAAAGATTTAAGAATTACATCGATGTCCGGATCTTTCCCAAGGAATGGCTCGGCTCCATAATATTTGACCAGAGTTTGCCAATCCAAAGCACCTGTCGTAGTTAACGCATATGCTTCCAGAAATGTGGGAACTCGGTCAAATCGGAAGTGAGCAGCTATATCTTGCAATTGTATGGAGGAAAATTGAGTATGTGCAAGATCCATTGATGGTGGAGGTGGAGGTTGATAGTAGTTGTATGAAGGGTTAAATGGGTTGAGCATGCCAGGATTTAAGGAATGCGGATATTCATCGGTTTGGCTCGGAGAAAGATTTTGCATTCTTTGATTTAAGTATGTCATGGCATGGTGCGTATAGTTGAGTTGGTTACTAAGATGATATTGGGAGCCGACAAGATAAGTGAGAGTATTTTGGATGGGATCAACAGAAAGATTAGTAGGAGGAGGGGGTGGTGGTATATCTTGATGTGATGATTCTCCTTCTACTCTTGCCCTTTTATGACCAAAGTCAATCCCCATCTTCTCTACGGTGTTCTTACTTATCTTTGGTGGTCTACACTCCCATGTATACCCCATATCTTCAATTTGTAACTTAAGACAATGTTGAGTGATCTGGCATACAAAATCGGCATACGGTGGATTGCCAGAAAACTCAAGCATGTTTTAAAGTATTATGCGAATGAAGTTTATAGGAATTTCTTTTATGATAGCATAAATTAGACACATGCGGAAAATAGGGACCTCAGATTTATTGGCTCTAGGATGTATGTTAGTGGAAACAATGAGGTTTACTATCCTACATGTAGGTTTCAGGTTTATTGCATAATAGGTTCCCCTATCTTCATGACAAGTGGTATTGGTTTGAAATATGGCTCTTTTTATATCACTAAGGCTAGTGGAGTGGTCATCATGGGAAAATAAACTTAGTGGATTTCCGGTGGTAAGGTCAAGGAAATCTTGGTATTCATCTATATCAATTTCTAGCATATCAAGAATATCCCCTTCGGAAAATTTAAAACTACGCCCATTGACCATGGTGTAGAAGAATGTGGTTTCATTTTCGGTGTGGGATAAGAGATTGGCATAGAATTCGTTGACTACCTTAGTGGAATAGATAGGAAAAGAAGGATTGATGAAGTCCTTCAGCTTTTGCACTCCAAAGAGATTCTCCAGATCGACTATGTTGATGAAGTCCATAGCTTCGACTGGGCGTCGGGGAAGAGGAGCTTTAGAGGAAAGCCGTAGATATCGATCTCCAGCATCTCCGTCGACGAAGGCGATGTCGTTGATGATCGTCAGTGGCGGAGTGGCTTCCCGATCTTCTCTTCTTTTTCTTCCGGTGACTTTCTTCTTCCCACGGACAGCTGAGGATGAGGCCATTTGTGTTTCTTGAGTGTGGAGAAGAAGCAAGGAAGATTGGAGGATAAGAATGCTGAAGGGTTGCACGAAAATGCACTAGAGATGGACTATGGAGGCAAGGAAATGCAAGTGTGAGTAAGTGACTCGTTTTTGCTCCTATTTATAGCATTCCAGCGACCTGGTCGGTCGACGATTCGTCGACCGAGCGTCCGCAACGGTCGAGTTGCAGACGCGCCACTTGGTTCCCCAACGGTCAAAAAAACGGTCATAACGGTCGGTTTACAACGGTCGTATCCAACGACTATTTCTCGGTCGATCACTTGTCGACCGACGTTGTCTCGGTCGAGCATTTGTCGACCGACAGTTCGTCTGATATTGAGTCTGTTTAGTATTTTTCGGTCGAGAGAGATGGGCTGACCGAGAGGTTCTCGGTCGACGAATTCGTCGACCGACAGACTTACTGAGTACATCTTTTAAAGCTGATTTTTAAATGCAAATGGTAGATCATTTTTGTAGAGCATATATATATTCTAAGGGAGTAATATTGGAATAATTTAAGGCTTTAAATGATAACAAATGATTTAATTTTCAAGAAAAAATTATATTAAGATTAGGTCCAAAGAAGAGAATTTACAAGATAAGCAATTTTTGTCGAAGATTATTTTAGGTCGCCCTTGACTACGACCATAGCACCCCTTAGTCAAGTTTTATTTTGACCAAGAGGCAAATTTTGCAGATTTTTCAGATTGAATATATTGAGTCTAATATCTGCATAAAATTTAAATATCAAGTTAAAGCATACTACTTAATTGGAGACATAATTATTTCAAAAATACTGAGTTAGAGATTTTGTTGCAAGCAATATCATATAGCTGATAAGTTATTTTGCTGGCTTGCAAACAATTTTCTATGCGCACCCAATGATGAAAGCATGGTATAAAGCATACAATGATAATTCCATTTTATAATTAGTATATGTATAGACCAGAAAATACTTTTACGAAAAATCATATATGAAAATAGGAATTTTCTTTTTCATTTGACTTAGACTTTAAATCATCTAGGGAACAAACTAATATTAATTTCATTTATATTTGTAATTATGTAGAGTTGAGATAGACATAGAAATATGCAACTAATGTCATTGGTCATATCTCAACTTTGATTTTGTTCATTTAGTTTGGAGGTTTTGGAACCCAAACTAACTCTACATCTTTTCTCTTATTAGGACATGAAAATGAATAGTGACCAAGGCGCAAACAGTAATGACAACATATTGAGTCAACTTCATATCTTTTTCTATGGTTGTGTCCTATGTTGTCATTGGGTGAGGATGTCCTTTTAGGTACATATATAGATTGGGTTTGTGACTTTCTCTGACTAGGTTGTTGATGAGATTTTCCTTTAGGCTTGTAACCTAGTCCCCTTCTCCCAATTTGTTGATAGGGATTATCTAGAATTTGATCAAGAATGCCATGGTTATTCAAACTACGAACTTGTTGTTGTAGCTTGGCAATCTCATCCATTCTTTTCTAAATGTCTATTTTTGCTTGGTCTACATTTGATGACAATAAATTTCTTTCTTTAACAATAGTGTCATAATCTATATGGGTGCACAATAATGGTTGTTTCTGAAGATCGTTTACTTGAGTCTGTAAGTTTGAATTTTCAACAGAAAGGAGCTTGCAATCGGCTTCCATAGATTTTAACTTAAGATCAGAAAATTTATTTCCCTCTTTAAGATTCTCATTTTCAGATGCAAGAGCAAGAAGTTTAACATTTAGATCACCTTTCCTTATTTGATTTCTTTAATTTCTTTTTGCACTCAACATATTTATTATGTGTTTCTTCAATAATAGCAACTAGTTCTTCTTTAGATAAATCAAAAAGACTTACCTCTTCTTCTTCTTCTTCACTAGTTGTAGCAATAAAGCATTCTTTGTGCTTATCCTCTTCCTTTGATCTCCATGGGCATCCGGTTGTTTTGTGATTTGTTCCTAAACACCAATTGCAGCATGTAGTGGTTTTGTCCAAGCACTTTTCACCATTTCCCTCCATTCTTCAAGACCTGGTTAGGGTTCCTTGAATCCTGCTCTGATACCAATTGAAAACTACTAGAGGGGGGGTGAATAGAGTTTTATAGATAATTTAACAATTATTGAACTCAAACAACCACAATAAAAAAAATTGGACAAGGAGACACAAGGTTTAGAGTGGTTCCAACTATAGCAAATACTATAGCTGTCAATCCACTACCCGGTTGCTTACCCAACCGGGATTTGAAAAGAAATTTATTTTATTACCTCTTCAAGGAATTTACATAAAATACAATCTCTTTTCCTAAACCCTTCAAGCAGCCTTCACCTAGAAGTAATCGCCAACCTTGAAGCAGCCTTCCCTTGAAGTAGATGCACCAACTCCCGTTGCACCAGCCTTCTGAAGTAGCTTCCCTTGCGATAGCCTTCTTGAAGTAGCTTGAAGTCCCCTTCTCCACCTGAGAAGTCAACCCTCTCCAATCCGCAGCCTCCAACCCTAGGAGTAGCAAGGAGAGTACAAAAGATAAACAGGAACAAGAAAGGAAAAGGAAATTACAACTTATCCTTTAAGCCCGAGGCTTGATATGCCTAGATCAAGCGTAAGATCTCCTAGCCAAGTATGTGAACTTGTGATTACTGTGGGTAGGAGAATCTAGCCTATAGGACACGAGATTGAGCTAAGAAGAATGTAGGCCAACGATCACAGTGCTCAAATTGCTTGCAAAAGATTGCTCAAGTATGCTCAAGTGTATTCTCAAGTGTAACAAGTGAATTCTAGTGTCCTATGGCTTGTCCTATTTATAGGAATGGCCTAAGTATGCTTAAGGACGTTCTAGACAACTTCTAGGGGTTTCTAAGTGCTTAACTAGCCGTTAGGTACAAAGTTATTGCTTTAACAACGGCTAATTAATTTATTCTGCAGTTGCTGTCAAAGACCATCTCGGTCGACAAATGGTCGACCGAGACACCTACTCGGTCGAAGTTTTGTCGACCGACAGGCTCTCTGGAACAAGTGATTTGCAACGTCTTTCTTCAACTACCAACTAACTTGTCTGTTGTGTCTAACGGCTACTTTGGATCTTTCTCGGTCGAGAAGATGGTCGACCGAGAGTGTCTCGGTCGAGGAGTTCGTCGACCGAGAATGATCCTGTTTCAAGGTTTCAATTTAAGCACTAATTATATGTGTGAGTGTGCAAAGGTGATTCTATTCAAATAGGATGACATGTCTAACTATGGTGTTTGGCTAGGGAAAATCTAACGCTTGATTTACATGCAAATCTAAGTACTTGTACATTATATATTTGTACAAGTTTTACAACATTGATTACATTGCATGAAATTAAAACTAAGTAAGCTCTTGGATTTTTCCTTGCTACTTTGTCATCCTGCACACTCAAGTAGCTCGTTAGATTAATAAGAATGAAATGTTTGTCATCATCGAAACAAAGGGATTTATCATAATATCCAATTTATCCAACACTTGTATAGTTGTATGTAGGCACTACGTTGTCATTTATGTTTGTAACCTCGGATAGAACCATAATTAGAAAGTTTCTACGGTCATATGGTCATCTTCGAGAATGCCTTTGTTTTGCCTCGTAAAGAAATAAGAGAAGAATAAAATGAATCTGGAACTCTCAAAGCCGATAACAAAACACACACACACACATACACACACACACACACACACACATATATATATATATATATATATATATATATATATATATATATATATATATATATATATATATATATATATATATATATATATATATATATATATATATATATAGAGAGAGAGAGAGAGAGAGAGAGAGAGTCAGGCTAGAATACACTCGAGTGTACGGATCGTACGAATACACTCAAGTGTGTTTACATATCAAGACTATTTTTTGCAAAATGTAAACCATTGATCTTCACCGTCATACTATAACTAGGCTACATATAAATTTTGAACCCATTTGGATGAGTGTAAGTCACTCATCCAAGGGCAACAAAATCAACACGCGAAACTAATTTGAAATGCATAATTTTTGCGGTCTTCATAACATGAGCTATACATATCCAAATGTGCTCAAATTTTACGTATGAGTTGTTCACGAGATGTTTAAGAAGATCAATGGATTAGATTTTCAAAAAAAATATTACATCATGGAAAAATACTTGAGTGTATTCCGCTCCGGATACACTCGAGTGTATTCTAGCCTGACTCTCTCTCTCTCTCTCTCTCTCTCTATATATATATATATATATATATATATATATATATATATATATATATATATATATATATATATATATATAGTCAGACTAGTGTCCACTCGAGTGTACCGGAGGTACCGTACACCTCAGTCATTTTTGAAGATGCAATAAATTTTTGAAAAATTTAAACCGTTGATTTTCTTAATTATCATAAGAACATACTATATAATAAATTTTAACTCATTTGGACACTTATATGTCGTGCATCTAAAGGAGGCAAACATTATTTATTTCAAATTAATTTTGTGCGTCGATTTTGTTGTCCTTGGATGAGTGACTTAGACTCATCCAAATGAGTTCAAATTTTGTATGTGACCTATTATTATTGTAATCATAAAGATCAATGGATTAGATTTTGGAAAAACATGATCTAGATAGGCAAACACTATTGGGGTGTACGGTGTGATTCGTATATTCGAGTATATTCTAATCTCTCTCTCTCTCTCTCTCTCTCTCTCTCTCTCTATATATATATATATATATATATATATATATATATATATAATGGAATATCAACGTAAAACATGATCTCTACTGACCTTGATGTGTACTGCTGCATAATCATAAACATTTCTGGAAGAAAAGGTTAACTGCTCAAAGTTTGCATGCGGGTGATAAACCATGTGATGGATCTTGGAGATGTACGGTTTCAGTTTGTGGTGATACCCTCAAACAGATTAAAGGATATATCTTGGAGATGTATGGGTCATAAACATTTCTGACAGAGCTGTATTGCAGTTGGTTTCTTGCTGAACCGTGTCAGGTTGAAATGTTTCCCTTGCACAAGCAGGTGTACTGCACTGTTGTAGTTAAATTGAGTTCAGATTTGTTGTGAATCACAAAGTTAAGTCGCTGATGTATAGACAATCTTTTTTTACGGTTTCACGAACTTGATCTAACCCCAGGATTCGTAGTTGGGGCACAACCTGTTTGGTTTATGGCTTTTACGATTACATTCTAGTACTTTGCAAATCTGAGCCTCATAAAGATTCATCTTGTCCATCTGTTGCCGGTTGTTATACCGCCAACGCCTGTCCACACTGTGGCAATCATGGTGGTTTGTACAACCTAATCCTTTCGTTCTCCTCTTATTTATAGAACGCAACGCTGACACCAGTAAAGAAATTTGGGAATAAAGTCTTAGACAACTACAAGTTAGGGTTTGTGTTTTAGGACGAAGTCTTACACCAGATGAGGGACTCAGAGAGTAATTATACAAGTCTAATTACAGAATGTGTCTACAAAGATGTACATCGGATGGGATCTCTTGAGAACGGAGACAAGTTATTTTGACATGGTGTTTAGTAGAGTACAATAGTAGATATGGTCATATATTACATTGATTCAATTGTATAAATATATATATATATATATATATATATATATATATATATATATATAGAGAGAGAGAGAGAGAGAGAGAGAGAGAGAGAAAGAGAGAGAGAGAGAGTCAGGCTAGAATACACTCGAGTGTACGGATCGCACGAATATACTCAAGTGTGTTTACATATCAAGACTATTTTTTGCAAAATGTAAACCGTTGATCTTCACCGTCATACTATAACTAGGCTACATAAAAATTTTGAGCCCATTTGGATGAGTGTAAGTCACTCATCTAAGGGCAACAAAATCGACGCGCGAAACTAATTTGAAATGCATAATTTTTGCGGTCTTCATAACATGAGCTATACATATCCAAATTTGCTCAAATTTTGCGTATGAGTTGTTCACGAGATGTTTAAGAAGATCAACGGATTAGATTTAAAAAAAAAATATTACATCATGAAAAACTACTTGAGTGTATTTCGCTCCGGATACACTCGAGTGTATTCTAGCCTGACTCTCTCTCTCTCTCTCTATATATATATATATATATTTATATATATATATATATTTATATATATATATATTGACATTTTTAATAAGGCAATTGATATGTGTGTTTGCTTTTTCAGCATCTAGCTTGCCTACTTGACACACAAGTCAATTCTTTTTCATTTTACATTTTTAATCTATGTAATAAATGTCACCTATTTCCTTATTTTTAATTGTCTATTAGGAAATAGTAGGATGATGGGTATTATTTGACGAGAAATTGTGTGAGCCATATCATAAGTATGATGTGTCACCATATATATTATATAAAAATTTATTATTTTTTAAAATTACAAATTGGTCCCTGTATTTGTAAGTACCCTTTTATCTTTTTTTTTAATTTTATATTGTATAGTGAGACTCATAAATACTATATAAAAAAAGCCGCGGGCACTGAATGAAATTTTTTCTATTATTTTTTGGAATTATAAATAGGTTTGTGTGTGTATACTACACTTTTGTCTTTTCTTTTTAAAATTTTATATTGTTTAAGGAGGTTCATCTACATTGTATAACAATCTCATGGAGGAGGTTGAGTGCAATTTTCTCTATTATTTTTTGGATTTACAAATTAGTCCATATATGTTTACCTTATAATTTCGTCTTTTCTTTTTAAAATTTTATATTCTCTAAGGAGACTTATCTAAATATATAAGAAAGCATGCATAGTGCAGTGAATGCAATTTTTCTATTATGTTTTATAATTACAAATAAATCCCTATGTGTGTACACCACACTTTTCTCATTTAAAAAAATATGTATATATTGTAAATGATGACTCATCTATACTATACAAAACATCACATGGATGGACTGAATGCAATTCTCTCTATTGTTTTCCAAAATTACAAATTGGTCCTTGTGTGTGTACAATACAGTTTTGTCTTTTCTTTTCAAAAGTTTATAGTGTATAAGGAGACTCATGTATACTATATAAGGAAACCCAGAGAGGGGGTTGGATGCAATTTTTTTCCAATATTTTTTGAATTACAAACCGGTTCATATGTGAGTACACTACACTTTTGTCTTCTCTTTTCAAAATTTGATATTATGTAAGGAGACTCATCTCCACTATGTGGGAAAGTCCCTAGAGGGGGCTTAATGTAATTTTCTTCATTATTTATTGGATATACAAACTGATTTCTCTTTTAGCGTGTAGTATGTATCTTATTTTGAATACTAACTACATATTAGTCATCAACATACACAAAAATGATAAGTTAAACTCACATGAAAAGCTTATCTAACAAATCTATTATAGCAAACAAGAATAGATGTCGACCAACTTATTATGTCATAGTTATTATATGGTCACATACTATATTGATTCAATTATACAACATGTGTGTAGCACGTGTCTTACGCTCATATAAGAACACATAAAAGGTTTATCTAACAAATATGTTGTAGCAAACAAGAATAGATGGCGACCAACTTATTTTGTCATAGTTATTATATGGTCTTATATTGATTCAACTATATAACACATGTGTTAGCACGTGTCTTCCACTCATATAAAAAGAAAAGGGGATTGCATGTAACACCATGATGGAGGCTACGGATGGGTTAGAGATCGTAGGTTAGTAGACATGTAAAATAATTATCTATAGATGGGAAGTGAATGATCTAATGAGAATACATATTATTTGTAGGAATATGTTAGGTGGACACCATTTTAGAACTCAAAATGGAACCCACTCATCTTCCATCACAAGTTTGAGAATATAACAAATAAAATACATTTATTTGTTATATCCTCAAACTTGGGATGGAGAATGAGTGATGTTCCATTTTGGGTTTCAAAATGAGTCTAGATAGTAAATTCTTTATTTGTGTAAGGGTTCTGACAACAAATCACATCAATTTCACTATAGATCTTGTCCGTTCCACTATTCGTAGAAAAGTGGAGGTACAAGGTTGGGAAAATTATTAGTAGGTGGTGAACGACAAAAGAGTATGTAGACGTCTTGTTGATAGTTGGCTGACAAAATATAATATTAGGTTTTATTATAAAGATGGAGACATATTTCATGTAGAATTAGAAAAGTTGAATAAAATATATAATTTAATTATGAGAAAGTTGGATGGAATATAGGTACACAAAGAACCTTCCGCATAGAATTTCATTGTAAGATGGATGCATCATGATGGTTGTAAAATTTAATGGTGCTTTTAATTGATAGGCGAGCTTCTTAAGTGATAGTAGATATTTTTCTTTTTTTTCATAATGGAGAGACGCAAAATATTTATGGATCATTAGATAAATATTCTTATTTAGATTAATTCATTGACTTGTGAAGAGGAGAAATAATAAGTCCCTATAATTACAATGTGTGGATGAACAGAACTAGCACACACACATCATGAATACTAGGTGATAGAGGGGTTCATAGGTACGTTAAAATCTTTTTGATACTTTAGAAAAAAATTAATTGTCATTGTTAAGGGCGATGCATTTCATATAGAGTTAAAAGAAAATGAATAAAAAGAGATAGTTTCATTATTGGTAGGTATGAAGCAACAAGGATACACGAAGAATATAAAATAAAAAAGTAGTCACAAGCTAGAAGATTCATGAGTATAATAAGTTCGATGTGATTCTTATATTTTGTATGAGGGAAGAAGTTTCTTCGAAGAAAGAGACAAATTCAATTTGTGTATCATTGGAAATAGATTCCATTTTGTGTTTCTTCAAAGTTTAGTGGATAAATATTAAGCAATTGGGGCTCAGGTGCAACTTTTCCAAAGGTATTATATGGCATGACTGCTACTTTTGGGGAGAAACATTGTTATATATTTAGATAAAGAACCACTCATATGAACAATTTTACTTACTTTTTGTTGAGATGAATAGTGAGATATCTATACGGTTTTGGGATTCCAATACAAAAATTTGAGAGTTCTACCTAATGGAATTAAAAATGCACACAGTTGAAGACTCATATTAACTTAAAAATGAAAAAAACAAACAAACATCTAAACTCTATATCATGCACATATATATAATGGTTGCATATTTTATTAAAGAATTTACATTATATATTTGTGGTAAATTGTAATTGAACATGTGCACTATCTTACATGATCTACAATTGCTATCTACCTAACATTTGGTCACTCTGGACTTATCAACATTCATGCTCCTTTTTGTGTATAAACATAAAATAACTATCATTGTAATGGGGTTAGCATAAGTGTATGGTGTCCATAAAGGACAAAGTTATTGAAATAATATGAAAATAGATTGCTAGCAATTTAAAATAGATTTCTAAAATCCATACACTCACACCATAGTCCTTTAATCTTGTTATATGGCATATTTTATCACAATATAGTTGACTATACTAAAAGAGTGTGCTAGTATTGAGACACAATATGTCGAGTTTACCTAGCCTACTTACATGTACTAGAGTCAGGGAAAGCCTCATGGCTCACCCAATCCCTTAGAGAATCATACTAGAGTACTGTTCTTCGCCTTCATCCAGGGGACGCACCACAAGTACAACATAGTAAACATCTTTGGTTATCCTTTTTGTTTTCAAGTCATGAAGAACAATACATTATGATACCAAAATTCTAGGTATGAAGAAAAGATATACAGCCATAAATTGTTCTACTATGGTATTTTTTTTGGTGAACAGTTCTACTATGGTATTACCAAGCATTATTATATATTTTAGATATAGATCATATAATCAAGGGAGTTATATATCGTACACTTGACCTAAATAAGGATACAACAACATATCAAGATGATTTGGTCCCACTTACCTTGGCTCAAATGACTATCCAAATTTGAGTCATTTTACTCGGTAAACCTGATCAAAGGAATATCTTGTTTTAGATTTCATCATCAAAGTTATTAGTATTATAATTATATTTTTATGTAATGTAGTCCTAGCTCAACCATTAATCCATGGTTAAAATTGAAATCATCATATCAACATAACATATCGTCACCAAACTAGGTGTTGGTGGTATTTAATGTTATTTAGAATCCCTTGTATTAGCAAATTACTCTTCCTCTCCCAAGGCCATTAGCAATTGTCTAATTTATATTATGTTGTTCCATTGATACATCATTCCTTGAGATAAGGATATATATAATGGCTCTCTATAATGTTGATACACTAATTATAAGAATTTCTCTTCACATAGTACCAAGAGAATTCGTCTGGCTCCTAAAATGGAGCCCCCTTTCTCTCAAGACATTGTTCTTCCTCTTCCTCTTATTTTCTTCTATCCTTCCCCCCACCGCTTGTGCCACCACCACCTGCAACCCTTCCATGTACCACCAGATCTCTAGTCATCATCTACCTCTAGCCATCACCAATGGTTGCCTCCTGCCACTGGGTGTGTTGTTGGCAGCTGTGCACTAGCCCGCTACAACTGTCAAAAAGGTAGTTTCCCACAAGGACAACCTCTACTCTACTATTGATGGGATATGATTTTCCATTGTCATCCCTCTCTACTACCTCACCTAGGGGAATCTCTATCCTTCTTTGCCTGATGTTGGGTTGGGGAATCGTAGGTCAGTTTTCCCTTTGAAGTTGTACACGTGGTCCCTTGGTTTGGTGCTTTCTGGCTAATAAACCTCTATGGGTCTAAATGATACTCCCCCCCTTCACCATCGCCCATCAGATTTGATTGATCGAGTGGTTGTGTGTTGATCTCAACATGGTAGGCATCTATTTCTAGATAAGTTTGTAACAACTTCAAACATCTTTTTTCTATTAATTTCCTCCCCATGTAGTTTCCCTACATACCTGAGTTAGTGCCAATAGTTTTTAGGGATCTATTATCTCATTCCAGTCATAGTTGATCATCCAAGTGATAGTTCTTCGAGACATGATTCTTTTTAACTTTCTCCTATCATTGTGTAATTCATGAGTGGTTGCTAATATCCGTAGTTGTTTAACTAGTATGCTACTATGATATCCTTCTCTACTACTATTATACCAGTGTGACAACTTTAAAATCTATCTCCACCAACATTCTACCGAAGTGATTTTGTTCATCTTGTCTGAATAAATGGTTACAACAAAGATTCACCTCAAACCATTGTCTAAAGTGACAATACTCCTATCTCCATAATCAAGTTGAATGGATCTAATTACCTACTATAGATGAATTTATACCCATACCATCATAGAGTCCAAATACAAGGTGAAGTTCATCTAAGAACCTATTGAGAATACCCCTATATGGAAATAGAAAAATAACCAAGTCAACAGTTGGTGTAGATCAACATGGAACTATATATTACATCCAAGCACATGTTTTGTAAAATTGCAAAGGAACTATTGGGCCTCCATCCTCACTATACGCATGACAAGAATGCTTGGAGGATTTATAAAATATGGGATAAATTGTTTCTTGAAAATCATGGTGATATACCATTGATAAATACTTTGATTTCATTGTCATGTTGTCTCAACAACATGATTATACTTAGCTTTTCTCATTTGAGGGTCAATCAAAAGAGCGAGTGATCTTATCACAACCAAATTTATCAATAGCCTTCAACAAGATATTCTCTAATCCACAACATTGTCTTGGTTAGTAACAAATTTTCCATTCTAGAAGATGTCTTCTGTCATCTCTGGAAGTCTGATCTTTTCCACTTGTCTTCCACTCCAACGCAATCATAATTGAACATTGACGTAGTTGCTCGTGGATGAGTATGTGGACGTATACATCCCCCTAGGCCATAATGCACTTTATGCAATAATTTAGGTAACATGTAGGAAGAGCTCTATCAGAAGCACTGTCATCCCTATGTACGTGGTCCTAGCATTGGGGCATCCCATGTTATCCACGGATCAGACAATCCATAGATTAGACAGTCTGTCTATTAGCATATCTTCATAGGAGTATGATCAACATATACATGCCTCTCATATGAGTGATTCCATAGGATCTAGGGATTCCATGACTGTACAATATGTTGTGGCATCTTTGGTCCATATGGCCTCCAACCATGGTAAGTTTGGACGTCCATGCTGGCATCCATCTCTCCTTAGATCCTTGACTCTAAGTCCACCCAACATATGAGTGATATGAGAGACTACCTTTCCTCTAGGGAACCTCATATACCTACCTAATATGTCACTCTGGAAAATGGTTCCATTAAAACTGTTCAATAATGTGAAAGTGTAAATATCTCACCCACTCTCAAACTTAAACATGTTTATTTCATTCCCCATTTTCCTTAAATTTAATATATGGTGCTACTTCGTGCCTTTAATTGCAACCTCACCTTTTGTAGACACGAGTTTGTGATGCTTAGACTTTCACAATGTTTGAATCAAGTTCTAGTATTGGTGACCTTTATTACATTGGTGATGTTGTCCCTTCATCTGTCCTCATTGTGAGAACACCTTTGTGAATTCACAAAAGTTATCATCATCCCCTTCTGAAGAACTTGAAGAACTTGGATCCCTCTTTATCTAGTTTAAAAGTCTCCTATGTGACTTGTGTGTGTTTGGGAAGCATCATAGGAGTTTTGTTCCTAAAAAAACTACTATATGTTCTAAAGCTATATTTGATGTTATTCATTGTGACATTTGTGGTCCTCTTCAAACTACTAGTTTGAATGGATTTAATTATTTTATTACCTTTACTGGTGATTTCTTTAGCATGATGTCACTATATATATTGAAATCCAATGTTGAGATGATTTATGTTTTTCAAAATTTGCATAAAATGATTTGAACAATATTTAATAAATCCACTAAAATATTTTTCACCAAAAATGCTTTAGAATATGTTTCAAATCAGGTCTCTCCTTTTTGCTCTAGAATTGGAACCATCCATCAACATTATTGCACTAACACCCCACAAAATATGAGGTGGATGAATAAAAAAATTGTTTATATCTAATTGCTATTATTTTTTAGTGTAAATTACCTAAGCCTTATTATTTTATGACTTTTAACATCCTCATTTTTAGGTACTAACTTGCGATTTTCAAAATATTATATCCTTTATGGTTACATTTTAGAAAAGGATCAATTTTAAATAATTTTGGTTATTATCATTCACTTAAAAATTTACCACTAAGAGATAATGTGTAAATAATATAACACCTAAATTTCAAGATCTAATTCTTTTTAGATAAATATTTATGTTATATATAAGATATATCTAGTATTATTCATATTAATTAATATGATCATCTAATTTTGAAACTAACTCCTAGAGAATATTCTAGACACTATTTTATTCATACAAAAGTTGAGACATAAAACGTCTATTTGACTATGTGATTAATTTCTAGAAGATAATGGTGATTTAACATGATAAAAAGTCTTTTTTTCTTCTAAAAATTGATCTTCGGGGCCTTGTCTTGGACGTCTGATTTTGGGTGACATGTCTGCTCTTTCCTAAACATCCCACTTAGTGTAGGACTTAATGGCTTGATCAATTGAGGATTTCTCCCCGTGTGAGCGATCGTTTCAAAAACAATTTTCACTGTTGACTTCATGAGATCAGCCCAGACCTATTTAACCCTTGATTTGGCCTTAGATTTCACCCATTGAGGAACACCCAACCTTTCACCACCACTACCTATTATGTGTGCTCATCATTGTCATTCTCCATCCTCACATCACCTCCCTTAAATTTTTGGTAGCTGCACCATCTTCTAAATTCTTAAAACCCACTTCCACTTTGGCTTCACATGCAATACCCTACCTTGTGGGCCCATAAGACTCCTCGATCGAAGCAGGTTGGAACCTCACCACTGAGGAACTCTAGGCATGCCCAACTGAATGGGAGCTATGAGAGATCACCTTAGAACCTATTGAAGTGTTTCCAACTTTAGTCAAATCACCTTGAGTGGTACTTCAACTACCCCCACTCCCTTGTACCTTCTCTTTTTCCGTCGTCTTTTGATGTCACTTATGTCTCACCTCCAAGTTCACCCACGTGATGTTTTTCTTGAATCTATGAGATTCTCACAAACTGCATAGATGTGTTCAATATGTTCTAAGAACATGAGATATTTCACCTTACCTAATCATCTTCCATATTTCTTAGCGCTTAGACATGGAGGGATGCTATCCCCGCTCATTGTAGATCATGAGTCCTATTCAAGGAAGCATCACATTTGGCCAAGCTCACTGAGGCCAAGCTACCTGTCTCTTTTATACCAGTTTCTCTCTATTTGAGATAAATATCCAAAATTTCTAGTTTTTGGGGTCTTTTATCTCTGAACTGGTCGCAAATAGTGCATTTATGTTCTATTTTTTCCCTTCCATATTTGCAAATGAATGTAATATATACCCCTATGGTTAAGAGTGAATGCTATTTTGAAACAAAGTAATTCATCTACACATATTGCAGCTTCAGACCTTAGCCAACCCGAGGCATGTTTGAATTAAAAAATCCTACACACAAATAAATTTAACTTGGAATCCATACACAACTACCCTGCTATTTTTATTGATGAAGTCTGATCATACTGACCTAGGTAAACAAAAATATTTGACAACCATATCATTATGATTGATAAAAATTAACACTAGTAGATCATACTAAGAATAAGGAATTTATGATCTAACATAGGTGAGTGTATATTGATTACCCTTATCACCTTAAATGAAGAGACTACCAAAAATAGTACTAAGGTATTATGATATTAACTTATTAAAAGATATTTAATTAAGAAGACTAATATGAATTGGCCAAACACATTAGGACAAATAAGTTATTTTTTAAATCTAATAACCACACCTTCACCCCTAAATATCCTAACCTTAAAATAGGAATTAATTAGTAATAATATTAAGGCATGACAAGACTACTATATGTATAACCCCAAGTACATGGAAGTTATATACTAAGGATATACTAATGATACTTATGGAATAATATTTAGATCAATAGCATACAAATAAACACTTTTCATTACCACTAAAAACCTAATCTAGGAACCCTATATCATCATGACTATCAAATGCAACATCTAAAAAAACATACCAATGACCCAACGTTGTACATCTTAATAATTGACATACCTATGTGCATGTTATGATTACCCTGAAAGAGGAATCTAATGACCTTAAAGATTTTAACCAAAAGCAAAGATATGCAATTTGATAAAACCTTTGAATTTTCTAAGAGAGAGTTAGCTCCAATTATTGGGAACAATGTTTCTAGATTTTTTCTTCTTAAAGGTAAGTGGGCCATGACCTAGAAATATGACCCATACTTCATATCTAGACATGTTGTCTAAACTGTTAAGATTCAGAATATCTTCTTTTATAATGTTCTTCCTACTTTAAACTTTTGGACATATTACAAGATATTGGTTGTGATATTTAAGGCCATGAGATTTAGATTATTCATATAAGGGTAAATATAGATTGTAGTCATGCACTCAATTTAGATCTAGTTCAGAATCTAAGAGAAAAGATATATATATTTAGAGATATTAAACTAAGATTCAGAGATAAGAAAATAAGAATATAGATAGAAAATGACATCAAAACATTAACTATATACTATATAGAATAAGCCCTCACTAAAGAGACCCAAGATGATTTAAAGGACATTGTGAGTGTCATAGCGGGCAAGTAGTGCCAACAGAGGGTGAGATTCGCCATATATGGCACTTCAATGTCAACATAGGGTAAATTCTGCCAACAGAGGGTGTGTTGCAGCATAGAGGATACTTCACTATCACAGAGGAGGACTTAGATAAAATGAGAAATTAAATATTTTTATCATTCCTTAGTATATCTTTCAGTCTTGCATGTACTTTATTCTTATTGTAGTATAATTCTTGCAACTTACTTTAATTCCTAGATTTTTCTCTTTTGTACGCGGTTGGGGACGTGACATTTGTAGATTGTGAGTAGCTCTCTAAGGAATAGCTTGAGGACTTGCATACTCAGGAGATATCTTTCACTGGTGGGACATTATATGAGTTGATCCTTCCAGATTTAGAGTTTCCACTTTAGTTGTTTTCTTTTTAGATCATGTTGGGATTGTTAGTCCCAAACATTCAACTTTGTTATGTTAGATTATGTTCTTGAACTCAATTGATTTTGTTATTTAAATGATTTAGTATGCCAAACATGTGGTGCTTGACCATGTTTTATTTATATATGTGAGTTGATTCTTCCCCATATAGTATTTGTGGTTAATAGATGGGAAAGCGTTAGAATTTTGGTAACACAAAAATTTAATAAACATTAGTGATTGATATTTGTAGATACACCTCTAATACATACCCTTTTTCTATATATGGATGCCAAAATGAAATCTGATAAGGTCTACGAGAAAATGGATGGGGAGGAAAGATCATATACCATAGGGAATGACAATAAGATGTCTGGAGGGCAACCAAACCCAATCCTCCTCTTTATGTGCTTGTTAAGGCTCTGATTGACACCCCGAATGACCCGCGTGGAGGGCAACCACATCTGAGAAACTAGGAGCTGAACTTGGTTGATTTTATGAAGATCAAGCTAGAGACCTTCTCTAGAGAAGCTGAGACAAATGTAGTCTCTCACACTCAAGAGTGGTTGCTAAATGTTGAGCACTATTTCTATTATTTGGGATGACCTAAGAATTCCAAGGTCTCTTTTAGGATCATCATCTAAAGAGTGTTGCTCGCATGTGGTGGGAGAACTTCATCAATGTTTGTGGTCCCAATGTTGCACCACTGACCTGGTGGAAGTTCTCTATGATAAAAAAGGAGTTGCAGTTCAAGTGCCTCAAGTTTTACAAATGAACCATTAGCCAGTATGCAATGCAGTTCCCTATGCTACAAAAATATGGAAGCGAATTAGATGAGGTGCATCTAGCCAAGAAGTTCATACATGTTCTAAAACCCAACCTCATCTACACTATGGTGGGATATGACATCAAGACAGTGTAGGAGGCACTAGAAGAAGCCCTGAAGATGGAGGGACAACCAGGACAAAACTAGAAGAATGGATGATCTTCTAGAGACAACTACCAGAACAAAAATTACCATGGTCAACAGAATAATGAGAGGAAGGCACCAAGTGGTTTCCTAGAACATAGAGGTCTAAGAGGACCACTACCATAGAGAGGTCTATGAGGACCTACAACACAGAGAGGAACACCACATCCAGTAGAAGGATTTCATCGACCACCTACTCGAGTGTGTTTCAACTGTCAGAGGTCTCATTGTGGAGAATGCAAGTATGGATAACATGTTTTGTATTTATGTGGTGAGCAAGGTCACATCTAGGTTAAGTGTCCCATGATCCAAAAGTAGGTTGACAACAACAACCAAAAGCAAGGTCAAAACAACCAGAGAGAGAAATGTCATGTGAGGGTCTTCTCCATGGCTATAGAAGAGGTAGATGAAGATCAAATTATTGAAGGTATGAATTATATCATCATCTATTAAAGTTTTATTTGATTCTAGTGCATCACATGATTTCATATCTACCGCATTAGTCTCAATGATTTAACTACCTTTGGAGGACCTTCATTATGATCTTTATATTATGACAGCTAGTAGGCGTGTAATGTACATGATAGATCTAGAGTAGGGGTGAAAATATCTTATATAAATCCTTATTCAATTTAAAATACTAGGATATTATATTGCAACTTGCTTAAAAACATAATGAAACAAAAATGTAAGAAAGTTATATGGACAAAGAAAGCAAACCACAATAGATACTTGATTTAGAGCGGTTCCATCAAAAGATTCCAGTCCACTACTTGGTTGTTTCCAACCATGGTTTTTCAACCTATATTTTATTCCTTTTGTTTAATTGATACAAAATATAGAAAATCATCCAATGTCTTTTTAATAAAGACAACCCTCCTTTTATATCTCAAGGAGAACTTGCATGTGGGAGTAGATCATATTCAACATCCCTCCTTGGTCATAGCTCCTCATAAGAATTAGCTTCCAAGAATGCTTCCCAACAACCTTCTTTCCAAGAATTAGTTGGAATCATACTAAGGAGTAGATCATAATCAGCCTCCTCCTTAGTTGCAACCTTCTCATAGGAAGTAGCTTCCCATAACACTTACCAAGAACCTTCTTCCCAAGAAGTTGTTGGAAGCACACTATGGAGTGGATTCGATCAACATCCTCCTTGGATACAACCTTCTCACAAGTAATAGTAGTAAGAAGCTTCTTCACAACCTTCTCTTAAGAAGTAGTAAGTAGAAAGAGAAACAATAATGATGAATAAGAGAGGAAAAAGTTATAACTCTTCAAATGATTACAATATGAAGGTCTTTATGAACAAGTGATGATCAATATCTCCACAAGGATAGATAAGGGTATACTTAGTGGAGTATGATACTACTTTGGGCTATTACTTAGATCAGAAGATAGCAATATAGGATTCTATGTTTTGAGAAAGATAACATGTAAATGGTTTCCTCAAATGTAAATGTGTGAATTGTGTGTCCTAAGTGTTCAAAAGGCACTCCTATATATAGGAAACACTTAGGAATGGTTAATACAAATGTTAGAAGTGTTTAGACCAAGATAGATGCTAAACTAGACATTAGGAAGTCAAACGTTGAGTTTACAATGACTAGAATATAGCAGTCTATCTCTCAGCCCAAGAAGAGTTCAATCGAAATAAATTTGGTCCAAGAAGAGTTTGACCAAAATAAATTCGACCCAAGAAGAGTTCTACCAAAAGTTAGTCTCTTCAGAAAAATTACAACAACAATTTTCTACAATGACTCTTTTTATACAATGACTATTTCTTGGTACAAGAAGATTTCAATCAAAATTAAGTCAGTCCAAGATGAGTTTGATAGAAAAAGACTCTCTAAATGCATTTCTTGAATTTTCATATTCATATTAAATGATTTTTCTAATGGTACCTAACTATCCTAAAGTGATGTGAGTGTGGAAAAGGATTTAGGATAGGATAGGGATGATCATTACTTGTTTTTACATCATTCCTAGCAAGATGTATAAAAATTATCAATACAAGGTACATTCAAGTACAACTTGATGTGGAAACTCGTATAAGTTCCTTGATCACCTATAATACTAAATTTATATTCTTAGTAACATACATGGAAATATTTGCATTGTTGAAATTCAAGTGTGGCATATCCAAAAAGACAACAATATCCCCATTTTTTATGATGAGAAATATTTCTGTAACATCCCAAAATTTTAAAGCTTATAATGGAAATCCTTTTTTTTCTTTTTTGATTTGTAACATTTAGGTTTTGATGTGAAATTAACTCGACTAATATTCACTATGTGTCCTAATAAATCTTTAATTGAGTTTGTTAAGATAGTTTGGGGTTTTATCTAATTTATGAGTCCTTAACTATTTCTGGATAATCTTAGAGAATGAAATAGAGATCACACTTAAAAAGGAAATCATAGATCATTGTTACTCCCAAACCTAAAATATAAGATGATATTAGGGATCTTCTCTATTTATTTAGTCATCCTATGAAAATTTGGTCTCAATAGGACCTTATTTTATCACTCAATGTAAATAGGCAATAAAGTATAAAGTTTGAACCCTAAATGATCAATAACCTAGTTAATATGTTGCTTTTTCTGTAAGGTTTTTCATTTTTCTTTTGTCACGCTGAGGGATGGGTCTGTATCGGGTCGGACTAAGACCTAGGTGCAACCGCATGCAACAAGACTCTCCCCTTCACTTGATTCCTCTTTTTAATAGGACTCTACAGTCACCCAAACATTCTCCCCCTCATATCTACTTCTCTAATGATTCCCAGACGAATCAAAGTTTTTCCCCACTGTTAGAGATCCTTTGTAAACCTTCTCATTCCTAATTTGTTAGGGTTTTGTTCACTAGAACCCTTGGTCAACTAGAGTACCTTGATTGTCCCATGTTTCAATTTATGTAGGAGACCCAACCTACCTTGGGACAACACCTATAAACTAATCCCTAAAAAACATTCAAGGGATACTCTGAAACAATTTTCTCCCAGAAATAACCCCTCAGAACTCTTCTAAGGTATCCCCCTAACTCGATCAATCTTCTGGAGCAAAATTGACTTCGACCATGCGCCCCCTGCCCCCTCGACTACTGACATTGACCCAGATGCACTTGCATGACTCTCATGAAGCTTTTCCCGAGGCCAATTGAGTGTTTGTCATGGTAAGCCATTTCTGAAGTACACTAGAGGGGGGATGAATAGAGTTTTTAAATAATTTTAACAATTTATTGAACTCAAACAACCACAATTGAAATTAGAAGAAGGAGACAGGTGTTTAGAGTGGTTCCAACTTTAGCAAATACTAAAGTTGTCAGTCCACTACCCGGTTGCTTACCCAACCGGGATTTTGAAAGTATTTATTTTATTACCTTCTCAAGGATTTATACAAAATACAATACTTTCCTTTACACCCCTTGAACAGCCTTCCCTTGAAGTAGGTGCACCAACTTGAGGTAGCCTTCTTGAAGTAACTTCAAGCTCCCCCTTGAAGTAGCCTTCCTCTCTAGAAGTAACCTCCCGTTGCACCAGCCTTCTGAAGTAGCTCAAGGTCGCCTTCTTCACCAAGAAGATCTCCACCCTCTCCAATCCGCAGCCTCCAACCTAGGAGTAGCAAGGAGAGTACAAACAGTAATAGAGAACAAGAAAGGAAAAAGGAAATTACAACTTATCCTTTATAGCCCAAGGCTTGATTTGCCTAGATCAAGCGTATAGATCTCCTAACCAAGTGTATGAACTTGTGATTGCAGTGGGTAGGAGATACTAGCCTATAGGACACGAATTTTGAGCTAAGGAAGGAAGTGTCCAATTGTCACAATGCTCAAATTGCTCACAAACAGATTGCTCAATGTATGCTCAAGGATTTCTCAAGTGTAACAAGTGTATTTGAGTGTCCTATGGCTTGTCCTATTTATAGGAATGGTCTAAGGATGCTTAAGGACGTTCTAGACAACTTCTAGGGGTTTCTAAGTGCTTAACTAGTCGTTAGGTACAAGTTTGTTGCTTTAGAAATGGCTAATTAATTTACTCTGCAGTTGCTGTCAGAGTTCATCTCGGTCGAGGATTGGTCGACCGAGATACCTACTCGGTCGAAGTTTTGTCGACCGACAGGCTCTCTGGATCAAGTGATTTGCAACGTCTATCTCCAACTGCCAACTACCTTGTCAGTTGTGTCTAACGGCTACTTTGGATCTTTCTCGGTTGAGAAGATTGTCGACCGAGAGTGTCTCGGTCGAGGAGTTGGTCGACCGAGATCGATCCTGTTTTAATGTTTCAATTTAGGCACTAATTATATGTATGAGTGTGCAAATGTGATCCTATTTGAAGGGGATGACTTATCTAAATGTGGTGTTTAGCTAGGGAGAATCTAACGCTTGATTTACATGAAATCTAAGTACTTGTACATTATATATTTGTACAAGTTTTTACAAGGCGATTACATTTCATGAAAATATAAACATGTAAGCATATGGATTTCCCTAGTTGCTTTGTCATCCACCTTAATCCTGCACACTCAAGTAGCTCGTTAGATCAATAAGAATGAAATGTTTGTCATAATCAAAACAAAGGGATTTATAGATGTCCATTTAGCCAACAATCTCCCCCTTTTTGAAGATGACAAACATTTCCAAAATATAAATGAAGGAAATATAAAACATATGAGTTTCATACCTTTAGATTACCTTTTGTAGCTTTTCCTCTTGTTTATAAAATGTGTGCTTATTATTCCCCATGAATTATGGAACATGAAATCCACTTCACTAGGGAATATAGCAACTTTCAATGTAAAGCCAAGAGTTTATTTATGAAACTCATTGATTGAGTTTTTCATAATTACTAAGTTTTAGTTTTATATTTATTTCTCCCCCTTTGTCATTTCAAAAAGATATCCGTTAAGAATAAAAACTCCCCCTAAATTAGATGTCCCATCAAATCTAATGAAAAAGATGTCCATTAAAAGTTTTTGTTAAGAAGCACAGATATCAAAGAAAACATCTTCCAAAGGAGTGATAAGCAGTTGCTTCCTAATTTTGTTAAATTGATCTAGTGGAAGAGGTTTTGTAAAAATATCAGCCAATTGATCTTCCGTATCAACATGATGAAGGGAAACATGATTCTTGGAGATATGATCCCGTAAAAAATGATTACGGATTTCAATATGTTTAGCTCGGCTGTGTAAAATAGGATTGTGTGCTAAGTTTATAGCGCTCGTGTTGTCACAAAAAATAGGCGTAGATGAAAGAGTAAAACCATAATCGTTTAATACTTGTTGCATATAAAGCACTTGAGCACAACAAGACCCGGCTGCCATATATTCAGCTTCAGTTGTAGATAGGGCAACCATATTTTGTTTCTTGCTAAACCAAGATACTAAAGCTCTCCCTAACAAGAAACAGCCACCACTGGTACTCTTGCGATCAAGTCGACAACCAACATAATCCGCATCAGTATAAGCTTTAAAATCCAAGGATTGTCCTTTTGGATACCATAAACCAAAACAAGTAGTGCCGACTAGGTAACGAAGAATTCGTTTAACTGCTAGAAAATGAGAGTGCATAGGTTGTGATTGAAATCAAGCACAAAGACCAACGGAAAACATAATGTCTGGTCTAGAAGCGGTTAAGTAAAGCAAACTACCAATCATGGCTCTATATAAGGAATCATCAATAGGTTCCCCATTTTCATCCTTATCAATTTTAATAGAAGTAGCCATAGGAGTAGTAGCATGTTTGCACTGATCCATCCCAAAACGTTTTAAGAGTTCTTTAGTATATTTTTCTTGGCTTATGAATATTTCGGCAGGTGTTTGCTTAATTTGAAAACCAAGAAAGAAAGTTAGTTCACCCATGAGGCTCATTTCAAATTCTTTTTGCATAATGTCACTGAATTGTGTGCACAATGAATCATTAGAAGCTCCAAAAATAATGTCATCAACATATATTTGCACAACTAGGAAATCAGATGTATATGTTTTGAAAAATAAAGTAGAATATGAATTTCCAATAGAAAAACTATTATCATAGAGATATGTCTTGAGCCTTTCATACCAATTCCTAGGTGCTTGTTTTAAACCATAAAGTGCTTTCTTAAGTTTATAAACATAGTCACCTTTTTCCAGTATTTCAAAACCTGGTGGTTGGGCAACATATACTTCTTCTTGAATGATGCCATTTAGAAATGCACTTTTTACATCTATTTGGTAGAGTTTGATGTTTTTATGTGCACCAATAGCAAGTAACATTCTAATAGCTTCAAGTCTAGCTACCGGTGCATACGTATCATCAAAATCTATTCCTTCTTGTTGATTATATCCTTGTGCTACTAACCGAGCTTTATTCCTTATTACTTTCCTGCCTCATTTAGCTCATTCCTAAAAACCCATTTAGTTCCTATGATGGTTTTATCTTGTGGTTTAGGAAATAAATCCCATACATCATTTTTAGTGAATTGATTCAATTCTTCTTGCATGGCTATTATCCAATAATCATTTTTAAGAGCTTCAGATATCTTCTTAGGTTCAATGATAGAAACAAAAGCCATGTTTGCAACATCTTTGAAGGAAGACCGAGTTTTGACTTTATCATTAGGATCTCCAATAATAAGTTCTTGAGGATGATCCTTAATAAGCCTAGGTGTAGGTTGTGGTTCAGCTTGGTGATTATTTGTAGTAACTTTCTCACTATCATTTGGTATGGTTAAATTTTCGAATTGATTAGTGAGATCTATGATTTCTAGATTTTCAGATTTGGACTCTTCATGAAAAGAAACATGAATAGATTCCTCAACTTTTCTAGAGATAGTGTTATATACTCTAAAAGCTTTGCTAGAAGTGGAATATCCCAAAAAGAATGCTTTGTGTGATTTAGAGTCAAACTTATCTATATCATCTTTGGTATTTAAAATATAGCATGTGGAGCCAAAGGTATGAAAATAGTCAACTCTAGGTTTCCTAGAATGTATTATTTCATATGGAGTTTTCTTCAAGTGAGAGTGAACAGTTACTCTATTTAACACATAGCATGCAGTGTTTACAGCTTCAGCCCAAAAGGTTTTGGGTGTGTTGTGTTCGAGCATCATAGTTCTAGCCATTTCTTGTAGTGATCGATTTTTCCTTTCGACTATACCATTTTGTTGTGGGGTGCGTGGAGCAGAAAAATTATGAGTGTACCCTTGAGATGTACAAAATTCCTCAAATGTATGATTTTCAAATTCTCCACCATGATCACTTCTAATGGTACATATTTTTCTTTGTAATAGATTTTCAATCTTGGAACAAAATTGTATAAAAACATGAATAGTATCATCTTTAGTTGCAATAAAGTGTACCCATGTGTATCTACTATAATCATCAACAATAACAAAACAGTATCTTTTACCACCAATAGATTGTGTCCTCATGGGTCCAAATAAATCCATATGAATTAATTCTAAGGACCTACTGGTGCTAAGTACATGTTTTGGTTTAAAGGAGGTTTTGGTTTGCTTTCCCATTGTGCATGGTTCACAGTTTTCAACTTGATCAAAAGATAAAGTAGGCAATCCACGAACAAGATCATATTTCACTAACTTTTTAATAACATGTGAACTAGCATGTCCTAGCTTTTTATGCCATAGTTGTAAGGTATTTTCATTTGCAAGAAAACATTTTCCCACTACTGATTTCATAGAGTTAGGTTTAAGGATATAAAGATTTCCAACTCTATTTCCTTCATAAACAACATTTGTAGTGTTTTCTATTAATAACCTGCAGCAAGTTTTGTTAAATAACACATCATAACCACTATCGCATAATTGACTAACACTTATCAAATTATGGTGCAAACCATCGACGAGTAGAACATTCTTTATTTCGAGGTTTGTACCAACATTACCTATTCCAACGATTTTGCCCTTACCATTGTCTCCAAAGGTGACCGTTCCACTTTTCTTTTCTTCAAAGGTTTGAAATGCATCCTAGTTCCCGATCATATGTTTGGAGCGTCCACTGTCAACCACCCATTCCTGCATTAAAATGTAGATTTTGGTACCCATGTGATGGTCCGATATGGTTAGAATCATTTAAGTACATACTTGTATAAAAGTTCTGAATCAGAAATCCAGTCGGTCGACAATTGTTCGACCGACATCTGTCTCGGTCGACTAATTGTCGATCGAGAAGATTATTGTATTACAAACAAAGAAACACAGAAATTTAACTCGGTTGACCAATTTTCGACCGAAACAATTGCTGTAGATTTTGATTTGTTACAGACATCCGGTCGGTCGACAATACTTCGACCGATTAAGGGTTCGGTCGACAATACTTCGACCGACAAAGCTTCTGTTTCAGTACAATAGTGCAGAAAATTAACAATATGCATGAGATCTTTTTTTTAGTTGAGATAAGACAATATAAATAGAAAAATGGAGCGTTTGGCCATATCTCAACTAAATTCCATTTGACTCTACTAAGTTTGGGGTTTTGGGACCCAAAATAATTCAGAATCCTTAGTCTTATAAGGGCATGAAAAGGAATAGTGTCCAAGACGTAAACAAAAATGGAAAGTAATAGAATCAACTTCATTTCTCTTTCTAGCCATTGTGTTCTTGGGTACAAACATAGTTTGAGTTCTTTTGGGTTGATTTTTCTTTGGAGCATATCCCAAACCTTTTCTTCCGTTGAAAACAGTACCAACGCTTAGAATGTTATCAAGTATATCTTTTCTTCTTAACTCATAAAGTTCTCTTTGCAGCTTATCAATGTCATTCATCTTCTTGTGTAGATCTTTTCTTGCTTGTTCTAAATCAGATAACAATGAATCTCTTTCTTTTACAACATTATCATAGTCCAGATGGTTACACAAAATAGGTTGAGTCTGAAAATCTTTTAGTTTAGCTAACAATTCAGTCTTTTCTTTAGAAAGAAGATCAACATTTGTTTCTAAAGTGAGTAGCTTTCTAGTGCAATCATCTAAAGATGTTTTTAAAGACAAATTCTCAAGATCAATGTTGTTCTTTTGAGAAGAAAGATTATCTAATTTAGCAATTAGCTCATCATTTGATTTGATAATCTTCTTTAGTTTCTTCTTGACATCAACATACTTATCATGAATTTCTTATAGACTAGTAACTAACTCTTCTTTAGGAAGATCAAGTAGGCTTACCTCTTGAGAGTCTTCATCATCTTCTCTTGCCATTAGACAATCCACCTTTTCTTCTTCGCTTTCACTGTCACTTGACTCGTCCCATGCAGCTTTATAGGCTTTTTCTCCCTTCTTCTTGTGTGAGCTTTTCTTTCCTTTCTTTGCTTTAGGACATTCATTTTTGAAATGCCCTTTCTTCCCACATTCAAAGAACCTAGGAGGGGTAGAAGAAGAACTGGAAATTTTGTTAGATTTAAATCTTCTATATTTCTTACCGTTGACGATCAAGGCTTCTTCTCCTTCTTCTTCACTTGACTCCTCACTTTCTTGTGTGATGACTTTTGAAGCTTTTAGAGCCACATCCTTCTTCTTTCCTTACTGAAGTTCACATGCTCTTCTTTCTTCCTCTTCTAGGGTTGCTTCATGAGCTTCTAGGTTGCCAATAAGTTGCTCCATTTTTAGTCGAGTGAGGTCGTTTGCTTCTTCAATGGCTGTCACCTTTGGCTTATATTTTGGAGGAAGTGATCGAAGGATTTTTGATACCTGATCTTCTTCAAGGACAGGTTTTCCTAGGGCACTTAAACCATTAACAATAGTAGAGAATTTTGCAAACATTTCACTAATAGATTCATCAGGATCCATACGAAAGTGTTCAAACTTTTGTTTAAACATGCTAATTTTGGAATTTTTGACTTGGACTGTACCTTCATAGGTTATGGACAGTCTATGCCAAATATCATAGGCTGTGTCACAATTAGATATTCTATTAAATTCTCCTACCGAAATAGAATAATATAAAATGCTTACAACTTTTGCATTCATTTGAGCCAGCTTTACCGTATTTGCATCCCATTCTGCAAATTGAGTTTGAGGGAGCTCATATGGGGTTGACACCATTCTCCATAAATCCCAATTGATGCCTTGGAAGTAGAACTGCATCCTTCTCTTCCAATATTGGTAGTTTGTTCCATCGAACGCTGGAGGCCTAGCAACAAGTGTCCCTTCAAGGTTAAGGTTGTTGAGCACTCCGTCACCCATTTCTTCAAGACCTTGTTAGGGTTCCTTGAAGCCCGCTCTAATACCAATTGAAGTACACTAGAGGGGGGGTGAATAGAGTTTTTAAATAATTTTAACAATTTATTGAACTCAAACAACCACAATTGAAATTAGAAGAAGGAGACAGGTGTTTAGAGTGGTTCCAACTTTAGCAAATACTAAAGTTGTCAGTCCACTACCCGGTTGCTTACCCAACCGGGATTTTGAAAGTATTTATTTTATTACCTTCTCAAGGATTTATACAAAATACAATACTTTCCTTTACACCCCCTTGAACAACCTTCCCTTGAAGTAGGTGCACCAACTTGAGGTAGCCTTCTTGAAGTAACTTCAAGCTCCCCCTTGAAGTAGCCTTCCTCTCTAGAAGTAACCTCCCGTTGCACCAGCCTTCTGAAGTAGCTCAAGGTCGCCTTCTTCACCAAGAAGATCTCCACCCTCTCCAATCCGCAGCCTCCAACCGAGGAGTAGCAAGGAGAGTACAAACAGTAATAGAGAACAAGAAAGGAAAAAGGAAATTACAACTTATCCTTTATAGCCCAAGGCTTGATTTTCCTAGATCAAGCGTATAGATCTCCTAACCAAGTGTATGAACTTGTGATTGCAGTGGGTAGGAGATACTAGCCTATAGGACACGAATTTGGAGCTAAGGAAGGAAGTGTCCAATTGTCACAATGCTCAAATTGCTCACAAACAGATTGCTCAAAGTATGCTCAAGGATTTCTCAAGTGTAACAAGTGTATTTGAGTGTCCTATGGCTTGTCCTATTTATAGGAATGGTCTAAGGATGCTTAAGGACGTTCTAGACAACTTCTAGGGGTTTCTAAGTACTTAACTAGCCGTTAGGTACAAGTTTGTTGCTTTAGCAACGACTAATTAATTTACTCTGCAGTTGCTGTCAGAGTTCATCTCGGTCGAGGAATGGTCGACCGAGATACCTACTCGGTCGAAGTTTTGTCGACCGACAGGCTCTCTGGATCAAGTGATTTGCAACGTCTATCTCCAACTGCCAACTACCTTGTCAGTTGTGTCTAACGACTACTTTGGATCTTTCTCGGTCGAGAAGATTGTCGACCGAGAGTGTTTCGGTCGAGGAGTTGGTCGACCGAGATCGATCCTGTTTTAATGTTTCAATTGAGGCACTAATTATACGTATGAGTGTGCAAATGTGATCCTGTTTGAAGGGGATGACTTATCTAAATGTAGTGTTTAGCTAGGGAGAATCTAGCGCTTGATTTACATGAAATCTAAGTACTTGTACATTATATATTTGTACAAGTTTTTACAAGGCGATTACATTTCATGAAAACATAAACATGTAAGCATATGGATTTCCCTAGTTGCTTTGTCATCCACCTTAATCCTGCACACTCAAGTAGCTCGTTAGATCAATAAGAATGAAATGTTTGTCATAATCAAAACAAAGGGATTTATAGATGTTCATTTAGCCTACAATCTCCCCCTTTTTGAAGATGACAAACATTTCCAAAATATAAATGAAGGAAATATAAAACATATGAGTTTCATACCTTTAGATTACCTTTTGTAGCTTTTCCTCTTGTTTATAAAATGTGTGCTTATTATTCCCCATGAATTATGGAACATGAAATCCACTTCACTAGGGAATATAACAACTTTCAATGTAAAGCCAAGAGTTTATTTATGAAACTCATTGATTGAGTTTTTCATAATTACTAAGTTTTAGTTTTATATTTATTTCTCCCCCTTTGTCATTTCAAAAAGATATCCGTTAAGAATAAAAACTCCCCCTAAATTAGATGTCCCATCAAATCTAATGAAAAAGATGTCCATTAAAAGTTTTTGTTAAGAAGCACAGATATCAAAGAAAACATCTTCCAAAGGAGTGATAAGCAGTTGCTTCCTAATTTTGTTAAATTGATCTAGTGGAAGCGGTTTTGTAAAAGTATCAGCCAATTGATCTTCCGTATTAACATGATGAAGGGAAACATGATTCTTGGAGATATGATCCCGTAAAAAATGATGACGGATTTCAATATGTTTAGCTCGGCTGTGTAAAATAGGATTGTGTGCTAAGTTTATAGCACTCGTGTTGTCACAAAAAATAGGCGTAGATGAAAGAGTAAAACCATAATCGTTTAATACTTGTTGCATATAAAGCACTTGAGCACAACAAGACTCGGCTGCCATATATTCAACTTCAGTTGTAGATAGGGCAACCGTATTTTGTTTCTTGCTAAACCAAGATACTAAAGCTCTCCCTAACAAGAAACAGCCACCACTGGTACTCTTGCGATCAAGTCGACAACCAGCATAATCCGCATCAGTATAAGCTTTAAAATCCAAGGATTGTCCTTTTGGATACCATAAACCAAAACAAGTAGTGTCGGCTAGGTAACGAAGAATTCGTTTAACTGCTAGAAAATGAGAGTGCATAGGTTGTGATTGAAATCGAGCACAAAGACCAACGGAAAACATAATGTCTGGTCTAGAAGCAGTTAAGTAAAGCAAACTACCAATCATGGCTCTATATAAGGAATCATCAATAGGTTCCCCATTTTCATCCTTATCAATTTTAATAGAAGTAGCCATAGGAGTAGTAGCATGTTTGCACTGATCCATCCCAAAACGTTTTAAGAGTTCTTTAGTATATTTTTCTTGGCTTATGAATATTCCGGCATGTGTTTGCTTAATTTGAAAACCAAGAAAGAAAGTTAGTTCACCCATGAGGCTCATTTCAAATTCTTTTTGCATAATGTCACTGAATTGTGTGCACAATGAATCATTAGAAGCTCCAAAAATAATGTCATCAACATATATTTGCACAACTAGGAAATCATATGTATATGTTTTGAAAAATAAAGTAGAATCTGAATTTACAATAGAAAAACTATTATCAAATAGATATGTCTTGAGCCTTTCATACCAATTCCTAGGTGCTTGTTTTAAACCATAAAGTGCTTTCTTAAGTTTATAAACATAGTCACCTTTTTCCGGTATTTCAAAACCAGGTGGTTGGGCAACATATACTTCTTCTTGAATGATGCCATTTAGAAATGCACTTTTTACATCCATTTGGTAGAGTTTGATGTTTTTATGTGCAGCAATAGCTAGTAACATTCTAATAGCTTCAAGTCTAGCTATCGGTGCATACATTTCATCAAAATCTATTCCTTCTTGTTGATTATATCCTTGTACTACTAACCGAGCTTTATTCCTTATTACTTCTCCTGCCTCATTTAGCTTATTCCTAAAAACCCATTTAGTTCCTATGATGGTTTTATCTTGTGGTTTAGGAACTAAATCCCATACATCATTTTTAGTGAAT
This sequence comes from Alisma plantago-aquatica, assembly GCA_963693085.1. Taxonomy (NCBI): domain Eukaryota; kingdom Viridiplantae; phylum Streptophyta; class Magnoliopsida; order Alismatales; family Alismataceae; genus Alisma; species Alisma plantago-aquatica. The sequence goes on from OY856411.1 coordinate 297,086,254, forward strand.
TGATTCAATTCTTCTTGCATGGCTATTATCCAATAATCATTTTTAAGAGGTTCAGATATCTTCTTAGGTTCAATGATAGAAACAAAAGCCATGTTTGCAACATCTTTGAAGGAAGACCGAGTTTTGACTTTATCATTAGGATCTCCAATAATAAGTTCTTGAGGATGATCCTTAATAAGCCTAGGTGTAGGTTGTGGTTCAGCTTGGTGATTATTTATAGTAACTTTCTCACTATCATTTGGTATGGTTAAATTTTCGAATTGATTAGTGAGATCTATGATTTCTAGATTTTTAGATTTGGACTCTTCATGAAAAGAAACATGAATAGATTCCTCAACTTTTCTTGAGATAGTGTTATATACTCTAAAAGCTTTGCTAGAAGTGGAATATCCCAAAAAGAATGCTTTGTGTGATTTAGAGTCAAACTTATCTCTATCATCTTTGGTATTTGAAAAATATAGCATGTGGAGCCAAAGGTATGAAAATAGTCAACTCTAGGTTTCTTAGAATGTATTATTTCATATGGAGTTTTCTTCAAGTGAGAGTGAACAGTTACTCTATTTAACACATAGCATGCAGTGTTTACAGCTTCAGCCCAAAAGGTTTTGGGTGTGTTGTGTTCGAGCATCATAGTTCTAGCCATTTCTTGTAGTGATCGATTTTTCCTTTCGACTATACCATTTTGTTGTGGGGTGCGTGGAGCAGAAAAATTATGAGTGTACCCTTGAGATGTACAAAATTCCTCAAATGTATGATTTTCAAATTCTCCACCATGATCACTTCTAATGGTACATATTTTGCTTTGTAATAGATTTTCAATCTTGGAACAAAATTGTATAAAAACATGAATAGTATCATCTTTAGTTGCAATAAAGTGTACCCATGTGTATCTACTATAATCATCAACAATAACAAAACAGTATCTTTTACCACCAATAGATTGTGTCCTCATGGGTCCAAATAAATCCATATGAATTAATTCTAAGGACCTACTGGTTCTAAGTACATGTTTTGGTTTAAAGGAGGTTTTGGTTTGCTTTCCCATTGTGCATGGTTCACAGTTTTCAACTTGATCAAAAGATAAAGTAGGCAATCCACGAACAAGATCATATTTCACTAACTTTTTAATAACATGTGAACTAGCATGTCCTAGCTTTTTATGCCATAGTTGTAAGGTATTTTCATTTGCAAGCAAACATTTTCCCACTACTGATTTCATAGAGTTAGGTTTAAGGATATAAAGATTTCCAACTCTATTTCCTTCATAAACAACATTTGTAGTGTTTTCTATCAATAACCTGCAGCAAGTTTTGTTAAATAACACATCATAACCACTATCGCATAATTGACTAACATTTATCAAATTATGGTGCAAACCATCGACGAGTAGAACATTCTTTATTTCGAGGTTTGTACCAACATTACCTATTCCAACGATTTTGCCCTTACCATTGTCTCCAAAGGTGACCGTTCCACTTTTCTTTTCTTCAAAGGTTTGAAATGCATCCTTGTTCCCGGTCATATGTTTGGAGCATCCACTGTCAACCACCCATTCCTGCATTAAAATGTAGATTTTGGTACCCATGTGATGGTCCGATATGGTTAGAATCATTTAAGTACATACTTGTATAAAAGTTCGGAATCAGAAATCCAGTCGGTCGACAATTGTTCGACCGACATCTGTCTCGGTCGACTAATTGTCGATCGAGAAGATTACTATATTACAAACAAAGAAACACAGAAATTTAACTCGGTTGACCAATTTTCGACCGAAATAATTGCTTTAGATTTTGATTTGTTACAGACATCCGGTCGGTCGACAATACTTCGACCGATTAAGGGTTCGGTCGACAATACTTCGACCGACAAAGCTTCTATTTCAGTACAACAGTGCAGAAAATTAACAATATGCATGAGATCTTTTGTTTAGTTGAGATAAGACAATATAAATAGCAAAATGGAGCGTTTGGCCATATCTCAACTAAATTCCATTTGACTCTACTAAGTTTGGGGTTTTGGGACCCAAACTAATTCGGAATCCTTAGTCTTATAAGGGCATGAAAAGGAATAGTGTCCAAGACGTAAACAAAAATGGCAAGTAATAGAATCAACTTCATTTCTCTTTCTAGCCATTGTGTTCTTGGGTACAAACATAGTTTGAGTTCTTTTGGGTTGATTTTTCTTTGGAGCATATCCCAAACCTTTTCTCCCGTTGAAAACAGTACCAACGCTTAGAATGTTATCAAGTATATCTTTTCTTCTTAACTCATAAAGTTCTCTTTGCAGCTTATAGATCTCCTTTATAGCCCAAGGGTTGATTTGTCTAGATCAAGCGTATAGATCTCCTAACCAAGTGTATGAACTTGTGATTGCAGTGGATAGGAGATACTAGCCTATAGGACACGAATTTTGAGCTAAGGAAGGAAGTGTCCAATTGTCACAATGCTCAAATTGCTCACAAACAGATTGCTCAAAGTATGCTCAAGGATTTCTCAAGTGTAACAAGTGTATTTGAGTGTCCTATGGCTTGTCCTATTTATAGGAATGGTCTAAGGATGCTTAAGGACGTTCTAGACAACTTCTAGGGGTTTCTAAGTGCTTAACTAGCCGTTAGGTACAAGTTTGTTGCTTTAGCAACGACTAATTAATTTACTCTGCAGTTGCTGTCAGAGTTCATCTCGGTCGAGGAATGGTCGACCGAGATACCTACTCGGTCGAAGTTTTGTCGACCGACAGGCTCTCTGGATCAAGTGATTTGCAACGTCTATCTCCAACTGCCAACTACCTTGTCAGTTGTGTCTAACGGCTACTTTGGATCTTTCTCGATTGAGAAGATTGTCGACCGAGAGTGTCTCGGACGAGGAGTTGGTCGACCGAGATCGATCCTGTTTTAATGTTTCAATTTAGGCACTAATTATATGTATGAGTGTGCAAATGTGATCCTGTTTGAAGGGGATGACTTATCTAAATGTGGTGTTTAGCTAGGGAGAATCTAACGCTTGATTTACATGAAATCTAAGTACTTGTACATTATATATTTGTACAAGTTTTTACAAGGCGATTACATTTCATGAAAACATAAACATGTAAGCATATGGATTTCCCTAGTTGCTTTGTCATCCACCTTAATCCTGCACACTCAAGTAGCTCGTTAGATCAATAAGAATGAAATGTTTGTCATAATCAAAACAAAGGGATTTATAGATGTCCATTTAGCCAACAATTTCCCCCTTTTTCCCTGGTTCCAGGCCCTACCTTCAATGTCATACAATCGAATCACCTCCCACTCAGTTCTTCTCATGGATAGCCTCACCCAGAGGCCTCTTGTCATTCTAGAAATATACACAAGATGTTCGTTCTGTGTCGACCATTGTTTGTGGCTTCTTTCTTTTACTCACATAGCATGTAATGGCGTCAGAGTTTCCTTGAGTTCCTGACCTTGAAACAAGTCAAGGCCAGGCTTGTTGGATCTGATATTACCTGCGGGAACTTGTCGTGTTCTTGGTTTTGGTTTATCAAGAACAGAAGTCTAGTTCTAGTTGATGAATTCAATATGTGATTTACCTAACTCCTGGTGTGTCTTGCAATTGAGAATGAAGATCACAGGGTCTCGATTCTCAGTTTTTCCCTTGAGTTGTTGATATTATCCGTCATGATTGTCCAGGGATAAGAATGACTTTCTCTCTCTAATCTATGCAATCATGTTTAGCCACTGCTGCTACCCAGGGACCATGTGGCAGCATACTATAGGACCAACTAAGCCTCGCTGCAAGATTTTGGATGTTGCCTACATGGTTTTTCCTTGATTTTTGATTGGTTAGATAAAGAAAAATTCATAACTAATTCATACTAACTCAGGAAAATAAGTAAAAATATTCCTCGAAAAGAATTTTTTGAGTAGAATCCGATTTTTAGGTTTTCAAATTCTAAATCGATAAGAATAGACCATGTTTTCATAATAGGCCAATATCAGGGTTTAGATTCTAATAAAGATGATAATTTATGGAACACATATGAATTTTAGGAGATCTAGGGCTTCATAAGTAACAAGAGAATTAGTAGGAGTTGATCCAATATTAGGTAAGTGGATTCATGAACTCTGAGTCAACAAGTATGGGTCAAAGGTTTTATATTCGCTTATATATATGAAATTCAATTACAATGATATCAAGTATATCTTTTAATGAGCCTTTATAAGAAAATTGGTTATGAATTAGATTATAGTTTTCAATAATGTTCTCATATAAGATTATGATAATGACATGTACATCCTTCTTAAGTATGATTTAATGTTTCATGTTATTATGCTCAAGGATAATGTTAAGAATAAGATACTTGACTAATGTTATTCATCAAGCTCCTGAGAGAAATGTCACAGATCAAGCTCTTGAGAGAAATGGTATCAATCAAGCTCATGAGAGCAAAGTTACAGATTCAAGCTCCTGAGAGCACTACTATTTATCAAGCTGTTGTGAGCAATGTTATGTGTCAAGATCCTGAGAGCAATGTTATAGAAGAAAGACAATATAGTCAACCCAATATAGTAATATCAATGATAAAGAGAAATACATATATAGATAAAGGATATGAAAAGAATTCAATGATTACAATGTTTAGCTCACATTTTTCTCAAAGTTTGATTTACTTTTAGTTCATATAATTTTACTCGGTGTCACTTACTCTAACGTGCTTCCATTTTGCTTTCCATGGATGGGGACATAATGTCCGCAGGAGAGAAGGAAAATAAATCATAGGCAAGAAGCTTTTACCTTGAGAAGAAAGCTAGGAGTCCTAACCTGGTGGGGTGCCAACTATGCATAATAGTTATTAGTTTTACTTTCAAGTTAGGAGAATCATGTATTAGTTTAAACTATGAGTGTTATGTTGACGACTTCAATATGATAATTGTTTGTTTTCCTGTGTTGGTTTCTTAAACTTTATTTTTTTGCAATGATTATCATTTTGTGACATCCCAATTTGATTTATGCTTCCACTAAGTTTTGCACATGTTTTAGAAAATTGGGGTGTTACAATTTCCATAAGATAATTTGAAACTAGAACAATTTAGATCATCATACCTTTACAAAGTCAAAATTATATTCATGAGAGTTTTGTCCCCATTTGACGAAGTCAAAAAAATGGTTTATATATACCAATGCTCCCCCTCAAAGAAACACTCGCCTTTATATATACTCAATGAACAATAAAGATGTACTAATTACAAAAAGGATGAAGCAAAAAGAATTTGGACACATTTCATAAAAGAGTGTATAGACAAAATTCCATATTTGATCAAGGAACATTAAAAACTTGTCTAATTACCAATCAAAGGAATGTCAAGTCCTTCATGATAAAAAGATACCATTAAGCAAAAATAACTAAAAGAACACTCTAAACCAATGGTAAGGAGTGTTAAGTCCACCATGATATAGAGATGCCACGAAAAACATCATTTTCTAAAGGAATACTTAATATTAATGTAAGGAATGTTAATCAGTCCATGATATAGAAGTTTTCCATAAAAAAATAAAGACGAAACCAAAATTTATTTCTCAATCATTTTCAATGGATGTTAGTCCCAAGAATGATTAGAGAGTCTATTAAGAATGAAGTCAACAAAAAAATCTCTAAATCTAGTATAATGAATGTTAAGCCCATATTTATATTGAGAAGCCATTATGCAAAAACCAAGGTAAATAAAGAATATCCAAACAAAATATAAGGGATGTTAAGCCCATATTGATATAGAGAATTAATTATGCACAAAATGAGGTCAATAAAGAATCTCTAGACCAAAAGTAAGGGATGTGAATCTCATATCATTATATAGAATCATCACTAAGGATATGCAACTTTTTTTATCAAATTACTATTAAATAGCCTGGAGATCCACCTTAATCTTATACCCATAAGAAAATTAGATCAAAGTAAGAATTGAATCACTAAAGTAGATATATAAATAGAATTTAGAGGTAATGTAATAATTTGAATTTTGAAAAACCACTCTGAAAGATAAATGAAGAAATTAACTACAAAGATAATGACTCTAATAAAATGTAGAACTAGGATATAATCAATTATATATAAAGACAGCATGAACAAGATCCAAAAGATATTTGTTAATGTCATGATCTTTCAAATATTATCTAAGGAGAAACTTTAGGGACCCAAAATATGTTGTTGTCCCTTTTCTTTTTAAATAGGAAAGAGAATGCATATTGTCTAAATCTCCCACAACCATAACAAGTAACATGGTTTATAGGAATAGAAGAACTACATTTTGAATAACAAAGATAGGACCTTTCTTTTTCTTTCTTTAAACATGTTTATAAATATAATAAAATCCATGAGTGCCAACATAATTTTGAGAATGCAACATATTATTCAACATATTTCTACTATTAGAATTTTTCTAAAGACTTCTTAAGATTTTAATTTCCCTTGACAAGCATCAATGAATCTTTAGTAAGCATTTTCATGTACTAGAAAAGTTTTCTTAAAGAATATCAAACTTTCCATTTCACTTATCATTTATTTAAAGTATATGATCATAATCAAAATGTGAGATATAAATCAGTTGTTTCTTCATGTTACTCAATTTGCTTAAAAAACAAGTCACTTGAATTTGCAAAGATGTAGTATAAGAAACAAGTTCAAATATATTTTTCTTTTCATTTGCATATAGATCATTTAGCTCATTAGGTTCTTCATTTAAATAATCAAGAATATTGGCCAATTTATTTTTCTTTCTCATATAGATTTCAACTTTGTCCGAAGTATGTTTAACACGTTTGATAAGTTCAATTTTGGAAAAAGTTGATAGATATACCTTATCATCAATACCTTGTGCATATTCATGATGATCATGATTTTCTTCATGCTCGACTATGAAGCATTCAACTACATCATGGCATACTTTTTCATCACTTGCCTCTGAGTTTGAAGAAGTGGCATGATACACCTTCTTCTTCTTATCCATGAAGTTTTTATTGTTCTTCTTATTCTTGAGTTTTGGGTATTCATATTTCCAATTTGCTTTGTCTAAACATATGTTACATCTAGTAGAAACATATCCAATATTTGTGTTATAAGAAGAATGTGCAGATTACTTGTAATGACCCATTTTCAAATTATCCATCTAATTAGGGTTTACTTGATTGATTGTATTCTTAAATAGATTGATCATTTTTTAAAGACTGATTAATTATGGTAGATTAGTTATGACATTTTAAACATAATGAGAAGCTTTAACAATGCTTGGATTCAAATAATTAGGGTTTAGAATTGAAATCTCTAATCAGCCAAAATTAGGGTTTTGATGGCATAAGAATACATAATTTGATAAATACAGTGGTGTGGTAAATGATTTTTAGTATTTTATATACAACTTTGATTTAGTTGAAATTGGATATGGTTTGGACAACCCAAATATAAGCAACTTTTTTAATAAGAATTGTTGAGTAATTTTGTGACATGTTTGTTGGTCAAGGTTCCCCATGACAAACTCAGTCGATCATGTACTTAAATTGAATATAGCAGTATGGTATTTAAATTTTATATTTTTATTGCTTAAATAAATTAATCTAAAATTTTACTATTGATTGGAAACTTCACTATGAATATGTTGTTAAATTTTCAAAATTTTTGTATGATGTTTGATCTCTACAGATAGGGGTGTCGCTTGATTTCCTTAGGATAAACTTGGTCGACCATGCATTCTGGCTAAATAATAGAAGTATAGTATTGATTTTTATGTTGTTCATTGGTAACTTGGATTGATCTTAAATTTATACTAGAGCTATGAAATGTTATTTTAGAAATATTCTAATCTTTCATAATTTTTAGAGGAGATTTGACCTATTCAGTAGATAACTTTTAGTAACATGTATTTTTTTTAAATTCAGGAAGCTGTCTTATTCATCGCACCATCCCCTTGCAAGCATATTCAAAAAGAGGATGCAATCACTAATTAAGCATGCATGAGTAAATGAGGTAATACTACTACCCTTACATAAGTCCCTATCTAGGAGGTCGTAGACCTCAATGGGGGGAGAGTTTACTGGTTGTATCTCTCATGTTGTTTTAAGTGATATTTTTCCAGGCCATCGACAACATCATTGCTCTCTCTACTAGTATGCTCGATAGACCACTCTGGCTTCAACAAAGATTTTATCCTCATTTCTATATTAGCATATCTAGGATTGTAATGAACTTTCAACAACATATTTTATGATAGAAAAATCTATTGAAATAAAAGAAAGTGTATGTTGGGTCAATTTGCAATTGACCCAAGAACCTTAATTGATCTATTTGAGCAACATAGCTCCCAAGGAGCTCTCATATTTCATGATCCATTCCAGAGAGATAAAATCCTATAGAGAAAGAGGATATCTAGGGTTTTGAGAGGAGAAAGTAGTGGAGATGTTGACCTAGGGTTTCACTATCTGAGATATGATAAGATCAATTAAGTTTATCTTCTTTGCATAGACTTTTATGGTGATTCTTCTCTCACATGTCAAAATTACGTCCCTCCTCTACTTTGATTCAAAATCACATCAAATCACCCCCTTTTCTCACTCTTTCTCTCCTAATTGTTATTTCTAGGGTTTCTGAGTTGAGAGGAGAAAGAAATTGATTCACTTACTAGAGTTTGATTGGATATCTAGAAATTAAAAGTTTGACCTATGTTTTTAAGGTGCCAGTCACATTAACTGAGTGTTTATCACCCTCTTAAGATCTATAATCATGTTGAAAGCCTAATTCTATCCGGCTAAAATAATCAAAAATCTTGCTTGTATTTGTATGTGACTTGTATTGATTTGGAAAGATATTAGAAAATCAAATTCTACAGATTGTGATTATTCCTCATTGAATGGAACTTTTTAAGGCGATGATATATTGATTGATGTTCTGTGGAAAATTCTTTATAAAGGTGACAATGCTATTTCATGTGAATATTGCCTAAAAATCAGCCCAATGTGTGATATGCTTGGGAATTGAATTGACGTGTCTAGAATCATATTTGAATTTTATTAGAATGAATAATATAAGTGTATTGCTGAATCTTACTAAATCTGAATATGTTATATACATATGGATCATTATTAAGTGGTGATATTCCCTGTTTAGGGTTTGTGTTGAGGGATTGAATCAAATGAGTCAATTAATTAATGTATACTTATGACTGATGAATGAAAAATGTGGAAATGGAAACTAGGATTTCTATTTGTGTGAATAGACCTAATGAACTGTTGTGCAACATGATGGGATTATTGAATGATATGATTCTTATGATGTATTGAACTAATGTTGACTTCTTGAAAAACATAGAAGTTTAGTATTAAGACGAATATGGGCAATAAAGCTAGAACTTGTATACAATGTTGTAAATGTGATGAAATGATGAAGTGTAGGTATTAATACTTTAATTGAACATAATAGTATGATCAGTATGATCTATAAGCCTAATTCATATATTTTAGCACAATTGATGGAAGCAGATATGAATGTGAGTCTTTTATACAAGTTACATCACAATGAGTTGTGAAGGATGATTAGAGATTATGGTGTAGGAATATGTCACCATATTTCATTTTTTTTAGCTAAAGTGAGTAGTATGATAAGGAATGATCATTGTTGATTATGGGAATTCCTTTAGAAGTCAATGACATGGTACACTTATCTAAATATAATAAATTATATGAACAAAAATGTATAGAATGGTGATGGCAAGTTTAAGGTGAAACTAATGAAGTTATTATGATGAATTTTTTAATATTTTATTTTAATTACATGTGGCTTAACCCAAATTGAATGAAATATATTCAAATTGGACTTTGATGGATGTTACGTGAAATATATTGAAATCAGACTTTGATGGATGTTTTTTATGAAAGAAGCATTGTATCTCAAGTAAATTAATAATGATCATTTCAATAATGTAATGAACATGAAAAGAAAGAAGCTGAGACCAATGACTTTTAAATGAAGGAAAAATATGGGAATTAGTAGATGAATATAAGAACCGAACTCTAACCCTAAAATGATGAGTTAGATGATACTAATGAATAATGATTTCAAATGAGCACATAACTATAGTTATATTCAACTAAACGATGAGGTTCATGCATTTGAATTGATTTACAAGAATGTGATCTTCAATTGTGATTGTTTGATATAATACTTGTATAATGAGGATGGATTACTTGTTGGTCTTCAAATGATATTCAACATGTGTTGATTAGTAACCCTAACAAAAGAATTGTGAAATAAAGGAAGATTGAGAACTAAGTGTCTTTTGCATGTTTATGCATGAAATTTAATCACATCTATTCAAATTGGATGGAGTAAGCACAGGTTGTATGCAAAATATATTCTCAGTACGATAAATGATATAAGATATATATATGCTTTTATGGTTTGTAGTTCTAATGCCTCAGTGAATAGTTGATAATTGTGATATAGAGTGAAATGATAAGAAATATGTTGAAATTTAATTTAACATGAACTAATTACACTTGAGAAACCCTGACAAGGGTAAATGTTAGACAATGAGATTATGTCTTGGGCTAAAAGCTCACAGATGATGATAAAACCCTGATGGGGTAAATGCTAGACAATGAGATTATGTTTCAGACTTAAAGCTCAGTGATGTGGATTTCTATGAGGTGATGTATAAAATGGAAAGAATCATATAATCTGCAAACTATAGAGTTGTTATGTTTCTTGATTTAATCATTGTCTTTTTTATAAGTGTAATCTATTTCATGTAATTCTAGTTACATGAGAATACACACATATGATGCATGATGTTTTGACTTTTTTTAAGATGAGTAAAAGAGATTAATAACAAAAAAAATTATGACACATCTAGTTAGGTTCCCTGAACACCATGAGTTTCCCCCGAGGTTCACACTGGAGAAACAAAACAAATCTCCTTATAGTAATCGATGAATTATTAGAAGGATTTTGGGAGTGTAGGTCGAGACCTTAAAGGTCAGACCACCAAGATTTAGGAGTCAATCATCTGGAATGGCTCTAGCTCTAAATCCTTATTGTGAAAGTCTATATCCATGATGAATAGACTCTGATAAAATGAGATATGTGAAATATGAAAATATGATAAATGTTGTGATATGTGGTATATTGTTTTGTTGGTTTCTATCTTGTGCACCTGAGATGAAGATGTGAGCATCTTTAGGAAACCCTAAGGTAGGCATGGTCTGTTGTTGATATCTTAGAGTGGCCAGATATGAAAAACCACTAGAGGGGGGTGAATAGGGTTTTATGGATATTTTAAAATAATTTAAATCAAACAACCAAAATTGAGATAATAAGAAGGAGACAAGGTGTTTAGAGTGGTTCCAACCTTAGAAAATACTAAGGCAGTCAATCCACTACCCAGTTGCTTACCCAACTGGGATTTTGAAAGTATTAAATTTTATTACCTCGCAAGGATATTACATAAAATTACAATACTTTCTACACCCTTTGGACAGCCTTCACCTTGAAGTAGTCTCACCAACCTTGAAGCAGCCTTCCTTGTAGTAACTTCAAGCTCCCCCTTGAAGTAGCCTTCCTCTTGAAGTAGCTTCCCATTGAGACATCCTTCTAGAAGTAGTCCAAAGATCTCCTTCTTCACCAAGAAGATCAAACTCTCTCTAATCCGCAGCCTCCAACCCTAGGAGTAGCAAGGAGAGTACAAGGAATAAGAAAGAATAAGAAAGGAAATGGAAATTACAATTACCACTTGAAGCACAAGGCTTGATTTCCTATATCAAGCGTTTTGATCTCCTAACCAATGAGTATGGAAGTGTAGGTTTAGTGGATAGGAGATGCTAGCCTATAGAACACGAATTTGGAGCAAAGGGAATGAGTAGAAAGTACTAGTGTTGCTCAATTGCTCAAAACAGATTGCCAATTTCAAGTATGAAAGCTCAAGTATTGCACCAGTGTACTTTGGGTGTCCTATGGCTTGTCCTATTTATAGGAATGGCCTATGGATGCTTAAGGACATTCTAGACACTTTCTAGGGGGTTCTTAGTGCTTAACTAGCCATTAGGTAACCATTAGTTGTTTTAACAATGGCTAGTTAATTAACTCTGAAAAGTGCAGACAGAACTGTTCTCGGTCGAAGAATTGTCGACCGAGAGTCCTTCTTGGTCGAGGACTTGTCGACCGAGGGACTGTCTGGAGCAAGTGTATATAACGTTCTAATCCAACTCCCAACTACCTTGTCTGTTGTGTCTAATGGCTACCTGGGTCTTTCTCGGTCAAAGAGTTTGTCGACCGAGAGTGTCTCGGTCGAGAATTTTGTCGACCGAGATTAACCCCGTTTCAATGTTTTAAACTAAGTACTAAGTATGTATATGAATGTGCAGTTGTGACACTATTGTAGGGGATGACCTATCTAAGTGTTGTGATTGACTAGGGATGATATAAATGCTTCATTTACATGATATCTAATCACTTGTACATTATATACTTGTACAAGTTTTTACATTTGATTACATTCATGACTTAAATAAATTTTAGCATATAGATCTTCCAAGTATTTGTCATCCACCTTATTCCTGCAACACTCAAGTAGCACGTTAGATCCACAAGAATGAAATTTTTGTCATTATAAAAACAAAGGGATTAAATGATGTCCATTTAGCCAACAATCTCCCCCTTTTTGAAGATGACAAACATTTCCAAAATATAAATCAACTAGTCTTTAAAATGAGTTGAGTTTCATACCTGAGATTTACTTTGTGATTTTCTTCTTTTGTTTATGAAATGTGTGCTTATTATTCCCAAAGAAGTATGGAACATAAAATCCAATTCTTTAGGGAATATAGCAACTTTTAATGTAAAGCCAAGAGATTATGAAACTCATTGATTGCGTTTTTCAAAGTTACTATTTTAAGATTTACATTTATTTCTCCCCCTTTGTCATCTCAAAAAGATATCCGTTAAAAACAAATGTAGAAAAACTCCCCCTTAATTTGATATCCCTCATAAAAAGATAACCATCAAATCTTTCGAAAAAGATGTCCATTTGGAAGCCAAAAATAACATGATTAAAACCATTTTCAAGAAGCACCAATATCAAAGAAAACATCCTCTAAGGGAGTGATAAGTAGTTGCTTCCTTATTTTGTTAAATTGGTCTAGTGGAAGCGGTTTTGTGAAAATATCATCCAATTGATCTTTCGTATCAACATGATGAAGGGATACATGATTTTTAGAGATATGATCCCTTAAAAAGTGATGACGGATTTCAATATGTTTGGCTCGGCTGTGTAAAATGGGATTATGTGCTAAGTTTATAGCGCTTGTGTTGTCAAAAAAGATAGGTGTGGATGAAAAAGTAAAGCCATAATTGTTTAACACTTGTTGCATATAAAGAACTTGAGCACAACAAGATTTGGATGCCATATATTCAACTTCAGTTGTAGAGAGGGCAACCGTATTTTGTTTCTTGCTAAACCGAGATACTAAGGGTCTTCCTAACAAGAAACAACTACCACTTGTGCTCTTGCGATCAATTCGACAACCAGCATAGTAGGCATCAGTATAAGCTGTAAAATCCAAGGATTGTCCTTTAGGATACCATAAACCATAACATGTGGTGCCGGCTAAATATCGAAAAATCCGTTTGACGGCTTGAAAATGGGTTTGCATAGGTTGTGATTGAAATCGAGCACAAAAACCAATTGAAAACATGATGTCCGGTCTAGAAGTGGTTAAGTAAAGCAAACTACCAATCATGGCTCTATATAAGGAGTCATCAATAGGTTCCCCATTTTCATCCTTATCAATTTTAATGGAGATAGCCATTGGAGTGGGAGCATGTTTGCACTGGTCCATCCCAAAGAATTTTAAGAGTTCATTTGTATACTTTTCTTGGCTTATAAAATTTCGGCAGGCGTTTGTTTTATTTGAAAACCAAGAAAGAAAGTTAGTTCACCCATGAGGCTCATTTCAAATTCTTGTTGCATAATATCACTAAATTGTTTGCACAGTGATTCATTTGAAGCATCAAAGATAATGTCATCAACATATATTTGAACAACTAGAAAATCAGATGCATATGTTTTGAAAACTAAAGTAGAATCTGAATTTCCAATAGAAAAATCATTATCAAATAGATAGTTCTTGAGCCTTTCATACCAATTCCTAGGTGCTTGTTTTAATCCATAAAGTGCTTTCTTAAGTTTGTATACATAGTCACCTTTTTCTGGTATTTCAAAACCAGGTGGTTGGGCAACATATACTTCTTCTTGGATTATTCCATTGAGAAATGCACTTTTTACATCCATTTGGAAAATTTTGATGTTTTTGTGCGCAGCTATAGCTAGTAGCATTCTAATGGCTTCAAGTCTTACTACTCGTGCATAAGTTTCATCAAAGTCTATCCCTTCTTGTTGATTATATCCTTGTTCTACTAACCTATCTTTATTTCTTACCACTTCTCCTGCTTCATTTAACTTATTTCTGAAAACCCATTTAGTTCCAATAATGGTTTTATCTTGTGGTTTAGGAACTAAGTCCCATACATCATTTTTAGTGAATTGGTTTAATTCTTCTTGCATTTCCATATCCAATAGTCATCTTTGAGAGCTTCAGTCACCTTCTTAGGTTCAATTATAGAAACAAATGCCATATTTGCAACATCTTTAAAAGAAGAACGGGTTTTGACTCTATCATTTGGATTTCCAATGATCAATTCTTGAGGATGATCCTTAATGAGTCTAGGAACAGATTGTGTATCAACTTGGTGATTATTAGTAGTATTGTTGTCACTATCATTTGGTAAGGATAAGTTTTCTAATTGATGAGTGAGATCAGTTATTTCAAGATTTTCAAATTGTAGTTCTTCATGAAAGGTAATGTGAATGGATTCCTCAATTTTTTCTAGAAATAGTGTTATAGACTCTAAATGCTTTGCTAGAGGTGGAATATCCCAAGAAAAAGGCTTTATGTGATTTAGAGTCAAACTTGTCTCTATCATCTTTTGTGTTCAATATATAGCATGTTGATCCAAAAGTATGAAAATAGTCAACCCTAGGTTTCTTAGTATATATGACTTCATATGGTGTTTTCTTCAAATAAGAGTGAACAGTTACTCTATTTAGCACATAGCAAGTTGTGTTTACCACTTCAGCCCAAAATGTTTTAGGTGTATTATGTTCAAGCATCATAGTCCTAGCCATTTCTTGTAGTGATTGATTTTTCCTTTCAACCATGCCATTTTGTTGTGGAGTGCGTGGAGCAGAAAAATTGTGAGTGTAGCCTTGAGATGTCAAAATTCTTCAAATAAATGGTTCTCAAATTCTCCACCATGATCACTCCTAATTGTACATATTTTGTTTTGTAGTAGGTTTTCAATCTTGGAACAAAATTTTATAAAAATTTGAATAGCATCATCTTTGTTTGCCAGAAAGTGTACCCATGTATATCTACTATAATCATCAACAATAACAAAACAATATCTTTTTCCATCAATAGATTGTGTCCGCATAGGTCCAAACAAGTCCATATGAATGAGTTCTAGTTATCTACAAGTGCTAAGTACATTTTTGGGTTTAAAAGAGGTTTTAGTCTGTTTACCCAAAGTACATGGTTCACAATTTTTAGTTTGATCAAAAGATAATTTAGACAAACCACGAACAAGATCATATTTAACTAGCTTTTTGATAACATGTGAACTAGCATGACCCAATTTTCTATGCCATAGTTGTAAGGAATTTTCTTTTGCAAGTAAGCATTTTCCAACTACAGATTGCATAGAATTAGGTCTAAGAATATAAAGATTTCCAACTCTTTTTCCTTCATAAACGACATTTGTAGTATTTTCTATTAGTAACTTGCAACAGTTTTTGTTGAATAAAACATCATATCCACTATCACATAATTGACTAACACTTATTAAATTGTGGTGCAAGCCATCAGCAAGTAAAACATTCTTTATTTCAAGGTTTGTACCAATATTACCTATTCCAACAATTTTACCTTTACCATTGTCTCCAAAAGTGATTGTTCCACTTTTCTTTTCCTCAAAAGTTTGAAATGCCTCCTTGTTGCCGGTCATGTGTTTTGAACATCCACTGTCAACCACCCAATCCTGCATTAAGATGTAGGTTTCGGTACCCATGTGATGGTCCGTTATGGTTAGGTACATTTAATGTCAAACTGAACATGTTTTAACAAAGAAAACTAAACAGAACTTCATTCGATCAACAAACGTTCGATCGACAGGTGTCTCGGTCGACCAATTTGTCGATCAAGAAAGTTGTTGTTCTATAGATTAAGACTGAATAGAAATAGAAGTTTGTTCGGTCGACCATTTTTCGATTGATTTTTGCTTCGATCGATCTTTTCTCGACCGAAATAGTTGATGTTTTACTAAGCTTTTTGTTGTAGATTTTGGTTTGTCACAGGTATTCGCTCGGTCAAAGTTTTTCTCGACCGAGAGTAACTCGGTCGAACTTTTTGTCGACCGAAAGTGTTTCTATTTGTCTCAGTAATTTGTTTATATCGGTTCTGAATTTAAAATAACACATGAAGCTATTTGTTTAGTTGATATAAGACATTTTGATTTTCAAAACTAAGCATTAGATCATATCTCAACTAAAATACATTCAAGTCTTCTAAGTTTGAGGTTTGGGGACCCAAACTAACTCATAATCTTTCTTCTTATAAGGGCATGAAAAAGAGTAATGTCCAAGACGTAAACAGAAATGACAAGAAATAAAGTCAATTTCATTTCTCTTTCTAGGATTTGGGATGGTGTTCTTAGGTACAAACATGATCTTTGTCTTGGATGCTCTTTTAGGTTCATTTCTTTTTGGAACATAACCTAAGCCTTTTCTTCCATTGTAGCTAGAAGAATATTTCAGAATATTATTAATAACAACATTCCCCCTTAAGCCATTAATTTCTCTTTGTAGCTTAGCAATCTCATCCATTTTCTTATTAATATATGTCCTTGCTTGATTTAAATCTGATAATAAAGAGTTTCTTTCCTTAACAACATTATCATAATCAAAATGATTACATAGAATGGGTTGAGTCTAAAAATTGTTTAGTTTAGCAAGCAAATCAGCCTTTTCTTGGGAAAGAAGATCATGATTCATTTCTAAATCAAGTAGCTTTATATTGCAGTCATCTAAACATGATTTCAAAGTCAAATTTTCAGAAGAAATATTGTTCTTTTCATAGGAAAGATCATTTAATTTAGCATATAGGTCCTCATTTGTTTTAGTAGCCTTCTTTAGTTTCTTTTTACAGTCAACATATCTATCATGAGTTTCTTGTAGACTAACAATTAGATCTTCTTTTGGCAAATCAAGAAGGCTTACCTCTTGATAATCATCATCATCATCTTCTTTTTCCATAAGACACTCTACATTCTCTTCTCCACTTTCACTCTCACTTGATTCATCCCATGCAGCTTTATAGGCTTTTTCTCCCTTCTTCTTGGATGAGCTTTTCTTTCCTTTCTTTGCTTTAGGACATTCATTTTTGAGATGTCTTTTCTTTCCACATTCAAAGCACCTAGGAGGAGAAGAAGAACTAATAATTTTGTTAGATCTAAATATTCTATATTTCTTACCATTAACGATTAGAGCTTCTTCTCCCTCTCCATCACTTGTTTCATCACTTTCTTGTGTGACGATCTTTGAAGCTTTGAGAGCTATATATTTCTTTCTTCCTTGTTGAAGTTCACGCTCTCGTCATTCCTCTTCCTCCAAGGTTTCCTCATGTGCTTCTAGATTGCCAATGAGTTGCTCCATCCTTAGTCGAGTGAGATCATTTGCTTCTTCAATGGCAGTCACTTTGGGCTTGTACTTGGGAGGGAGAGATCTAAGAATCTTTGACACTTGGTATTCCTCACAAATCACTTTGCCTAAAGCATTCAAACCATTTACAATAGAAGAGAATTTTGCATACATTTCACTAATAGATTCATTTTGATCCATACGAAATTGTTCAAATTTCTGCTTCAGCATTCCGATTTTAGAATTCTTAACTTGAACAGTTCCTTCATATGTTATAGAAAGTATATGCCATATCTCATATGCTGTTTCACAATTTGATATTCTATTAAACTCACCAACGGAAATTGAACAATATAGTATACTTACAGCTTTTGCATTCATTTGGGCTGACTTTACCGTATTAGCATCCCAATTTGCATATTCTGTTTGAGGAAGTTCATATGGAGTAGATACCATTCTCCATAAATCCCAGCTAATTCCTTGGAAGTAAAATTGCATCCTCCTCTTCCAGTAGGTGTAGTTAGTGCCATCAAAAGCTGGAGGTCTAGCCACGAGTGTTCCTTCCCAGTTGAGGTTGTTGAGTACTATGTCACCCATTCTTCAAGACTTTGTTAGAGTTCCTTGAAGCCCTACTCTGATACCAATTGAAAAACCACTAGAGGGGGGGGTGAATAGGGTTTTATGGATATTTTAAAATAATTTAACTCAAACAACCACAATTGAGATAATAAGAAGGAGACAAGGTGTTTAGAGTGGTTCCAACCTTAGCAAATACTAAGGCAGTCAATCCACTACCCGGTTGCTTACCCAACCGGGATTTTGAAAGTATTAAATTTTATTACCTCGCAAGGATATTACATAAAATTACAATACTTTCCACACCCTTTGGACAGTATTCACCTTGAAGTAGTCTCACCAACCTTGAAGCAGCCTTCCTTGAAGTAACTTCAAGCTCCCCCTTGAAGTAGCCTTCCTCTTGAAGTAGCTTCCCATTGAGACATCCTTCTAGAAGTAGTCCAAAGATCTCCTTCTTCACCAAGAAGATCAAACTCTCTCAAATCCATAGCCTCCAACCCTAGGAGTAGCAAGGAGAGTACAAGGAATAAGAAAGAACAAGAAAGGAAATGGAAATTACAATTACCACTTGAAGCACAAGGCTTGATTTCCTATATCAAGCATTTTGATCTCCTAACCAATGAGTATGGAAGTGTAGGTTTAGTGGATAGGAGATGCTAGCCTATAGAACACGAATTTGGAGCAAAGGGAATGAGTAGCAAGTACTAGTGTTGCTCAATTTCTCAAAACAGATTGCCAATTTCAAGTATGAAAGCTCAAGTATTGCACCAATGTACTTTGGGTGTCCTATGGCTTGTCCTATTTATAGGAATGGCCTATGGATGCTTAAGGATGTTCTACACACTTTCTAGGGGGTTCTTAGTGCTTAACTAGCCGTTAGGTAACCATTAGTTGTTTTAACAACAGCTAGTTAATTAACTCTGAAAAGTGCAGACAGAACTCTTCTCGGTCGAAGAATTGTCGACCGAGAGTCCTTCTCGGTTGAGGACTTGTCGACTGAGGGACTGTCCGGAGCAAGTGTAGATAACATTCTAATCCAACTCCCAACTACCTTGTCTACTGTGTCTAACAGCTACATGGGTCTTTCTCGATCGAAGAGTTTGTCGACCGAGAGTGTCTCGGTCGAGAATTTGGTCGACCGAGATTAACCCTGTTTCAATGTTTTAAACTAAGTACTAAGTATGTGTATGAATGTGCAGTTGTGACACTATTGTAGGGGATGACCTATCTAAGTGTTGTGATTGACTAGGGAAGATCTAAACGCTTGATTTACATGATATCTAAGTACTTGTACATTATATACTTGTACAAGTTTTTACATTTTATTACATGCATGACTTAAAGCAATTTTAGCATATAGATCTTCCAAGTATTTGTCATCCACCTTATTCCTACAACACTCAAGTAGCATGTTAGATTCACAAGAATGAAATGTTTGTCATTATCAAAACAAAGGGATTAAATGATGTCCATTTAGCCAACAAGATAAACCCTAAGATAGTGATGGTGAGTCATTGACACGATAATCATGCATGGTGGCTTCTACTTGGTGAGGTATAAGCCAAGTAGTTTTATGGAAAATGAATAAAAGATGACAAGCTATGTAGAAAATGATTTGAATGTTTATTACATTCCTTATATGGCTAGCTCATAATTTTCCATTGTTGATTATGTTTCTTGTTGTGGAAAATAATCATTCTTTTAAAGAGATTGTCTATTTCATATTGTAATTTGTCTTGTTAACAAGTAATAAGTGTTGGAATTTATATATACCCACTCTGAAGATGATTTGGGTTGCTTGTCATTGATAGTATTGTTTGGTAGACATCCCTTATGTGTACTTCAACTTCAGGATTACATGATGTATTCCTGGTCTGGCTGGTTGAGTGTCACAAAAATAATGTTATTGTTATGTATGATTCAAAATGTTTAGATCTTGTCTTAGTACTCATGCAAAATAATTGTTAATATGAACAAAGAACTATATGCCGATTTGTTTATATACAAGCTGTAAAAGATGTTTCAAAGTTATAATTAGTTGAAGTGGTTACCTTATCTAGTTTGATTAGATTACCATTGTAAACTAGATTTGACTTTTTCTAGAATTATCTGCTAGACTTTTCAATATCTGCAAGTTTCTTTCAAGTTCATTATACCTAACTAGATGTTGATGAATGTACCTTGCTTGAGTGGGAGTTATCCACTCACTGGGGCTCTATATGAGTCTCATGAGGTTGTTTCCAATGTATTTTAGATATAGTGATATCCAATGGAGAAGTAGTGGCCATGAAGATATAAATAGAATAATCTAGATAGATTAGATTGTCCATGTACACTTTATTTCCCAGGATGTTGGCAGTATATTGAATTTGTTCTTTCATGTACATGTATCTGATGTAAGTGAACTGCATGTGTATAGTAAGATTAGATTTTTAATTTTGTAGATTTGAATATGATTTGTGATATCTAAATGTGATGTCTATGATGATACATTGTTTTAGAAGGTTTTCTGAGAAAGAAAAAAAATTCTCTGTGATTTCATATATTGTTTTAATTGCCTTTGCTGAAAATTCATTAATTTGTTTCATAATTGAGGATTAGGTTTAGGGTTTCTCTCTAATGGTGGGCATTTATGCTGATGAAAAGAGAGGTATCCACAACTTGGTATCAGATCCTAGGTTAGATGAGTCTGCATGGACAATAGGATTAGGATCAAATGATAATGTTGATGTTGAATATAAACTAAATGATGTTCATACTGACTAAACTCATTATCCAGATACTCTGGTAAAGTATTTGGGTATTGAGATAAGCTATGATGGAACTGCCGACTGTACATCTTCTAGATGCCCTGACCAAGTATACAAATGAATACAATTTGGGAGTATAATAAAAAGCACGATGATAAAAAATAATGGTGATAAAATGGTAAAAGAGAAAGGATTTTATAATTCAATATGGAACCTATAACAAGCAGGAAATTTCATTTAAAAAAATCAAAGCATAATGGATCAAGAAGATAATTCCTAATGAGTTTGAATATGAAATTGTAAGAAAAGGCAAGAACTAAGAATGATGCACACTAAATGATCTTCTTTATGAAGGAAATTGATGAATGTGGATGATAATATACATGATTCATAATCATGATCCACGAGATACATAATCAAATTTTAAAAGAATGTGAAAGGTGATGTGAACCACATCTTGATTAATGATGCATTATTAATAATTGTGATTGAACTATTTTTTAAATTCAAGGAGACATATGATGATGATAAGGGATTAAATATCCATCTCATGTGAAAAAAGATGTCATACGAAAGAAAGATAAAATGGAATTCTTTCTAACTTGATGCCAAGAGTGATGAACAATTGGATGATATTATATTTTTCTAGATCTTTTGCAGATCTAGAAGTAAAATAAAACCATAAGAAATTCAACGGATAAGATAACAAGTATGGATAGGGAACTTGGATTAAGTTTCACCATCTAAGGTGCCTCACTAACATGCAATACTCACATGTATTGTATACCCTTAGAAAGTTTAAAATAAATCATCATAAGTGTCTATTCGCTCCTCTCTTGAGCTTAGGATAGATCTAGATTATAAGGTTGTCTCATTCTCGAGATGGTAAACAAAAAATCACAAGCAAACCATATGATCATTAGCTTAAGTATTTTCCAACATTTTCATCCTTTTATACAACTCCATAACTCTTAGATTTCGAATTTGAAGTTTGTTTCCACTTTTGAGACTTCTTTTATTAGATATGTCATATAGCCCATTATCTAAATTATTCATCCAATTAAGTTTCTTATCTTTATATGACCACCAAAATGAGTTATGTGGCATATTTTATGTATCCATTATAAACCTAAGATTAATGTTAGAACATTAGGTTAAATTAAGGTGATATATACATGCATTAGCTCATTAGGGTTATACTAAACATCTACTAAGGTCTAGCCTTCAAACTTGTTTGGCTAAGTCAAAAATGTCAACTTCCAGGGCAGGGTCTGAGATCTAGTATGTTACAACACACCTCCCCTTAAAGGGATTTCGTCCTCGAATTCAAAACATCCACATATGAGAAAACAACTTATTCACCACCCCTTAAAGGATTCATCTTATTAAGTCAAAACTATTCTTTAGGTACAAAAGGTTCAACTACACTTCTTTACATCCAACTACATAAGCATCATGTAAAAAACATAACTTGTAAAGACTAACTATGAACTATGGGTTAACTTGCTCTTGTCCATCCTCAAACAAGTCTTTACACCTGGGAGACTAGTTCAACATATTAGGGTCCCTAAAGATAAATCATATAGATTTCTAAGGCTACCATTACCTAAAAGCATGCTATTTTGAACAATTCATATCATCTCGGGCCAAGCCAGTATCATATGGATTTAGGAGTCCTCGTAAACCAAGCCAGTGGTGCGGAGGAAAATCTTGCCAACCCCCAAACCCTGATCCTTTCTAGACACCTTTTCTTTCAACTTCATGTCTTAGTAGCCCCGTAAAGGCCAAGATAAACAACCTCAAGTTACTATGGTCATCAACATTTCTTGCATGATTATTCTCGCACCACATGGTTATTTTTGCTTAAAGGTCGGGATAAAGTGTTAGATACTATTCACACCTTCTTTGCTGAAATTCAAACACAATTTAATCGCCCCATTAAAATTTTTCGGGCTGACAATGCTCTGGAATTCATGCAACACTCTGTTACATCTTTTTGTGCTGACCGAGGAACCATACATCAGACTTCTTTCCCTTACACTCCTCAACAAAATGGCGTTGCTGAACGGAAAAACCGCCATCTTCTAGAAGTTTCTCGCACCCTTCTCCTACACTATAAAGTACCCCAACATTTCTGGCCTGGGGCTGTCTCTACATCATGCTATCTTATCAATCGCATGCCTTCTTCTGTTCTACAAAATCAGGTCCCATACACTATTTTGTTTCCTGATAAACCCTTATTCTCTCTGCCTCCTCGCATTTTTGGGAGTACTTGTTTTGTCAAAAACCTTCGACCTGGCCTTACTAAGCTTGATGCTCGCTCGGTCAAATGTGTTTTTCTGGGATAGTCCCGTACTCAGAAAGGGTACCGCTGCTTTGATCCTATAAAGAAACAGTGGTTGGTTAGTGCGGATGTGACATTTTTTGAGCATATGCCTTATTTTGTTACCTCTGGTGAAAAATTGTCGGATGACATTTTGGCTCCCACACCATTACCTTTAGTTGTTGACGAACCTACTGCTGATGATGTGCCTCAAGAGCGCCCTTTGCAAGTCTATCGGTGCTGGTCAAAGAATGCTACTTCTTCTGAAGCCCCGGCCGAACCAACTCCTGCGTCTGCGGATGATCCACCTTCAACTGAGGTATTTTCTGACCTGGATATTCCTATCAGTCTACGGAAAGGCATTCTCTCCTGTACTCAGCATCCTATCAGTAATTTCTGTTCATCTGACAATCTGTGTAGTAGCTTTGCGTGTTTTACTGTTGCTTTGTCTGTTGTGACAATTCCTAAATCAGCTACAGAGGTGCTCTCTCATCCTGCATGGAAACATGCTACGGAGCAAGAAATCCAGGCACTTTGTGATCAACGGACTTGGGATCTGGTTGATCGTCCGTCCTCATGCCAAACTGTTGGATGCCGCTGGATTTTTACTATTTAATATCAACCGG
This sequence comes from Alisma plantago-aquatica, assembly GCA_963693085.1. NCBI lineage: Eukaryota > Viridiplantae > Streptophyta > Magnoliopsida > Alismatales > Alismataceae > Alisma > Alisma plantago-aquatica. The sequence goes on from OY856411.1 coordinate 297,110,296, forward strand.
ACGGTACCATTGAATGCCTGAAGGCCAGATTAGTTGCAAAAGGATATACTCAAACATATGGGGTTGATTATTTTGAAACTTTTTCTCCAGTGGCCCGCCTTAATTCTATTCGAATCCTGATATCTGTTGATGTAAATAAAGATTGGCCTTTGTATCAACTTGATGTCAAAAAAGCTTTTCTCTATGGAGATCTGCAGGAGGAGGTCTACATGGAGCAACCTCCGGGTTTTGTTGCTCAGGGGGAGTCTGCTTCTAAAATATGCAAACTCAGAAAGGCAATCTATGGTCTGAAACAAAGTCCACGAGCATGGTTTTACAAGCTTAGTCAGATCTTGATTACCTTTGGCTTTCGGCATTCTCAATCTGATTATTCTGTGTTTATTCGTAAAACTGCAACAGGACTTGTCATTCTTATTGTATATGTTGATGATATTGTCTTATCTGGCAGTGACAGTGCAGGGATATAGGCAACCAAACAATATTTAGCACAACACATCATCACCAAGGACCTAGGAAAACTACGATATTTTCTAGGTATTGAGGTTGCTAGATCTTCTGCAGGAGTATGCTTGTCACAAAAAAATATGTTCTTGATCTCTTGCAAGAAACTAGTATGTTGGGTTGCAAGCCAGCCAACACTCCTCTGGATCCCAATATGAATTGGGATGATGATACTTCCCCACCTTATATTGATCACCATCAGTTTAGAAGACTGGTTGGCAAGCTTATATATCTGACTGTCACTAGGGCTGACTTGGCAGCTGCTGTAGGATTCATAATCCGGTATCTTGATAAACCCCAGCAATGCCACTGGGATGCTATCTGTCATATCTTACGCTATCTGAAAAGTTCTCTAGGGAAAGGTCTTCTGTACAAAAAACATGGCCACTGCAATTTATCTGGTTTTTCTGATTCTGACTATGCAGGGAGTCGATCTGACAGAAAATCTACATCTAGATATTGTACGTTTGTGGGAGGAAATCTAGTTACTTGGCGAAGCAAAAAGCAGACAGTTGTTACTCGGTCAAGTGCAGAGGCAGAATATAGAGCTATGGCTCATACTGCATGTGAGCTCTTGTGGGTCCGTAGCCTTCTGAATGAATTTGATATCACTTCTTCTAGCCCTATTCCTATGTTCTGTGACAATAAGGCGTCTATCTTCATTGCGAGCAACCCCACCTTCCATGAAAGAACCAAGCATATCGAGGTTGACTGCCATTTTGTTCGGGAGAAAGTCCTATCTGGTCACATCTGCACTCCTTATCTCAGTACTGAGAAGCAGCTTGCTGACATCTTCACTAAAATTCTGCCTAAAACTCGCTTCCAGACTCTGATTGACAAGCTGGGCTTATTCGACATCTACGCTCCAGCTTGAGGGGGAGTATAGAAATACTGTGTTATTTTCTGCTTCTACTGTGTTATTCTACTGTGTTATTTTCCTTTGTATTAGTCCCATATTGCCTGCTTGTATGTATGTCTTACTCTCCATTGCTATATAAGAGAGTACCTTGTAAACCTTTTTACTCACTGAATAAACAACACCTTTCCAACCTATAGTAAGTATTTTAGGAGCCTATTCATCATTATTCTAATGTGAAACTATAGGATCCTAAATCAACCCTTCATCATCTATTAATCAACTCTAGGGAAAACATGAAACTTAAAGGTAAGGCAAGTATTCTAACTAGGGATACAAAATTGAAATAGTCAGATTCCGACTACCATGGGCTCTGATACCATGCTGTAAGGAGGTGGGATCACCCCCTTACTAAAAATTTGAAGAATTAACATCCATTTCAAACACACTCAAAGATATGCTGGAATAGGTGTAACATTTTCAAACTTCAATAAATGGTATTTAAAACAATCAAAGTATAGCAGTGAAAGCAAAATAATGACAATATTCAATTTTCACAAAAGATTACAAAAGTACATCACAATATCCCATAAGGGTTTACATGTATGATACAACAGAAGGATCTAAGTAGAGGGAAATCTAAACCATAACAACTTTGTCTCCAAGCTTTAACTCCTTAAGCTAGTCCAAAACTTCATGCCTTATCATCCAAGTCCTTCACCTAGGGTTGGAAACAAACCCTAATAAGAAGAGAAAATAGATGACATCAGCAAAGGCTGGTATGTGCATACTAAATAGGAAATTGAGAAATATATGGAATAAAGGACATCAAATATAAAAGGATTCCCATAGAAAGGATAAGGACCACTCAAATGGGTATCAAGAAAAAGGAATTGAAATCATATGATAACAAAAGAATACTTTCCATTAATAAAACATAAACATTGTGCCACACAAGCACATGAAAATAATTAGGGCACACACCCCATATCATCAACCTGCATGCATGTGAGATAAACATAGTTCTAGAACAATATAAACACTAAGGAGGACAAGTCTCATAAACTTGAAACCTGATAGAGAAAGGAATATTTCCAATCTCCAAAATATATAAAACATGGGCCAAGACTCACACATCTTGCCCTGGGTATGAGGTTCCTTTCCATCCCAAAAGAGCAAGAAATATCACATCTGCTTGGAAGGAAATAACATATTTTCCATAAAAACCAATGCAATTACACTACTATAGTGTTGTTGAATCACATAGCATGTTTAATGTAGAGGATACTATAAAGTATAGTCAGAATATATAAACTAGTCACCACATAAGTGACCAACATATACATCCACCTCATAAGTGGGCAAAAGACATCACATGTCATCTTTTAGATTTCCATCATGAACAAAGCATAAGATAAGAGTTCAAAAGAATATCCATGATCACATGATCAATATCAAATAAGGTAGCTCATATTAACCATGATTTTCTAAAGAAAAGATATTGTGTATAGGCTAATGTCCATAGGACAAAGAGAATGAATAAGCATAGGTGAATTGCTCAACATAGAAGAATACGGGATATGTCATACCTCAACTTCAAAGTCTAAACAGTACAATTCAAGTCTTAGCCTCCAAATAACCTCTAGAAATTGTGGATAGGTCCAATTAGTAAGGTTCACGAGCTTAGATAGGCTAGTTTCTCCAACAAAGCTCCTATCTTGAGCAAGAAGAACCTTCTCCGCTTTAGAGGTGAAAAACCCTAACAAAAGCACATGGAGATGAGGTGTTTATGGGTTCTAGGTGGGGTTTCACCATGGAAGGCCATGGTTATGACTTGGAGGAATGTGGAAGGAAGACTAACAACATGAAAATATGGAAGGAAAGGAGAAAACTTACTAGTTTTGGTCAAAATAACCAAGGAGGATCTTTAGATATTCTAAATAGAGTAAATTTGGAACCCTAGGAGCCTTCTTCACCAAGGTAGGCACCTTCTTTTACCTTGGGACATCAACTTCATGGCCAAATAGAGTATGATTTATTCTCTAAGCTAGAGAAAAGAAAGGACATCAAGATTATTCAATTTTGGAGTTGAAAAGGGGTAGATATGGCTATATAAAGAAAGAGGTCAAGTATGAGGTGTCTATGAGACTTTCCATGTGTCATGTATAAGGTGTCCATGGACATGCAAGCCTTTATGGATAAGGAAGAAGTCAAGTGTGAGGTTTCAAGTTACTTTCCATGTCCAATGCTAAAGGTGCCTATGGACATGCAAACCTTTATGGATAAGGAAGAAATCAAGCATGAGGTGTCCATGGCGCTTTCCATGTGTCCTTAGCCTAGGGATTTCATGGCCATGCAAGAGGACAACTCATAGAGGCTTATTGAATATAAAATGTTGGTTTATGGAAACTTATAGGCTATACCAACCGACCTCCAATCAAAGAAATAACCCCATTGGTTGATAGCTTCTAAAGATAAGCTCATTTATAAAGAGGGTATTCCCTAAAATGCCCTTGGAAAGAAACACCTTCAAACCAAGGTGCAACTAGGCATCCTATGGTTCAAAAACTCGAGAATGGTAAGGAAATATATAAGGATTATAATTCATGTGAGAATTTGTAAAGAAAACCTCCCAATTGGGTTAATTGCAGAAAAGTCCATAATGTACCTAAAATTACATAACTTGCACAAACAACATCCAAATTGGACCAAACTTCATCCACAAGTTATATTTGATGTGTTTAATATGAATTTGCAATTATTTCCATATTTGTAATTTATATAATCACATTATTCATTACTTATTCATGTTACACATTTTATCTCTCCTAAACATATCCTAATATTTCAAGGTTGTACAAATTAGATGAAATTTGACATGTAGGCTAATTTTGATATGTGGATTTTGAATTTGAAGTTTGTTTCCACTTATGAGACTTGTTTTTATGAGATATGTTGTATGGACCATTAATGACCCATTATCTAAATGATTCATCCAATTAAGTTTCTTATCTTCATATGACCACCAAAATGAGTTATGTGGCATATTTTATGTATCCATTATAAACCTAAGATTAATGTTAGAACATTAGGTTGCATTAAGGTGATCTATACATGCATTAGCTCGTTAGGGTTATACTAAACATCTATTAAGGTCTAGCCTTCAACCTTGTTTGGCTAAGTCCAAAATGTCAACTTCCAGGGTAGGGTTTCAGATCTAGTATGTTACAGCACACCACCCCTTAAAGGGATTTCATCCTCGAAATCAAAACATCCACATATGAGAAAACAACTTATTCACCACCCCATAAAGGATTCATCTTATTAAGTCAAAACTATTATTTAGGTATAAAAGGTTCAACTACACTTCCTTACATCCAACTACATAAGCATCATGAAAAAAATGAAACATAACTTGTAAGGACTAACTATGAACTATGGGTTAACTTTCTCTTGACCATCCTCAAACAAGTCTTTACACCTGGGAGACTAGTTCAACATATTAGGGTCCCTAAAGATAAATCATATAGATTTCTAAGAATATTATTTCCTAAAAGCATGCTATTTTGAACAATTCATATCAACTCGGGCCAGGTTGGTATCATATAGATTCAGGAGTCCTCATAAACCAAGCCAGTGGTGCGGAGGAAAATCTTTCTAGCCCCCAAACCCTGATCCTTTCTAGACACCTTTGCTTTCAACTTCATGTCTTAGTAGCTTTATAAAGACCAAGATAAACAACCTCAAGTTACTATGGTTACTTATGCATCTTTTAGTTGTAAGTATTTTAGGGACCTATTCATCATTATTATAATGTGAAACTATAGAATCCTAAATCAACCCTTCATCATCTATTGATCAACTCTAGGGCAAACATGTCACTTAAAGGTAAGGAAAGTAATCTAACTAGGGAGACAAAATTAAAATAGTCAGATTTTGACTACCATGGGCTCTGATACCATGTTGTAAGGAGGTGGGATCACCCCCTTACTAAAATTTTGAAGAATTAACATCCATTCCAAACACACTCAAAGGTATGTTGGAATAGGTGTAACATTTTCAAACTTCAATAAATGGTATTCAAAACAACTAAAGTATAGCAGCGGAATAAAAATAATGAATATATTCAATTTTCATAAAAGATTACTAAAGTACATCATAATATCCCATAAGGGTTTACATGTATGATACAAAAGAAAGATCTAAGTAGAGGGAAATCTAAACCATAACAACTTTGTCTCCGAACATTAACTCCTTAAGCTAGTCAAAAACTTCATTCCTTATCTTCCAAGTCCTTCACCTAGGGTTGGAAGCATACCCCAGTAAGGAGAAAATAGATGTCATCAGCAAAGGCTGGTATGTGCATACTAAATAGGAAATTGAGTAATATATGGAATAAAAGACATAAAATATAAAAGGCTTCCCATAGAAAGGATAAGGACCACCCAAATTGGTATCAAGAGAAAAGTAATTAAAATCATATGATAATAAAAGAATACTTGCCATTAATAAAACATAAAGATTATGCCACACAAGCACATGTAAAGAATTTAGGCACACACCCCATATCATCAACCTATGTGCATGTGAGATAAACATAGCCCTAGAACAATATAAACACAAAGACAGACAAGTCTCATAAACTTAATACCTGATAGAGAAAGGAATACTGCCAATCTCCCAAATATATAAAATATGGTCCAAGAATCACACATCTTACCCTAGGTATGAGGTTCCTTTCCATCCCAAAAGAGCAGGAAATGTCACATCAGATCGGTAGGAAACAACACATCTACCATAAAAACCAATGCAATTATACTACTCTAGTGCTACTAAATCACATAGCATGTTAAATGTAGAGGCAAGTAGAAAGTATAGTCAGCATATATAAACTAGTCACCACATAAGTTACCAACATATACATCCACCTCATAAGTGGGCAAAAGACATCACATGTCATCTTTTAGAGTTCAATCATGAACAAAGCAGAAGATAAGAGTTCAAAAGAATATCCATGATCACGTGATAAATATCAAATAAGGTAGTTCACATGAACCGTGATTTTCAAAAGAAAAGACATTGTGTATAGGATAATATCCATAGGAAAAAGAGAATGGATAAGCATAGGTGAATTACTAAACATAGAAGAATAGGGGATACATCATACCTCAACTTAAGAGTCTAAATAGTACAACTCAAGACTAGGCCTCCAAAGAACCTCTAGGGAAGGTGGATAGATCCAATAAGTAAGGTTCCCAAGCTTAGAGAGGCTAGTTTCTCCAACATAGCTCCTATCTCGAGCAAGAAGCTCCTTCTCCACTTTAGAGGTGAAAAACCCTAACAAAAGCACATGGAGATGAGGTGTTTATGGGTTCTAGGTGGGGTTTCACCATGGAAGGCCATGGTTACGACCTGGAGGAAGGTGGAAGGAAAAATAACAACATTAAAATAGGGAAGGAAAGGAGAAAACTTACTAGTTTTGGTCAAAATAACCATGGAGAAGCTTTAGAAATCCTAAATAGAGCAAATTTGGAACTCTAGGAGCCTTCTTCACCAAGGTAGGCACCTTATTTTACGTTGGGACAGCACCTTCATGGAAAAAAAGAGTAGGAGTTATGCTCTAAGCTAGAGGAAAGAAGGGAGAGAGCAAGATTCTTTGAATTTGGAGTTGGGAAGGGGTAGATATGGCTATATAAAGAAAGAGGTCAAGTATGAGGTGTCTATGAGACTTTCCATGTGTCATGTATAAGGGTGTACATGGACATCCAAGCCCTTATGGATAATGAAGAATTCAAGCATGAGGTTTGAAGTTAATTTCCATGTGTCCAATGCTAAGGGTGCCTATAGACATGCAAACCTTTATGGATAAGGAAGAAGTCTAGCATGAGGTGTCCATGGAGCTTTCCATGTGTCCTTAGCCAAGGAATTTCATGGCCATGCAAGAAGACAGCTCATAGAGGCTTCTTGAATATCAAATTTCAGTTTATGGACACTCATAGGCTATCCCAACTGACCTCCAATCAAAGAAATAACCCCATTGCTTGATATCTTCTAAAGATAAGCTCATTTATAAAGAGGGTAATCCCTAAAATGCCCTTGGAAAGAAACACCTTCAAACCAAGGTGCAACTAGGCGCCCTATGGTTCAAAAACTCAAGAATGGTAATGGAATATATAAGTATTATAATTCATGTGACAATTTTCAAAGAAATCCTCCCAATTGGGTAAATTGCAGAAAAGTCCAGAATGTACCTAAAATTGCATAACTTGCACAAACAACATCCAAATTGGGCTAAACTTCATCCACAAGTTATCTTTGATGTGTTGAATATGAAATTGCCATTATTTCCATATTTTTAAGTTATATAATCACATTATTCATTACTTATGACTTTTACTCATTTTCTCTCTCCTAAACTTATCCTAATATTTCAAGGTGGTCCAAATTAGATGAAATTTGACATGTAGGCTAATTTTGATATGTATATTTCGAATTTGAAGTTTGTTTCCACTTTTGAGACTTTTTTTAGGAGCTATGTCATGTGGCCCATTAACGGACCATTACCTAAATTATTCATCCAATTAATTTTCTTATCTTCATATTACCACCAAAATGAGTTATGTGGCATATTTTATGTATCCATTATAAACATAAGATTAATGTTAGAACATTAGGTTACATTAAGGTGACCTATACATACATTAGCTCATTGGGGTTATACTAAACATCTATTTAGGTCTAGCCTTCAACTTTGTTTGGCTAAGTCCAAAATGTCAACTTCTAGGGTATGGTCTGATATCTAGTATGTTATAGTAGGTATACTTGTTACATATGTAAAATTACATCTTTTTCCCATAATTTCTATCGTAAAACTTCCCATTTTTACCTTTCCAATAAAATAGTTACTTTTTATCCAAATAGTTACTTTTTTTTACCAAATAGTTACTTTTTGGGAGGCACTGGTAATTTAACCTCAGTCAGCCGCATGAGTATTATAAATATCTTATATATATATACACACATATATATATGTATGTATGTATATATATGTATATATATTACATAAACGAATGTGACATCTTTGAAATGATTTCGTTTTGTGGAAGTGAGTGTAACAATTAGGTAGTTGTGGTGTATGCTTGTGATACGAAATTATGTAATATGTGGTTTTTATTAAGATCCAAAACAATATAACATGTATATGGCTTCAATGCCACGTCTCTCTCCATAAATTGTCCATGTATGATTTAATTTTTACAATAAAAATAGAATGATGTATTGACATCACTAGTGGAAAATGGTTGAGAGGAGGATACTACCAGAATCCTAATGTAACAAAGAGGGTCGTTGGAGGTTTTGTGATGAAGACAAAGTGATGACAAACAAAAGACTATCCAAATAGGGAATCAAATGAGGTGACTAGCTTGCTAGTTGTCCGATAAGAAAATATTATAAATGCAGATTTAGGGTTATGTTGGATGTGAATATCTTGGTTGTTTTTATGCAACTCTAGTTGGCTCAAGATTTTGCACTACTTCCCATATCCTACTTTATCGCTTGTGGTGATTGTTATAGTATACAATAATATCTATGTAATGGTGACTGAATACATATGGTTATTATATCAAATTCCTCAACATAATATCAAAATTTAAGATGCCTTCCATTATTTAATACACATGGAAACCTCAATCGATTACATGTGGACATGTCAAAGAGTGTGCACTATAGAAGGAAAGGGGCCTATCGAATTGCACAATTCCTACAGATTTGACTCTACATACACCCAAATCGAATCCCCTATTGATCCTACCACAACACCACAGAACGGGAGCTCATGTCATCAAAACTTTTGGTCAGAAAGTGACAAAATGAAAAAAAAAGATGACAGCCATGTATAGGGTCTATCCATTTCTTCCCCTCCCACCCTCAACACAGGAAGGGGAATTTGACCAAAATTTGGACACTACCAAACTAGATTCAGGAACTCCAACAGATTGAGCTAAATTCCTTTCAATTACAACTGATTCTAAGACTAAACTAAAGAATCTAATGAAGAAGTTAATTCCCCTCTATTCATATTGGGTGAGTGTCATAATACATATGTGAATTTTTTTAGTAGGCTGCATAGCTTATTGTAATAGTCTTTGGATTAAGCACCTAGAGTGATAAAGATGGTATACACTTCATTAGATAATTTATGACAAAGAATTGTAGAACCATCCATCCAAGAGTTGCATTGGAAGCAATTGGTACTTGTTATTTACCTAAATAGTTCAGTTGTGACCAATCATCCAAAGTTGACTCATAACATAATGTATAATGGATATTGGCTCACTAAGATATTTATCATAGTAATCTTATAAAATAATAGTGAGGGATATTGTTTGATCAAAATAGTGATATCATCATTACGTAAAGGGAGAATTATTACTTAAAATCAATTTTTGACCCGCGTCAATGTTTACTTTGTATATTTAATGGAAAATTTATTTTAATAGATTCTGGTTGTGATTGGTCCTTGAGAAATAAAAGTTGAATGGGAATAAATTTCATGACTAGCATACGCCATTTAGAATTGTTCTCACCCATGCGTGTAACCTCTATGTCCTAGAAACTCTAGAACTAGAGGAACTAACTCCAAATGCACCTAGAGTAGAAAGGGAAGAATATCATAAGCATACCAATTTCGTTATTGATTTCAAGTGTTGCATGCTATGATCCATAAATCATGACCTTCAAAAGAAACATGAGAATATCAAAATTGTAAAGATATCCTCACATATAAGGAATATGTTCCAAGAACAAGGAAGGCAAGAGAGGTTTGATGTTTTAAAGGCCATGTTTATGTGCAAAGTGATTGAAGGAGATTGAGTAGGGATATAGGTACTCAAGTTGATTGGGCATGTGGAAAGCCTTAAAATATTGGGGTTCCCATTAGTCCAAGAGTTGGTCAATTATATAATTTTGCAGTATTTGTGGAATCATGCAGTTAGTTTGTGATGAACTATAATATGAACAATTTCATTGAACTATTTTTAAAGTTTCTTGACATGTTGAGAACATGATAACATCCAATTTTATGATTTTTTCATGCCCAATTTTACTTCTAATTGCCTCTGTTTATGGAGATTTTCCCTAAAATTCTCTTATTTTGCTCATGTTTACCACTTATACCTCAATTTGAAGGTAAACACTAAAACAAGAAAGTTCAGCAAGTATCTAGGGATTGCCGCTATAGATAACCTCAGACGATACCTTGGAGTTCTAACAATTCATAATAAAATCAACGACAACATGCATTCAACGATTATAGAATCAATCAAGGTCAAAATGAATGACTGGTCTCTTTGTTATTTATCTCTTGCTTGACGAATTACACTTGTAAAAGATACTCTCTAAGAAATTCCCTCATATACCATTTAATCTATCTACGTCTCGTTGACAATTTGTGATGACAACAACAAGCATTTTAGAAGCTTTATATGGCATGGATCTATGGATAAGAAAAATCCTCTATGGTATCATGGAAGAAAGTCTCGTCTAGCATATACAATGGAGGACTTGGTCTCATAGATGGAAGAGGAAGCCTTAATGATGAAGAATACACAAACCTTCCTGAATTGCCCTTCCAAGCTATGGGTTAAAATCATGCAAAGTATATATTGTAAAGGCAACAATATCAAGAAAGGAAATTGTTCAACAACATGGTCCTTCATCAAGAAGTCCTTAATGACGGTGAAGGGGGATACCAATGTTTGGTCTAACCCATGGTTTGATAACACCATCTTGATTTCCACATATCCAGGCACCCACATACCGGAAGGATTTGGGAGAACTTAAGCTGGTATCAATGCTTACTGATGAGGGTGAATTTGTTTGGGATTTTATTCACCTATACTCTCCTACAAGTACATGGAGTCATATTCAATCAATCCCCCCACTAGATAATGTTCACAGGACCAGACGAATGCGCTTGTAATGTGGAGTGTGATGGCTTCTTCAATACCAAGTTAGCATACAAATGGTTGTGAATAAACAAAGAAGCTCACTATGCTAGAAACTGGAAAAATATCTAGAATCTTAGAGTCCCATAATGCACAAAGGTCTTCCTATGGTTGATGGCACACAAGGCTCTTCTTATAAATGAAGATAAAGTTAGAACGCACATTGAATGCAATGTGACATATCCACAACACAACAATGATTATGAATCCATCCATTGTCTCTGGGTCTTTCCCAAAATATCTGAGGTGTGGAGAAACCTAGGAATGCTCACACACTTCTTACAATCCACTACTGACTCATGGTGTTTAGACATCATTACAAGTTCTATCAATGACCCCATGCCTACTGTTGCATGTTGACACTTATGGAGAGCTAGAAATGAGCTAGTTTAGAAGAGGGAGAGGAAACTTGCATACATCCTCTCAAAGTTCATATATGAAAGAACTAGGATGGTCAAGGAATTTACCTATGCAACATGCCACTGGGAATGAGGGAGTCCATGAGACCATATCCATTGACAATAGAAGTTTCCTAATCTTCATTGATGCAGCTTTCAATCAATAGTCCAATGCTTGCAATTATGGTCTCTACATATCTTCCACTGATGGTGCCCTGGTGTGGGGGTGTGGGATGCCAGGCCATGCCTCCAACACACTAGAAGTTAAGTTAAAGGCTCTTCTGTATGCCACTAATGTATTCACTTCACGCAAGATATCCAATATTCTGATATTGTCTCACTCCTAGCAGAGCATAGACTTCATCCAAGTGGATAGTGAAGTACCTACCAAATTTAAACCATACCAAAGACGACTGAGAAGAAATATGTTGACCTAGACCCTTGTTCCTAGGAACTTCACTCTTTTTTCCAACAATGTTGCCAAGCAAGTTTTGTGAATTGGATTGGCATTTTATTTTACTTTCAAACCTCCTTGGTTGTCCAACGAGGATGACATATGTTGCATGTTGAATATTAATTAATAGAGTAGAGTTGTTTCAATAAAAAGATTCAAGGAGAATGCACCATTTTGAAAATGGTGTAATCTAATTGACTAGATATTTTAGAACTAAAAATGTCATTATGATATTAGTCAGCTTTCTAAGTCTAGGGTTATGGAATCAGAGGAGAGGAGCACGGAGGCGGACAATTCTGATGGTGGAGGACGAGCAGTAGATCATTAGAATGGTCACGGAGAAGATAAGGGTGATGTTCGTGTGGACAGACGAGACCATAATGAGCATAGAAGATCTCGAGGCCCAGGAGCACTCAATACCACAGAAGGCATGTCCACGAGGGATAAAGCTAAGGAGTAGGGCACCGAAAGTTTATTAATCTCACAGCTAGGCTGGAGTTCCAATACAACGGAATGAAAGATATTGTTTATGAGGGTGACAAACCACCGGCCTACAACTCTAGGGAAGCACTAAGGTCATCTGAAGAACTAATTAATGGAGATGAGAAACATATTTTGGAGCATGATTTCCCCATGTTATCAACATTGAACAGATCAACGGGGGAGACAGTGACGGACCCACCGCAAAACATTCGGGGTACGGGAAACGATGGAACTACACTACTGGTCAACGAAAAGGGGAATACAGGACTATTCCTAAACAAACTGCTTAAGGAGAATCTGGAACCAGAAGCAGTCAGTGTGGGAATATGTGAAGGAAATCCTTCTATAATAATTGATCCTATAGAGAAGGAACCTCTGACAAGGCCAAGGCGGTATACTATTATTGTTAAAGCTTTGAAAAATGAAATTGGCTACATGGCAATAAGAGACAGGCTGAGAGCAATGTGGAGCTTAGTGGGACATTATAACATATATGAACTAGACCTCAACCACTTTGTGGTTCAATTATCATGTAGAAGGGATTATGAAATGGCAATGATGGGTGGGCCATGGAAAATATTTGGATGCCATATCGTGGTATTAGATTGGTACTCAACCTTTACAGCTTCAAATGATCTCTCGAGATACATAGTATGTTGGGTGAGGGTTCTCAAACTCCCATTACATCTATATGTCCAAACTATGTTTGAATGTATTGGAAAGGTGTTGGGAAAATTGGTGAGGGTGGATGATCACACTGTGAAAAGAACCCAAAGAAAATTCACCAGACTTGCCATCGAGGTGGATACAACTTGTGAGTTAACCTCAGCAATACTTATAAATGGTCATGACCACGATATAGAGTATGAAGGGCTCCCCTTTAGATGTTCCAGTTGTGGCGAAGTAGGTCATATATCTAAACATTATCGTCAAGATACCGTCAGAAGTGAAGAGGAAGGCACTAAAAAGGTGATTAGCGATAACAACATGGCAAAGATGAGAAATGAAGAGGACTGGCAGACATATCATGGAAGATGCAATAGACAAGGCAGAGAACAGAAATATAATAAACCACTGAACAAACTGAGATGATTCAAGAATAGATATGAAGGATTGCTCGATGATAATGGGACCGAACAGCAAACATGACGAGAAGAGGTATATGACCAAGCAACAACAAGTCGTACAACAAATAACAGACCACTGAAGGTATGGAAGAAAAAGAGAGTAGCTAACTCTCTAGAAACAACTACTCAGAAGGTAGAAGCTCTGAAGGATATTACCAACGAGGAAGATGATGTGAGGAGAAAGAAGAACATGTTTGACAACAAAGCAAACAAGGAAGACCATACTGTGGTAAATCTACAGGTTGATGAGATGGTGGAAATAATCAGGGACGCTGAGGAGACACTACGAACTAACAAACCCAGGAAAACATAGAAGGAAATATGGAGTTGACCACCCCAATGATCAATACTTCCGACAAAGCCACACCAAAAGGCACCACAGTGGGGAAGAGAATCAAGGGTAGTGGGATGAGAATGAAGAGGCTAGGCAAGATGAAACTGATTGATGGAGGAATGCAAGAGAAAAAGTTCTCGATTGAGGGGAACCCATACTACATAAGCTATCTTGGAGGCCTTAAATGTTGTTTCCAATGACGAGAACGAAGTTCCAAGATCCTAAACGTCCATCAACCTTTAACCTATCACAAAATGGTAAGATTTCTTTGCTAGAATATAAGGGGAATAAGCAACTTGGATACGTGCAGAGTACTTAAAGAATATATTACAACTCATAAACCCAGTATTACTGTGATATTAGAACCGAGAATCAGTGTAGAGAGAGCTCTAAAAACTATCCACCATTTAGGGTTCTATAATTCCCATAGATCTGAAGCTAGAGGTTTTTCTAGAGGCATCTGTGTGTGTTGGAATGCTGAACATACCAAGGTGGATATCATCAATACTCACCCACAGTTTGTGACATGTAGAATTAACAACTCCTACATGGCCTACGCCAACCCCCATTTACAAATATGCATCCTTTTGAGGAAACATATCATATGTATGGAAGGTAAAATTCTTGAACTTTGGATTGTGGTAGGAGACTTCAACACTATTTTAACACTAGTAGAGAAAATTGGGCTATCAAACATTCAACAATCGAGAAGCAATAACTTTTGCTAACACCATCCTTGAGGCAAGACTCTTTGATTTAGGCTTTTTAGTTAGAGGTTCACATATCACCATGGTGTGAAACAAGGGAGACTAGATCGAACCTTAGCAAACAAGGCATTCCTTTTAAAATACCCAGAGGTTGTTGTGACTCACCTCCCCAAGATCGAATCCAACCACTGACTAGAAAAAGCAGGAAACCAAGGTGATTCAAGACCAGAGTGCCGTGGAGCTCGGAGATATCCTTCCCTCAACAGTTGAGTAAATATTAACACAACAACCTCAACTTTTCAGAGGCCCTCAGTCATACGCAAAATGGATTGAGTATGTGGGATGTAGCATGCCGAAAGAAAGATAGAGCACAAAAGGAGTGACTCATTCGCAATATCGACAATCTCTAATGAAATGTAACAGAAAGGTATGACGATATTACTGACAATTTGATGATAGATATGCAGGCCGAACTAAATACACTCCTTAAAAAAGAGGAGGAGGAATGGAAGGAGAAGAGCCACATTAACTGGCTCAAGGACGGGGATAATAACACTCGTTTCTACCATGCTTATGTCAACCAAAGATGTCGGGCTAATCAAATCACTGCTATCAAGTGGCCGGAAGGGGAATGGGAAACTGATGAAAAGGAAATATTCAGATTAGTTATCGGGTTCTTCACTGATCTATTCACAACACCAAGTAAGGTTGGGACACACATGATGAATAGCATACCAGCAAAGTTTGAGAAAATTCGGGAGGAACAACAACAAAACATGGTAAGAGAAGTTGATGCAAAATAAATTGAAAGTATTCTTCACAAGATGAATCCATACAAAGCAATAGGTCGCGATGGTATGATGGCTCACTTCATCAAATATAACTGGCATATCTTGAGAGAGTCCATGGTGAAATTAGTGAGAGAATATGTAATTGAATCCAAACTCATCGATCGGGTGTGTGAGTCCACCATTGTACTTATATCGAAAGTATCAAAGCTGGAGGAGTGCAGCTAATTATGTCCTATATTTCTCAACAACACCATACTTAAAATATGCTCTAAGGTGGTTGTTGAGAGGCTAAAAGAATGGCTTCCAAAATGGTTAAGCCCAGCTCAAAGTGCCTTTTTCTCAGGCAGGAGGATAGCAGATAATATTGTGGTGGCTCAGGAACTAATTCATAAGATGAGAAGAAGAACATCGCCCAAGACCATGGCCATAAAAATCAATCTCACGAAAGCATATGATATGATGGATTGGAATTTCATCGATGATACTCTCAAGAAGGCCAATGTACCCAAAAAATTACGAGTGTATATGATGAACTCCATTACAAGAAGAGAAGCAAAGATTACTTAGAGTGGACAAACTACAACAGCCTTCAAGGTAGTCAAGGGGCTCAGACAGGGAGATCCCTTAAGCCCCTACATATTCATCTTGTGCATTGAGAGACTGAGACAGTTAATTGATAAGGCTATCTAGAAGAAGTGTTGGAACCCTATGAGGTTGAGTAGAACAAGCCCAAAGATCGCACATCTATGTTTTGCTGACGACATTATCTTGTTTGCCAAGGCGACAGAAATGAACATCCATGCTATTATGAAGTGTTTTAAAAAAATTGAAATGGCATTAGGACAGGACATCTCTATAGAGAAAACTAAAGTATACTTCTCTCGATCGGTTAGTGGATCAGAAGCAGAGAAGATTCGGGAGATAAGCGACATTCAAAGCATGAACAACCTTGTTAGATACCTGGGGTCCCTATTCTACATTTAAGGGTGAGTAAGACCACTTATAATGAAGTGCTAGAAAGAGTAACTAACAGAATTAACTCTTGGGTAGCTCAAAGCCTATCCATGACAGGGAGGGTGTGCCTGGAAAAGAGTACACTTACAGTTATACCAACGTACATTATGGAAATGACAAGACTCCCCTTACAACTACGCGACAGAATTGCTGGTGCTATAAGGAAATTTATATGGATGGGGGGCACCTGATTTCTTGGGATAGAGTTACTGGCAGCAAATCCAATGGTAGACTCAGAGTTAAATCTATGAGGGAATGGAATTACACATTAATCGTGAAACACTACTGGGACATTCATAGTAAGAGGCCCACTGTGTGGTGTAAGGCCATGGCAGGCAAGCTGTTAGACTGAGCGTCAATGAAAAAAGTGAACCTTTTAAGACTTCCCAGATCGGTGGTGAACAATAAGGAGTCTGTAGAAATGAATTCCTATATGAGTCCCATCAGTGGAAACACTATCAACCTATGGAAGGACTCCTGGCTCCCAAGTGGAAAGCTACTCATAGATATTGCTAAACATCCTATTTCGGCAGACATTGAGGACCTCCATGTGAGCAGCCTAGTCGGTCTGAATGGCATGTGGGATTAGGAGTTCCTGGAACATTGGTTTCAACTGAAGTAGTATTTGAAATTAACACAATTGTGCCTCCTACAGATCCATCTGAGGAATATTTAAGGGTTTGGAAGCTTGAGACGAGGGGTAACTTCACAATGAGAACTGCTTACAATGTTATGCGAGACAATAAGGAAATCAAAAGAGACAGATAATGGAACACTCTCTGGAAATCTGATGTTGCATCTCGAGTCAAGATGTTTATGTGGCAAGTAGCCAACAATGCTATCCTTACCAACAAGAATAGAATGAGAAGACATACGATGATGATAGCCACCTACCCAAGATGCAACCTTGAGAAATAAAGCATCATTCATGCTCTGAGGGATTGTGTAAAGGTTTGGGTGAGTTGGCAGGACCTACTTTCTTCTAATTGCCCACCCAATTTCTAGACAGTTGACAACATTGATCAGTGGGTATCCTTGAATCTAAGATCAAATGTTGAGTACAGAATGATGTATCTTATAGCCTGTTGGAGTTTATGGAAGTCAAGAAATGCATTGGTCTTCGAGAAGAAAGAAACCCCACATTCGCATAATATACAATTCATCATGAAAGAGGTTCAAAGGACCAACAAATCCATGGAGGATTGTGCTACCTGAAAAGGGTTGTTTCACATGCGAACTTAACTTGGAACAAACCCACTGCAGGAGTTTTGAAAATAAACACTGATGTGGTGCTGAAAGGAGGGAAAGGAGCCATAGCAGCTATAATTCATGATCACAATGGCTTCTTATTCGGAGGAGTGGGGCAATCTGTGATAGCTGAAACCCCGCTAGAAGTAGAACTCAAGGCACTGGAGCTCGCATTCAAAATTGTTTGTGTATGTGGCCTACAAAATGTCATCATGGAGACTGATAGCTAGAAGGCAATTCTGGTGCATACTGATGACTTCAGAATGAACCCCCTAGTTTGTGAATGTGATTCTAGGGATACAGAAAGCAAGGAGCCCATCTACCATGATCTAGTTTTGTAAAAGAGAAGAAAATTCTCTCGCGGATTCTCTTTCTAAGTACCACTTTAGAAATAAACATGGCAGTGATCAATATCAAAACCCCCCACCCTCAGCCCAGAGTCAGATTTCTGAGACAGAGTGTAGTGGTAGTAGTACTACCATATTTAATAATAGGTAGTTCTCAAAAATTTGTAATTCGAGTTTAAATAGGCTTGCACGAGGTGGGCAAGATGAATAAAATCGCCACCTGACTTTACCAAAAAAAATGTCAATGTGATTATTAGGTATTAACTAATAACAACTGACTTTTATTTAACTTATTTCTAGATTGAATGTATTCTCTGAATTCCTTTCCTCCCAGTTGGCTTTATTTCATAGATATTTATGGTGAAATATAACTAACCTACTTGCTTTTTAGAAGGAAGATACAACTGAATATGAACATCTCCTCAATAAAGAGAGATCTACTTAAGGGTTGGAGGGCATCTGCCCCCCAAGATTCAAAGCAAAATTTATTACTAGGATAACATGTAAAATTTACAACAAGAATTTACTCTATAGTGTCCACAAATATTTGGAAGATTGTATAACTATCATGAATAGTTTTATAGATAGAAGTTAGAGGTTAAAATGTAATACACTGTCCTCAAATCTGTTAAGATATGAACATAAACAAAGTATTTATAGAGATAATGGATAGATTAAAATAGTTCAACTATCATCTTCTTAGCATCTTTAGTATTAGCAAGAACAACAAAAATACAACTATTTCATAAAATGACATTTCAACAACGTAACATTAAAGGACAAGAATATAATATTGAAAAACAAAAATGAATATATGGAATCTATTAAGTAAATTAAGATAAACTAAGCAGTAATTTTGAAGTTGGTCAACAAGTGCAGTATGTTTGGAATAGAAAACTAATATAGAATATTTAAACATCAAACCTTCAATTTATCAACTAGACATAGTAATAAATTATTTTCTATCAAAGTACCCAATATTTAAATACCAACTTTGAATTTAACATGTGGTGATTGAAGAGGAAATCATGGAGGAGATGAAAAGAGATGTTTTACAGTACATGATTTGTATGAGAAGGGAAATATAATGCTACCAAAGAAGTAAATAAAATAGTTGTGGTGAGAAGGAGAATGCATGTACTTTTTATATTGATTATATGTTATACATGTATTTTTCTCTCAAGTTAAGTAAGATACTATCATGGTATCAATGTTTGTGGATATATTTAAATTTCTCCCTCCACGTTCCTCATAAAATTTCAGCCACTTATGTGCATTATCCATCATGTTTAAAAAAAATCCTTCAACTTTTTGAATATATTTTATTATATATTTTATAGTTACACCAAATTTACTATTACTTTATTAATGTTAGTTTTATATTTTTAGTTTTTACTTCTAAATTTTAATATGTATGTTTCATCATGTTTACCCTCAAAAAGTATACATAGTTCAACCACCTACATTCAATGCATTGTTTACTCTGTAATCGTACAAATTGAGGGGTACACGTATGGCCCATAGATATCATTTCTCCCACAGCCGCATGCAACACAAAAACAACTAGATCGAGACATTACGATGAGGAGCTCGCAAATACAACTATTGCCTCCACTACTAAGGAGGATCTCCAACATTTTTGAGGTGATAACCGAGTTTACATACAATCTTCTCCTGTAGAGATGGATCTTCTTATGGGATGAGGGCACGTACCCCCAAAATTTAAAAAAATATTACTATGCTACCATATATAATTTGCAACAAAATTTTACTTTATAGTGTCCTCAAATATTTTGAAGATTGTATAATTATCATGAATAATTATTTCGAGAGTAGTTAGATATTAAAATGTAACACAAGGTACTTAAATATATTAAGATATGAATGTAAACAAAGTATTTGAAGAGATAATAGATAGAATACAATATTCCAACTACCATCTTCTTATCATCTTTAGTATTAAAAACAACAACAATACAACTATTTAATAAAATAACAATTTAATAAGGTAACATTAAAGTACATGAATATAATGATGAAAAAAATAAAAATGTGGAATGTGTTGAGTAAATTAAGATGAACTAAGAAATTATTGTGAAGTCTGGCAACAAGTACATGATGTCTCAAATAGGAACTAATATAGAGTATTTAAACATCAAACCTTCAATTTATCAACCATATATGTAGTTATACATAGTTATAAATTATTTTTCTATTAGAGTACTCAATAGATAAATACCAACTTTGAATTTAGTACATGGTGATTGAAAAGGAAATATTGGAAGACATGACAACAGAACTGTATATATGATTTGTATGAGAAGGGGGATATTATGCTACCAAAGAAGTAAATAAAATAGTTGTGGGGAGAAGAAGACTACATGTACTTTTAGTATGGATTATATGTTACACATATTTTCCTCTCAAATTAATTATATTTTCCAATAAGATATCATCATGGTATCAATGATTGTCGATATATTGGAATTTCTCCCTCCTTATTCCTCATAAGATTTCGGCCACTTATGAAAATTTTCCCTAAAGCTTTACACAAATTTACTTCATCTTTTTGAATAGATTTTATTATAGTTCCATAATTTTTTCTAAAACTTTGTTAATGTTATTTTATAGTTTTAGTTTTTACTTCCAAGTTTTACTCCATATTTTTCATCATGTTTATCCTCAAAAAAATTATATGGTTTCCCATCATATATTCCTCCTAATAATTGTAATTTGTTTAATTTGACGGGGATAGAAGTAGCAAATAATATATATAATTTTTACATTCATTTCACTATATTTCTTTTTCTTGTCAGTCACTTTGTCTAACAAACATGAAAATCTTTATTCATCACCACATACCCAACTCATTTTCCTCCTACAATACTAAATTTTTCACTATCTACTAGTAAGATTAAAATGGTTGAATCTTTTTATAATTGTTGTTTATTATTTCAGTTGATCAGCCCATTTTATTAATAGGATCACACGGACTACTGGTAAACAATAGTTAAATCTTCTCATACCACATTTTTGGGTTATGAACTCAAGAGACAGATCTTGAGCAAAATACATGTAAGTTGATCTTTATGTGTACTCATGTTTCTTTTTTTCTTCCAAATATTGCATATTGTACCTATTTATAATGTAGACTTATTTATTACATTTTGACTTTTTAAGCTTCTATGGATGTCCACAAAATCATTCATCAAGACGGATCTTCATTACAACATAGATATTTTTTCCGATAATATAATTTGTTATTTTGAAACAAATATTGGTCAACCATTTAACATTGACCTGATACTTCTAAAGATTTTGAAAACATGTTTTCACGTTTTAGAAGTAGAAATATTATATACAAGTTTAGAACTATATAGTGAAATTAAAAGTATGTTTTGGATTTATGTTAGAATTCTACAAGTTGTAACTAATTTTTACTTTTATATGCCTAAAGTAAGAACATGACTAAAGAAATCTATATTGAGATAGAAGGAAAATGGAAAACAAATTATGTCATGAGTCCTTTCTTATTAGCATAACCAACGCAAAGAGAGAAATTATGCTTGGCCCCCAAGGTTTTATGTGAAGATCCATCACTGCTCCTAAACCAACCGATACTCCATGCTTGTTCTTATAATACATTAAACACACAATCAAATCAACCGCATATAAGTGAACTGTACATATTGAAATCTGTCCACCAAGTCCAACTATAGATCTGCAATTCTTTAGCATAAGGTAAAAAAATCATACATCGTATACATAGTTCATGACTTTTCTCCCTACACTTCACTGGACGCTCCAAATTTAGTCGGATAGTCACTGTCTTCCAAAGTTCCACTCTATAACAATTTTGTATTTCTTGCTTAAGATCATCTCTACCATCATGTGGTCATAGGATTCATGATCCTCGTTGTTCATTGTCATGAAGCATGGGCGAACACCACTTGATATTCCATCGATTATCTAACATGTAGATTGTAACATGCAGATTTTCATGGAGAAGTCGGTATAAAATAGCATTGAGAATGTCATTTACTGTCCATGAATGGGTACCGTTGGTAGATGTGGGTGTTGGTGACTGGTGTCACCGTGAGATGGTGCCTGCTACCTGTGATGCAAAACCGGCTCCATTGCCTATGGAATCGACAAGGACCTCGTCGGCCATAACCAATGGACTCTACAAGATGCGTTCCTATCCACGGTGTAGCTCCAGCATTTCTGGAGCTGGGATGGCTAATGGAATCGCTGTGACTAACAAAGTGTGTCATGATCAGTACGCAAATCATGGCCATCTTCATATACTGAATCTGCTTTTCGAGGATATTTCTAAATAAAAGGCACACATAAACTTTTTAACTAGAAGTATCTTTGAAGAATTATTCAAGTCGACTGCCAAACGGACATGGCTAAGGCTACATGCATGTGTTAATGTTTATCTGCAGATGCAATTGTTTGGCTTCCGTTCACCATAAAGGATGACATTTTGCTTCTACGTCAATGTTTAAATGGTCTAAATAAGGAATAAAGTGGTGTGGCCTGTTCATGTTCTCTATAGCATGTTATGAGGAATGAAAGTTGCTACCCAATTTCTAACCCAGAATGCATAGAAGTAAAAGTAAAGCAACTAAAACTCCAAAAGAATATTGAAGAATACTTTTACAATACTTCAATAGAGGATAGAAATGGTCATTCTGTGTGGCTAGTGCATGACGTCCTCAACCAGAATGTGTGCATTAGTTTGGCCTCCGCAAGACCATCGTGAGGGAGTAATGTTGCTAGTACGTACTTGTTTGAATGATATCTGTGAGAAAGGCTTTGCTGCGGCTCTACTGCATTATACTTACTTTGAGCACGTCAACGGAATAAATAGACATTGAGGGAAAACAGTATAATTTGATGACTGTGTTACTTTCTAAACTGAAATGCAATGCTACATCGTTAGAATGTAACAAACAAATGATAAATAAACAAAATTGTTCTTGACACGCTGCTACACACAAATTCTTAACAGGAAATTGCTGGAAGTAAGACGAGACATACTCAAGCATATAATCCACTACTCATGATAAATTTGTGAATGGAGTACCTGATTTGTGTTAGAGATATGGCTACTACATCCATGTTTCTAACATGGGTTAAACCCAATGTAGTGCAGCTAGTACGTGTGAGAGAGGTAGTTTTATCTTTAGTGCAAATGGTGCTCACTCTTAAACTTTTGCGATCCTTATATGTAGGATCACATGGGACACTAGTGTCCAAGGGTCCTAGAAAGAGGACATGCTCACTTCCTTGGTGGGTATGGTGACCACAACACACACGCAGTGGCGTAGCCACATGGAGGCACAGGTGGGCACGGGCCCCACCTGTGTTTGTCAAAATATACACTGATCAATGTATGTTTCTTATAGATATTGGAAAAATTATATGCAATATTAAGTTATGTGCCCTACTCATGGACCTGCACTAACAAGGTGCCCCTCCTTTGGCTAAATTCTGCCTCCGCCACTGCACACACGCACGTACATGTGTGCGTCACGCCAGGCCTGGTCGGGCACAAGCTCAGGCTCCTGGATAATGTCTTTTGTCTTCTTTTTACACTAGGATGCAACTACATAATTAATTATTTGTTTAATTAATTATTTCTTTTCTAAACAGATATATTAATCCTAACTGGAAAGTGTCTTTTATGAATTTTTTCACAATGTGTACAAGAGCAACCGAGTAGTCATTTCTTAACAGGAATAAGATTACTGGGGCGTGTAAGGCTATACATAGGCCTTCGGTCATTAGGGTTAAACAGATCATTCAAACAAACAACTGTTAGCCGTTCGAGTGCGTGTTTGCGAGCCCTAAATCCGAAGTTTGCCGCCGTCATTCTGTGGTGTTGCATGGAGATCTTTCTCCTGGACGTAACACGTTCGTTCATCCTCTTTCTTTAAAGGTGCAACCTGTCAGGTAGTAGTTCCTATGGTTGCTGAGATGTAATGGTAGTGTAACTGATTTGTCTGCAACGTTCGTCACCAACACGAGCGAGACGTCTCTTCTTCAGGTTCGTGACCGGGTCGATTGGGAGAACGATGTTGATCCAGAAGAATTACAAGGCGTTGATTTCTTTAAGTATATCAAGTTCGTTTCTCAACAAACGATCTGGTTTGATCCTGACCTTATTTACTTTTATTGTCCTGCATTGGTTTATTCTACGTTTTCTTATCTAGATCGGCCTGAATTATTAATCTAAATTGCACCTATCGTTGTTGTATGTAACGACGTAATTTAAAATTAACAACAGTCTTAAAGAAATCAATATCTGTCATTAGTTAACTATGGCTGGTTCTGGCATGAAAATTGATATGTCTAGTATGCCTGGAAATTTATTAGAATTTATTTTGCTCGTTGGCAAAGTAGGATGCAAATTTGGCTTAACATGATAGGGTATGATCAATATTTAGAAGAAGACGAACCCAAAGTAGATGAAACTATTTTTGATAATACTAATATAATTACAACATAGAAGAAGGGTGACAAGACGTGCCGAGGGTTGATTCTATTTACGTTAAACAATAAACTATATGACTCATACTCTAAGCTGCCTATTACTGCATCTAAGGCTCTGTGAAAAGCATTAGAAAAGAAATACAATACTGAGAATCAAAGAACTGAAAAATATTGTCTCTAAATTTTTTAAGTTTCATATGTCTAAGGAAAACTTTGTTTCTGATCAAATAATCGATTTTCAACTATTGGTGCAAGAACTCACTAATGCAGGCATGACACTTCTTGAAATATTTGTTGCTATGTCAATCATTGAGAAATTCCCAAAATCTTGGGAGTCGTTTGGCATGACTCTTAAACACGACAAAGAAGACATGTCAATGAACGATCTCATGATGGACATCAATATTTAGGAAGAGCATCTGAAAGAGAAGACTGTCAAAGTACCAACTGATGTTGATGTGACTATTAATTTTACTACTGTTAAGAACAAGGATAAGAAATCTAAGAATTCACTTAAACCTAAGGCCAAGATCCAGAACAAGCCGAAAAACAAACCTTGTTGGACTTGTGGATAGGTTGGCAACTGGAACAAGGATTGTCCTTCAAAGAAGGCCAAGAAAGATGGCACATCTGCAACTGAGGAGGATGTGGTCAACATGATGATTGCATCCTTAAACCTCAATGATGGGTATGTATCTATATAACCTGAAGTTCTTTCTATTTTTGAACTAATATATTAGATTATAGACATTGGGGCTAATGTGCATGTGTGTACTGACAAGTCCATGTTTGTTTCTTATCAGGCCTCTAAAGGTTGATCTGTGACTTTGGGCAATTCTAGCGATGTAGAAGTCAAAGGCGAAGGACAGGTGGACTTGAGGTCTCCTTCAGGAAAGGTTCTAATGCTTCATAGAGTCAGACATGTTCCATCAATACGACGCAATATTATTAGTGGTGCAATTTTAGTTAGATATGGTTTTAGAATATATTGTAAATGTAATAAAGCTATTATTACTCGCCTTCAAGATTCTTTATTTTTAGCAAGGGGTATCTTTGTGATATGGAGAACCTATTTAAGATTCTTATAGAACCTGTTTCTAATTTTGTTTTAAATTTGAATGATAATAGTTCTTTATTCTTGAATCATGTATCATTAGATGTTTGGCATGCACGCCCGGGACATGTGAATGTTGGCTCAATGAAATGTATGATGAATATGAATTTGATCCTTAAATATGAAATTAGCAATTATAAATGTGAAATATGTGTGCAAGCTAAATTACCAAGGAAGCCTTTTCATTCTGTGAATAGGAATTCAAAAATATTAGATTTAGTGCATACAGATATCTGTGAATTCAATGGTATTGCTACAAGGGATAAAAATTGTTATTTTATAACTTTTATTGAAAACGCTAGTAGATACTATTATGTCTTTTTGCTTAGAAGTAAAGACGAGGCATTGGATAAATTTAAAATTTATAAGAAAGAAGTTAAAACTCAAACTAGCAAAGTACTTAAACGATTAAGGTCTAATAGGGGAGGATAATATACCTCAAATTTATTTTTGGAATTTTGCTAATTACATGGTATAGTTCATGAGTTTACTGCTCCATATTCACCAAAATCTAATGGGATAGCTGAACTTAAAAACCGAACCCTTATAGATATTGTAAATTCCTTACTCCAAACTTTAGGTCAACCCAACTTCATGTGGGGGGGAGCTTTGAATACAGCTTGCCATATTCTGAATAGAGTTCCCCACAAACATGTAGAGAGTAGTCTGTGTGAGTTATGGAGAGGAAAACTGAGTCTCAAATACCTTCGAGTGGGGGTGCCTTGCTAAGGTACTTGTTCCTGAACACAAAAGGAAGAAATTGAGACTGAAAATGGTTGATACCATATTCTTGGGGTATGTAGAGATAAGTTATGCCTACATATTTTTTATTGTAAAGTTTGATATCTCAGGCATTGAGGTTAATATAATTGTGAAATTACGTGATGCTACATTCTTTGAAGATATGTTTTCCATGAAATATGGTGTGTCCAATGAAGTATCTCAAGAGGATTCATTCACCACATGTTCCATTCCCAAGCACGTGGAAAGAAGGACAAATGTGGTGGGCAATTCAGAATAAGCTATTTCTTAATTCGATGATTCTGAAGAAATAGTTGAACCAAGGAGAAGTAAACGGCCTAGGACATCCAAGGACTTTGGAAGTATTTCTCACTTACAATGTTGAGGATGATCTTGTAACTTTTAAACAAGCTATGTAATCTCCAGAAGCTAAGTTTTGGAAAGAAGCAGTAATGATGAAATCCAATCAATTCTCTCAATTAGAACTTGGGAATTGGTAGATTTTCCTCCTGGTTGTTCTGTAGTTAAATGCAAATGGATCTTTAAGAAGAAACTTAATGAAAATAGGACAATTAATAAGTATAAGGCTATGTTAGTTGCTAAGGGTTACACACTGAGGGAAGGAATAGATTATTTTGATACCTATTCCTCTATTTCCCTTATGACCACAATCTGAGTGCTTATAGCATTGGATTCCATTTATAATCTCTATATCCATCAGATGGATGTGAAGACCGCGTTCTTACATGATGATCTTCAGAAAGAGATATATATGGAACAACTTGAGGGATTTGTGGGTCGTGAGAATGAGTCCAAAGTGTGTAAACTTGTTAAGTCATTATATGGCTTGAAATAAGCCCCTAAGCAATGACATGAGAAGTTAGAGTCTGTGATATCATCATTTGGCTTTACTATTAATGAATTTGATAAGTGTCTCTATTGTAAAATCATGAATGATGGATTCATTTTATTATGATTATATGTCGATGATATCCTACTTTTTGGTTCCGATATGAAAGTAGTAAATGAGACAAATAGTAAGACATTCTTGTGTAGCAAGTTTAAAATGAAAGATATGGGTGTCCCTGATGTGATTTTAGGGCTTAAAATCATAAGGTCTACTGATGGTATAACTCTCTCTTAGTCTCACTATGTTGAGAATGTACTGGAGAGGTTTGAGTACACATAACGTAAACTTGTTAAGACTCCCACATGATTCATACAAGGCCTTGTTCAAGAATGAGATCAGGGTTCCAGTGTCTCAATTATGATACTCTCAGAATGTTGGAAGTTTGATGTATCTTATGAACTGCACACATCCAGAGATTGCATTTGTATGAGTAAGTTAAGTAGATAAACCAGTTGTTCCAAAAAGACCCATTGGGAAGCTCTTGATAGAGTTTTGAGGTATATCAAGAGAACTTGTTCCCTTGGGCTGCATTATGACAAATATCCTTCTGTATTTGAAGGATATAGTGATGCAAGATGGATTGTCACCAAATCTGGGAGTAATGGTGTCTCGGGATATGTATTCCTATTGGGAGGAGGAGTTGTTTCCTAGAGGTCTAAGAAATAGACCATATTGTCTCAGTCTACTTTTGAGGCAGAATTGTGTGCTTTAGATGAAACTGGATTGGAAGTTGAATGGCAACATGGACTTATGTCCAGTTTATCTATAGTAAAGAAGTCGTCGCCTACAATTTCAGCTCACTGTGACAACATTACAACTATTGACAAGATAGCGAGTCACAAGTGCAATCAAAAATAGCGTAGACACATCCAAGTCAGACTCAAGTCTGTAAGGGAGTTAGAGTCTAATGGGGTCATGGTGGTGGACTACATCGGTACCAAAGAAAATACAATTGATCCTTTCACTAAAAGTCTTACCTTAGAATTAGTGGAAAAATCTAGGTTGGGGATGGGAATGAAACCCCTCATTATTCACAAGCAGTAGCAACCCAACCCAACAGAGTGGACATCCCACAAATTGGGTTCAATGTGGTAGTAACAAGCTATCGGGTGAATTGGATGACACAATGTAATTACTTTGATGCTTCATGCATATGTGTGTCTATCCCCTGGGAAACTTGTTAGTGTCATTACTACAAGTAAGTAAGAGATTAGTCTTTGAATGGTGTCAAGTCTTAGGATAAGATGTTCGCAGTACATCCTTGGAGAATCCAACTAAATGATTGATGTTGTGTAGGCCATAATAGGAGAATTGGGTTGTTCTTTGTTATCAATCATGACATAAAATTTTATATGTTGTTTTCTTTTCTACCATGTCTTTATTGTGGTGATACTAACCTATACTCTTGCACCCAATGTTCAAGTTCAAGACTTTTATTCACCTAGTTCCTACGGGGATCAAAGTTGGATAACTTAGGTAGATTCAAATCAAAAGGTGTTTGTTGAAAGCACAATATGGATGAGTGAATGGTGGAGCACACTACACATTGGACTTCATGGGGGATTGTTAGAGATATGGATACTAGAACCATGTTTCTAGCATGTGTTAAGCCCAATGTACTACAACTAGTACATGTGAGAGAGGTAGTTTTATCTCTAGTGCAAATGGCAAAGAAGTTTTATCCCACATTGCTCACTCCTAGAACTTTTGTGGTCCTTATATATAGGATCACATGGGACACTAGTGTCTAAGGGTTCTAGGAGGATGGTATTCTCACATCCTTGATGGATATGGTGACCACAACACACACGCATGCACGTGTCCGCACCACACCATGTCTTTCCTCACCTCACTTGGCCTGACCTGGCCTTGCTGGGCCGGGCACAGGCTCAGGCTTGTTGCTTGTGGCTTGTGGCTTGTGGCTTGTGGATTGTGGATTGAGAATTGTGGAGAATGTCTTCTATCTCCTTTTAGCACTAGGATACAACTGCGTAATTAATTATTCGTTTAATTAATTCTTTCCTTCCTAATCGGATTTATTAATCCTAACTAGAAAGGGTCTCTTTTGCAAAATTTTCTACAATGTGTATAAGAGAAACCGAGTGATCACATCTTAACAGGAGTAGGATTACTGGAGCATGTAATGATATAAATAGGTCTTTGGTCATTAGGGTTAAAAAAATCTTTCGAACACACAGTCGTTAGTCGTTTGAGTGTGTGTTTGCAAACTTTAGAGTCGAAGTCTGTCGTCATTGTTCTATGGTGTTGATGTTGGTATGTATGCCCATAGAGCAAGTCATATGATGATTGTAATGGGATACTTTGTAAATGATTTGAATAATAATAAAGGAAATTTCCGATCTATATGTTTAAATTGTTTCTGAGATGATGGTGTAACATGATAGATGTCTAAAGAATGATTTTACTCAATACCGTATGCTTTTGGGTTGAGGACCTAAACGATGAGATCATACGGATGTTAAGAGTATACATTCTTGTTTAGTCCCTAGTCGGTTGTTATTGTGGAAATAACCATAGACATCAATAACACTAAAGGCTAGATTGTGTGTTGGTTGATGACAGAATCTCAATAGTCATGATATAGTGATATCAAACCAAGCACATAGGTACTTGTTAGAGAACAAGGTACCGGACAGACCCACCGTGAGAGTGACACATGGAACCTTGACTTGGTAGTCACAGTCAGCTCTCACAGTGATGGTGGTGAGTGTGATTCTTAGACCTGAAATCACTACACTCAACACATGTCATTGGGTACACTTTGACATCATCAAACACAGTCTTGAAACATGGGTTGTTATAAAGGTGATGATTGGGTGGCTTTGACACATGGGGCTTTTGAGGGGTGAGTGATAGATATGGGATTTGTCCCTCCTGAGGGAGTTTGATATCCTTGGCCACTTGATGAGTAGGATTGAGAAAGGCATGTGCATGCATGTGTGAATCAATATGTGATATTGATGTCATACACATCTCACTCGGTCTGCTCTGAGATCAAGGAAATGAATGAATGTTGATAGGATGACTGTTCCATGCCTCGAGTTCATTCAGGATATCAGTGACAAAGGAATTATACATTCACTGTAACACCATTCACAGATTGTAGGATTGAAAGTTGTTCTCCAACTTTCTCTTTCACTTGGGTAGCACTGATGTGTGACTAGGCACCGCTCTTTGCTTGTGAAGTCATAAGTGTTATGGACTTTCACTGCCAACGTGCAATGGACCTGCAGGGTCACACACATAGGATTTAACCTGGAAGAGGAGTTTTGTCCACAAGAAAAGTTTAGATTGATTACTAAAGGAGTTTAGTAGTTCAATTAAACACTCAATCAATTGATAGCTCAATATCATATTATTCAAGGTGTTGGACTGATTGATTAGAGTATCGGATTGATTGAAACTGCAATTGACTGATTCTGCACAATCTGCACTCCCAACCGATCGGCTCATGTGATGAACCGATCGACTCAGCTTGGTGAACCGATCGACTCATGTGATGAACCGATCGGCTCAAGGACAGGGTGAATGATTTCTTCAAGTGTTGAAATGATCGGTTCAACTGTTGCAACTGGGTAAGTTGGGAAAGTAAGATTGGTGAGAATTTTCCTTGCGTTTCACTTGCCCAATTTGATTGGAATAAGGATTGGTATTCGATACCAATTAGAAACAAAAGAAGGAAAGTCAATCGGGAACTGATCAGGACCACCAACCGACCGGTTCAAGGGTCCCAACCGATCGGTTGAGGTGTCAACCGACCGGTTCAGGTCCCCAACCGACCGTTTCAATTATGAAATGATCAGTTCAGGTTGTGAGATGGTTGCTTTTGTGGAAAATCTCAAACCCTTCTACTCCTGCTTTTAGTCCCATATTTTCGGGGACAGAGAACCCTGCCCCATGACCCACCTATATATATAGGGGTATTGGGGGCTTCTCAGTATACAACTCAATGCAAGCCGGTTGCTCTGCAAAGTTGTCGTTCTCTCTGGTTTTGGTAACCGAGAGAGCCCGAGCAAGTGCAACCCGAAAAGGGAGGCACAGCAAGGGAAAGACAACTGCAGTTGCAACTGGCAGCAGGAGAGTGAGTTGGCGACTAGTACGCCAATAGGAGGGTGTGACTCCTTCCGGTTCCTTGTGCGACAAGGAGATCAGAGTTCCATGCGGTCCGTGTGGATGACTGTAGAGGCGGGAGACCTCTGTCACTCAGAGGACAACTGTCAATCCCGACAGTCCCAGTGAGACCAGGAGTCTTCAGTCCCAGTGTGACCAGGAGCTGCACAGACACCGTCCAAGACCGGAGGTGAAGACCGCGCAAGGCGTGAGGTACTGTCTCCGATCAAGCCTCAGGATAAGGTATGCATCCACAAACCATCTTTCCTATTGTATAGACGTTGACGCGATTCCTTTTGTTCTGGCTTTTGGGGAGAAAATTTTTTGTTTCCGCTGCTTCTCTGCCTCCTGTAAAACCCAACAGTTGCATGGAGATCTTTCTCCTGGACGTAACACGTTCATTCATCCTCTTCCTTCAAAGGCGCAACCTATCAGGCAATGGTTCTTGCGGTTGTTGAGCTGCACTGGTAGTACAATTGGTTTGTCTACAATGTTTGTTGCCAACATGAGCTAGACGTCTCTTCTTTAGGTTTGTGATCGGTTCAACTGGGAGAACAGTGCCTATCCAGAAGGATTGTAAGGCACTGATTTCTTTAAGTATATCATGTTCGTTTCTCAACAAACGACCTGGTTTGATCCTGGCCTAATTTATTTATTTTTCTCCTGCATTAGTTTATTCTACGTTTTCTTATTTGGATCGGCCCGAACTGTTAACCTAAATTGTACCTATCGTTGCTGCATGTAATGATGTGATTCAAAATTAACAACGATTTGTATATGGGTTGATGTGATCCAATTATTGCATTTCCTTAGTGATCTTGCAAGCTTGCTAACATATGGAGCACACATGTTCTTGTCTAGGTGAACATAAGAGAGCAATGAAAACCATTTTACTTTACTTCAGTAGTGTTATTGAAGAAGTTGATGGAGCAAAAAAAAGTTAATACCAGTGGTGGTTATTATGCAGATTCATGAAGTTGTTTGTGGCATTGTGCTTTCCTCCTCATGCTCTACAAATGGATCCCAAGAGATGTGTGACATGGTCTCTGGATGCATGTACATGTTGTGATTGTTGACAGTTACTAACTTCTGTGCCAAATGGAACTCATTGTAGGCAACACAACTTGGTAGCCAATGCCACTATGTCAGGTCCAGCTTTCACCAGCTAGTGAAGATGATCACAAAAACATATCAATAGGCAGCATTTTGAGTGCATTATAAAGGATGATGCATATCCCAAGAGGGGATGACTGATATTGTGAGTTATGGAGGCTGGGTCACAAGAATGTATGAGGTGCAAGATCTTGGTCATCGCTCATAGCAACTACTATATTTTTAAAAGGAAGAAACACGGAGTCAAGAATAGGTGGAAGTAGTTTTGTAGAGAAATGGGACATGTATTAAGGCCACGTTTGATTTGTCAGATTCTGGGCAGCATAGGATATTAAATCTCACAAGAAATCCAAGCCCATGTTTGTTTGCACAAAAAAATATATTGGGATGGCATTATCGTGGTCAAGGAAGTCCTCACAAATGGGACTTAGAGTGATGCACTCCCCCCTTTACTAGCCCCATATATGTTCGACCCCGACCCCCATCAACTCTTCCCTTCTGTAATCAGTTTTTAGGAATCTACTTTTCAAACTCCAACCCCCGACAACTCTCCCACTCCAGGATCATTTTTTACAAATCATTCTTCCCTGGCCTCTAGACTATGTTTCCAATATTTGCCTCCATGCAACTACAACTCTATTGCCTTCTAAATCCCAATAGCCTCGACACCAAAGTTTTGTCCACCCGGTACTCCTTGAAATTGACAGTGCACGCCTGGAGATCCCTTCTCAATTGGCAAGCAGAGGTGGCACGGTCACGGATGAAGATTAAGTAGACTTCTTCTTGTAGACGTGTTTTGAAGGAAATTTGTGCTTGAGGCACATCTGAACCTTGCACTCCTTGTAGGTGGTGGCGTTTCAGAAGGTGAGAAGCTCCTTGCTCAAGTTAACAAGGTACCTTTTGTTTAGCCTTTTTGGCAGCATCTTACCAAACCTGGCCTTGCCCAACACAACCTCGTTCCTCTCGTCGGCCTTCCTCTCCATCAAGGTGGAGCGGACCTCGCAGGCCACAATTGTTGGGTTGTTGGCCCTTTTTCTAATTCCATCCCAATGAAGGGTGAGGCCCTTTAGGGCACTACTGCTTCCGTGATGAGGGGATTAAATACCCTAGGTCAGCAATTGTTTTGAGTATAACAAAGAGAGAGCCACAGGCAAAATAAAATGAGAAACTGCCACTGTTGGTTGTCAGTTGTTGTTCACAACAGAAAGAAGAAGGCCAAAGGAAGAAAGAAAGGAAGGGGAAGAAGAAAGGAAGGAGAGCTCTTATGCTCTGGTTCTCTTCTCCAGGCTATGTTACTGACTTATCCACCAAAACTATCTCTACTTGTCTGGGTATTCTCTATAAAGAGGTGTTTTTCCATAAGGCCCTTTAGTGTGGTGACGTATCGAGTTGGTAAATATGTATCTCTTCATTTTGCTCTGTATTCATCAAATTTTAGTTCTAAACTCAAGATGAACTTTGTAATATGTTGATTAGTGGATTTCTCCATCGGGCTTTGACCTCGTGGTTTTTTCCTCACACATTGTAGGGGTTTTCCACATAATTCTCGGTGTTCTTGTGGTTGTGTGTTTACTATATTATTTTTGTGTGCCTAGTCCATACATGCAGGTTATTCTACATCTTTTGGCATGTATCTACCCCTTCAAGTGGTATCAAAGTGTGGGTTGTCTACGTGGACTATATGGAGAGTACAAATAATATGTTGAAGTTAACAAAATCAAACGGGCCGACGTGAAATATAAAGATGAAGGATTTGCTTTACTGAAATGATCTTTATGAACCGGTATCAGGGAGATGCGAGCAAGCCAGATGAAATGAAAAAGGAGGACTAGACAAAGATGAATAGAAAATGCATGGGCCTCATCCGATGATGGGTTGACGAGTCTAGCTTCCATCACATCGCCAATGAGACCAGTTCCCACTCTTTGTAGAAGAAGCGCAAGTAGTTGTACAAGAGGAAGACTGTAGGGAACAAAGCATTTCTGATTAAGAAGCATCAACTTGAATTTCAAGGAAGGAAACAACATATCAGTGCACCTAAATGATTTTAAGAGCATGGTGAATCAGCTAGCCACGATGGGTTTGTCACTTGATGATGAGTTATAGGCGCTTCTACTTCTTGGTTCTTCACTTGATAGTTGGGAGACCTTGGTGATTTCTCTTAGCAACTCTACTCCATACGGGAAGTTGACGTTGGATTTGGTATCCAATACCCCATTGAATGAAGAGACAAGACAACATAGCTCAGTAGAGACACCAATTTCAAATGCTCTTATTACTAAGGATAGGGGGAGGAGTCAGAGTCATGGCCAAGGTGGTAACAGAGGAAAGTCAAAGCACAGGTCAAAGTCTAAAAGTAAGATAGTTTGTCATTACTTCAATAAGCCAGGCCATATACAGAAATTCTACTGGCAACGCAAAAAGGAAATTAAAGAAGGAAAGTAGAAAGTGACAGATTATGATAACAACATAGTTGTAGTCGTTACAGATGCCAAAAAGGTACTCAAATTTCGAGTTGCCATGGGACATTGTCTACATATCAGAGATAAAACTGAATGGATGTTAGACATTAGTGCTTCATACCACATCACTCCTCATAGATACTTCTTTTGCTCCTATAAGTCTAGGAACTTTGCAATGACAAAGATGGCTACTAAACGCTATGTGAAGATTAATGGGATTGATGATGTGCACATTGAGACCGAGTTGGGTTATACCATCTTGCTGAAGAATGTTAGACATATTCCTGAAGCTGATTATAATATCATTTCTAGATTTGATATCGACATTCGAAGCTTTAAATATCATTTTGGTGACTTGAAATTTTTTTCACCAAGGGACAGTTGGTTGTAGATAGAGGCAAAGTTTGTTGCACTTTGTACATGATGAATATAAAGGTTTGCACTGATAGTGTCAATGTTGTGAACTGCTCTAGTTCTCCAGATTTATGGCACAAGCGGCTTGGGCACATGAGTGAGAAAGGCTTATAGGTGCTTGCAAAGAAAGATTTTATCCCCTGCAGTAAGAATGTGATTCTTGACCCCGGTGAAAGTTGTTTGCTTGGGAAGCAAAAAAGAATCCAATTCAGTGCTCAATGTGAGAAGAAGTCTAATGTGTTAGACATGATTTATTTTGATGTTTGTGGTCCTATGGAAGTCAAATCCTAGGGTGGAAGCAGATTCTGTTGGGTTTTATGGGACAAATAAGGTAGAGGAAACAAAAAAAATTATCTAACCACAAACCCATAACCAGGAGATCGCATCAACAATTATGCAATAGGAAAGATGGTTTAGCAAGATATACCTAGTCTTGAGGCTTTTTTAATGACAATACCTCGCAACTAGTGCAGCCTTCAACCACCTAGTTTTTGACGATGTCTGTGCAGCTCCTCATCTTGATCCAGACTACAGATGACAATCATCCTCCTGAGCAAAAGAAATCTCCCATCTCTATAGATAGTCCACACGAACGACCAAGAATTCTAGTCATCCTGAAAGACAAACTAGAAGGATTTGTTCCCCTCTGTCGGTGTACTAATGACCGACACACACTCCCACTACTAGTCTCTTTTCTGCAGTTGTCTTTCCCTCGTTGTTCCTCCTAGATGGGTAGAACTTGCTTGAGCTCTCTCAGTTACCAAAACCAGAGAGGACAACAACTCTATAGAGCAACTGATGTTTAGAGTTGTGTGTTCTGAGAAGCCCCCCTATACCCTTCTATTATTAGTAGAGGGTGGGGTTAGGGTTCCCAGTCTGTACAAGAGTAGAAGGGTTCAGATTTTCTACAAACTGATTGTACTGCGACAGTCGAACCGGTCGGTTCATAATTGAACCGTTCATTTGGGAAAGTGAGCTGATTGGTTCACCAAGTGAATTGGTCGGTTCACTTCCCTGACTTGCCTGCAATTGACTTTCCTTATTCATTTCTAATTAATGCAAATATTAACTCTTGTTTCAATCGAATTGAACAAGTGAGATGGGGATCTTCCCCACGAACCAGGAAACCCAACACATGCTCGTTTGGTCCATGTGAACCGATTGGTTTACTAGAGTGAACCAGTCATCTCACTAACCATGAGCCGATCAGTTCACCCATTGAACCGGTCGGTTGGTGGTCCAGGTTGTGCAGAACTCAGTCAATGTAGTTCTCAATCAATCTGACACTCTAATTAGTTGGTTCAATACTTGAACTTGATGATTCTGAGTAAGTCTATTGACTGAATGTTCAATTGAGTGTCTAAACACTTTAGTAAACAATCTAAACATCATTCATGGATAAACTCCTCTTCTAGGTTAATCCTATGTGTGTGACCCTATAGGTCCCTTTTCACGTTGGCAGTGAATGTCCATAACTAACTTATGACTTCACAAGCAAAGAGTGGTACCTAGTCGCACATCAGTGCTACCCAAGTGAAAAGGAAAGTTGGAAAACAACTTTCAACCTACAATCTATTAGTATTACAGTGAATGTATAGTTCCTTTGCCACTGATATCCAGATTGAACTCGAGGCATGGACTTATCATCTCTACAAATGTTCGATCCATGTTTCTTGATTCAGAGTAGACTGTCTAAGATATATGTAAGCTCAATATCATATATTGACTTACATGTGCATGTCCATGCATTTCTCAATCTCACTCCTTAAGTGGCCAGGATATCACACTCCCTTAGGAGGGACAAATTCCATATCTATCATTCATAGTCAAGTCCCCATCTGTCAAAGTCACCTAATCATCACCGTTATAACAACCCATATTTCAGGATTGTGTTTGATGATGTCAAAGTGTACCCAATGACATGTGATGAGTGTAGTGATTTTAGGTATAAGAACCACAGTCACCACCAATATAATAAGAAATGATCCTGACTAACCAAGTGTGGTTTCCATGCATCACTCTTATGGTGGGTCTGTCTGATACATTATTCTCTAACATGTATCTATGTGCTTGGTTTGATATCATATATCATGACTAATGAGATTCTATCATCAACCAACACACACTCTAGTCTTTTGTGTTATTGATGTTTATGGTTATTTCCAAATCAACAACCGACTAGGGACATTGGTGAGAATGTACATACTCTTAACATTCGTATGATCTCATTGTTCAAGTCATGTACTTGAAGACATACGTCATTGAGTTTTTTCATTCTCTAGACATCTATCATGTAAAACTATTATCTCAAAAATAGTTAAAATATATAGACGGAAATTGCCTTTATTATTATCAAATCAAGTATCACATGCCTCATTGCAATCATCATATGATTGGCTCTCTGGGCATACTATATCAACATACTCCCACTTGCACTTAGATCCAATCACCCATGAATCATATTCCCAGTGATCTTAACATGTACATCATGTTTCTACTGCACAAGTGCTTTTATAGTGGGTAAGCAACATTTGCTTCAAGTCAGTATATTGCATGTTTCACATCCCCTCACTATACAAAAACTCATATGAGATGGAAGTGACATAGTATGCTATCTAAAATTCCTTTGCCTAACTAGTAGCTCCATTATTGTCACAATATTACTACTAAGTCACAAACAGTCGGAACCTCCCATAAGTTCATCCATATGAACTTCTAGATCCATACAGTATCCTTTATAGTGTTTTTAACACTAAGGTATTCGACTTCTTATTGTATAATTAATCAATTGTCTTCTATTTGGAACATTTCCAACTAACAATTCTTATTCCAAGGTCAAACACAATTTTGTCATTTCAGAAGCTTGCATCAGTGTAACTCTTTACACCCAATTCTTCCTTATTACCATAACAAAAGAACTAATCCTTTTAGTACTTCACAAGTGCATAAATATGTCCTTCATGGTATTCCAATAACTCTTACTGGAGTTCGACAGATGTCCATTCATCATGTCCAATACATACAAAATAACTGGATTCCATATCTTCTTGTCATGTCCAATACATCAAGATGATGAGTTCGTATATTCTTGTCATGTCCAATACATACAAGATAATTAGTTCATATTTTCTTGTCATGTCCAATACATACAAGATAATGAGATGATTTTATACATGATAGATCCAATTGTGAATGCGTATGGAATCTATCCATGTGTTCCTTATTCTTCATAAGAATTGGGACACTTGGCTCTTGAGAGACTATCTCCATGGAACATTGACATGCTTTCTCTCATCATGCTGAACCCTTTCAGCATCTTGCTGATGTATGTTATCTTTCTTAGGTCAAGAAGCCCTCTTGATCTGTCTATATAGATCTTGATTCCTATCACATATGATGCTTCTTTAAAACTTTAGAATGCACTTTGTTGCTAGGTTTTAATATTTGCAGTATAAGGATGTTATTCTCCATCAATATGTGGAATATACATATGCTCCCACTAAATTCTTGTAGTCACATATTACTTCTTTATTTTGACTCAAGTCAAACTCTTTGACTATCTTGTCAAATAGAAGATCTCAATTCTAAGGTGCCTTCTTCAATCCAAATATTGATCTATGCATCTTCATGGACTTTATTTCCATTAAGCTACAATAGCAGGTATTATCCTGATGGATTTACCCTTGGTAACTGCTAAAAAGATTTCATCATGTTCAACACCTTGAAGTTTTTAGAAACTCTTTGCAACCAAATTACCCTCCATGTTAGTATACTTTTGGAAGACCCAAAAGTACCCTATGATTTTTACCCCTTTAGGTGGATCATCCAAGGTCATACTTTGTTGATGTACATGGAGTCCATCTTGGATTTCATGGCTTCTAGCCATATCTCATTTTCTGGATCTCATTAGCTTCTAGGTAGACTGTTGACTCATCATATGATCAACTCACCACCTTCTTGTCCATAAGATATCATATATCATTCAAGATCTAGGCGTGTTCTACTAGAACCATGACTTCTATGTGTTACCTAAGGAACTTTGAGATTCCACAACATTTTGAGATTCTCTTTATTCCCATTGTACCTCTTTAAGTTCAATGTTTTCCTTGTTTGTCTCGAACATTTCAAGTTCTACTTTTCTCTCCCATTGATTCCTTTAGAACTAGGTTCTCCTCTAGGAATGCAGTTATCCAAAACACCTTTGTTGTTGGATTTAGATATCAAAGTAGCATTCAGCAAGATAACATTTATGTGATTCGTGGACAAAACCTTTTAAAAAACATTTTTCTTATTTAGGCTTTAATCCTAATCTTTATAAAGATATATCAGGACACTCCCCATTCCATATCTCATATGGTGTCTTTTGAACTAATGGTACATTATTTTAGTGTTAAGCATGTGCCTAAAAGGAAATTTGAAGTTTAGCTGGTATTCACACTCTGACTTATCAAGGTGTGATTCCTTCTTTTTGATACACTTTTCATGATACACTATCATTGTGTTTTAGGGGGAGTCCATCATGAGACATTATCATGATATTCTAGAAGGTTCTCAAACTCTTCGTTCAAAGTATTTCCATGAAATTTAATACTTACACCAAGATTGTTATGTACTTTATTTATGATCTCTTTGAACACCTCAAAAGATTCATGTTTGTATTTTATTAGATACAAACTACCATATCTACTGAGGTCATCAGTAAATATATTGAAGTACTATTTATTACCTTTAGCATTTATTCTAAAAGGTCTATATACATCAATATGTATAATCCTTAATAGAATAATCGTTCTCCCACTACATCTAGTGAAGAACCTTTTTCATATTGCACAATGAATGATATTAGCATGTCTCTATTGGTTCAATAACCAGAATGAGTCTAGATAACCATCATATGGATTTCTAGAAATGAAACTCTCATTTATGCTCTACAGATGACTATGCTATAGGCATTCAAGTTTGAGTTATCATACCATTCATTACATGTGTCACATACATTTGTCTCTTTAACTATCAAGTATAGTTGATGAGACATAGGCATTTCCATCAAAGATCATTTCTTTGAATTGAAACATTAGTTCATTACACTCTTATCCATACAAGATGTATGACGATTTCATTGATGGCAGATGTATAATAGCAATTCATTAATTCTATTATATGCCCATGAATGTCGTATTGTAAATGTAATGGTAGCACCTCTTGCTCCGTACAGTTTCTATCTTACTTCTTCTTAGGTCCTGAAGTAGAGATCTTGTCTCTCTTTCATCTTCCTAGGATCCTCTATAAAGAGGTTGTTTCCCTTTCGATCTTACTCCTCTCCATGTTTTATGTGATGAAGACTTGGACCTAAGCTTGGCTTTAGAACATATCTTGACCTTGATTTAGTCTATGGACTTCACTCTACTGATCATTATCACATTTTTTTCCTTTCTTCATTCATGCTTTGGCATCAATATGCCAAACACTTCAGACAATGGTTTGGCCAAGTTTCTCAACATTTGATAAACTAGCTATATGAGTCACACAACGATTTGTAGAGTCATATGTTTGGTCAACACTTGAACTATAAGAAATCATAGTTGGCCTATATGCACAATCATATTGAGCATATGAGATTATACTTGATCTCCATCTGTCTGATTATACTCAAATATCACTTTGAAGACATTATATCTTTTATACTTTACATGACTCTTAAGATATATAACCATCTCAAGAATGTCTATGCTTCAGGCTATTTATGCAACTCATAGTTCATATAGCTCAACATAGGGTTCTTGATGTCTTAGGCATCATTGGCATACTTCAAGTAAGCATCCAATTTTATCCTTAGGCGCATTTGGAGTGGTTCTACTGGATCTGGTCTTTTAAGGACTTTAGAGTTTACACTCACTATTGAGAACACTTCTCAAAGGTCCCAAACCAGATTTAAAGTTTATCCAATTTATGAACTGATCGCAACGTTAATGTATTTGTGTTTGTCATTTGGATTCTACAAAAAGAACTTTGCAACATTTCAAAACATTTTTTTGTTTGATTTGATAAAGTTTACAATATTAATTAGGTCTTTAATTAATAATCTCTCCCACTATTTTGATCAAATTGGTATCCCTCACCATCAATTTGAAAGATTGCAGCGTACAACCTTCTAATGAGCCAAGATCCAAAACAATTAACTTATTACCCAGACAATGCCAGCATCCATAATCAATTATTAAGGTAGGTATCATTTACCAATTGCATTTTATGCAATTTTTGGATAGATTTCATGCACAACTCTTTATCATGTACATATCCATGCCTCAAGGTGCTTGATCTGATCAAGGTCACCTACTTAAGTCCAACCCAAATGCCAACATAATGAATATGCACCCTGCTAGGGCAGACCCACATATTCACCATCACACTTCCACAAGATAGACAGTGCACCATGCTAGGGCGTGCCGACACTTAGTCGATCAAGTTTTTCATGTGTGATGCTTTTGGAAGGCATCTTAAACTTAATATTTATATTGAGGGGTTTGGTATTTGTATACATATACATATCCAATCACCACATATATAGTATGTATCATATACATGGTATATCCCACAAGAAAACATGCAAAGCAATACAACGATGACTATGACCATCCTATTGTAATTCCTTGATACATAAGGAATTACATTCATCTAGGTCTACATCATATGTAACAACCTATATTTGATGAAGATGTGTTCTTGGGCCATTCCGAGTTGATCAGATCATCTTATGACTGATCGGCTCGCCTCTTGGCCGGTCGATCAGTTGTCACCAACCGATCATCTGGCACCTCCAAACGGTCAGTTCTTCGGGTCGTCATGCTCCTCATTAGGCCACCAGCTACTCGAATCGCACCATCAGCGTGTCGTCTCGGTCCCTTAACTGCTCATCTGGGTGCCCACCATTCTTTGACATAACAAGAAATAAAACTACCCTACTTTTACACATTTCTTTTGGAAACACCAAGTTACATTTGGGGAGAGAAAAGGTAGAAGACAAGGCTCGAATTATCTCCAGTTACATCTGGAATAGAAGAAAAGACTCAGTATGCAGACCGAGATGCAAATAACCACAACCAACTAAGCACACAGATAGAGGTTTATAGGCCATAACCACGCCACACATCCACCATCAAAACTATTTTAGGGCGATGCATATCGATTGCATATGTATACCATATCATATATGTATATAGGGAATTGTGGTGTTAAATCAGATATGCACATTAGCTAGTTAATGTATTCGCATCGCATGTAATAAATAAATGGAAAAAAACAAAATATTATCATATCGATTAATCCTAAAACGTAGTATGTTAACCTGGCTCTGATACCACTGTTGGGTTTGTGGGACAGAACAGGAAGTGGAAATAAAAAAATTATCTAACCACAAACCCATAACTAACAGATCACATCAACAACTATGCAATAGGAAAGATGGTTTAGCGAGATATACCTGGTCCTGAGGCTTGCTAAGTGATAATACCTTCCAAGTAGTACAGCCTTCAACCACCTAGGCTTCGACGATGTCTGTACAACTCCTGGTCTTGACCCAGACTACAGTTGACAGTCATTGTCCTGAGTGGAAAAAATCTCCCGCCTCTATAAATAGTCCACACGGACCACCGGGAACTCTAGTCATCCTGAAGGATATACTAGAAGGATTCGTCCCCCTCTGTTGGTGTACTAGTCACGGACACACTCTCCTATCACCAGTCACTTTTCTACAATTGTCTTTCCCTCACTATTCCTCCCTGGACGGGTAGAACTTGCTTGGGTTCTCTAAGTTACCAAAACTAGAGATTACAACAACTTTGCAGAATAACTGATGTTCTGAGTTGTGTGTTCTGAGAAGCCCCCCTGTATCCCTCTATTTATAGTAGAGGGCAAGGTCAGGGTTCCCAATCTGTGTGGGAGTAGAAGGGTCCGGATTTTCCACAAACTAATTGTACTGCGGCAGGCAAACCGATCGTTTCATAATGGAACAGGTCATTTGGGCAGGTGAGCCGATTGGTTCACCATGTGAATCGATCAGTTAACTTCTCAAACTTGGCTGCAATTGACTTTCCTTATTCGTTTCTAATTAATACAAAGATTAATTCTTATCCTAATCGAAATGAACAAGTGAAATGAGGATCTTTTCTCACAAACTGGGAAACCCAACACATGCTCATTTGGTCCATGTGAACCGATCGGT
Source organism: Alisma plantago-aquatica (assembly GCA_963693085.1). NCBI lineage: Eukaryota > Viridiplantae > Streptophyta > Magnoliopsida > Alismatales > Alismataceae > Alisma > Alisma plantago-aquatica. The sequence goes on from OY856411.1 coordinate 297,154,170, forward strand.
TAACTAGAGTGAACCAGTCATCTCACTGACCATGAGTCGATCGATTCACCTAGTGAACCGGTCAGTTGGTGGTCCAAGTTGTGCGGAACTCAGTCAATGCAATTCTCAATCAATCTGACACCCTAAACAGTTGATCAAACACTTGAACTTGATGATTCTGAGTCAAGTCTATTGATTGAATATTTAATTGAGTACCAAAACACTTCAGTAATAAATCTAAACATCATTCATGGATATACTCCTCTTTTAGGTTAATCCTATATGTGTGACCCTATAGTTCCCTTTTCTTGTTGGCAGTGAATGTCCATAACTAACTTGTGACTTAACAAGCAAAGATTGGTACCTAGTCGCACATCAGTGTTTCCCAAGTGAAAAGGAAAGTTGGAGAACAACTTTCAACCTACAATTTGTTATTGGTGTTACAGTGAATGTATAGTCCCTTTGTCACTGATATCCATATTGAACTCGAGATATGGACTTGTCATCCTCTTCAAATGTTCAATCCATGTTTCTTGATTCAGAGTAGACTGTCTGAGATATATGTAAGCTCAATATCATATATTGACTTACATGTGCATGTCCATGCATTTTTCAATCTCATTCCTCAAGTGCCCAGGATATCACACTCCCTTAGGAGGGACAAATTCCATATGTATCACTCACAGTCAAGTCTCCATCTATCAAAGTCACCCAATCATCACTGTTATAACAACCCATATTTCATGACTGCATTTGATGATGACAAAGTGTACCTAGTGACATGTGATGAGTGTAGTGATTTTCGGTCTAAGAACCACAATCACCACCAATACAATAAGAGATGATCCTGACTAACCAAGTGTGGTTTCCATGTATCACTCTTATGGTGGCTCAATCTGATACACTGTTCTCTAACATGTATCTATGTGCTTGGTTTGATATCATATATCATGACTGATGAGATTTTGTCATCAACCAACACACACTCTAGTCTTTTGTGTTATTGATGTCTATGGTTATTTCCAACACAACAATTGACTAGGGACATTAGTGAGAATGTACATACTCTTAACATCTGTATGATCTCATTGTTCAAGTCACATACTTGAAAACATACATCATTGAGTTCTGTCATTCTCTAGACATCCATCATATAAAACTATTATCTCAAAAATAGTTAAAACATATAGACGGAAATGGCCTTTATTATTATCAAATCAAGTATCACATGCCTCATTGCAGTCATCATATGATTGGCTCTCTGGGCATATTGTACCAATAGATTCTTTGTTACTTTTATTGATGACACATCTAGGAAAGTGTAGGTCAACTATTTACAGAGGAAGGATCAGGTGTTTGATACTTTCAAGAAGTTCCATACCATGGTTGAAAGAGAGACATGTAAAAAGCTTAAGTGCCTTCGTTATGACAATGGAAGTGAGTATACTTCTAAGGAGTTCAGGTCTTACTATGAAGGATCTGGCATGCGACATGAGAAGACTATTCTCAATATCCCAAAACACAATGGTTTGGCTAAAAGAATAAATAGAACCATTATGGAGTGAGTCAGATACATGATGAAGAATGCAAAGCTACCTAAGGAGTTCTAGGTAGAGGCTGTAAACACTGCTTGCTACTTGATTAACAAGTCACCATCGGTTCCTTTGGATTTTGACACTCCAGAGAGTGTGTGGACAAGGAAGTCAGCTTCTTATTCTCACCTTAGAGTGTTTGGGTGCAAGACATTTGCACATGTTCCTAAGGAGAAGAGGCAGAAGCTTGATGACAAATCTGTTTCTTGTATTTTTGTTGGCTATGGTGATGAGCAGTTTGGTTACAAGCTTTGGGACCCAAAATAGAAGAAGATAATCAGATCTAGAAATGTGATTTTCTTTGAGGACCAGATGTTTTTTGATACAGTGACGACAGAGCCAGAGTAGGTAAAAGATGATATTGTGATTGATGTGTGGGTTCCTTCTCCAGCCAGCAGAATGTTGATGCAAATCATGTTAAGGATGATGAGATCCCACATGATGATGTGGAAAAGGATGATCCTCGTACAAATAGCGTCCATGATGTGCAGGTTCTTGAGTAGGGGGATCAACCTCAACCGGTAGATCTAGAAGGTTCATAGCTGAGGAGGTCTACTAGAGAAAAAATGGTGTCTACTAAATATTCTGATTCAGAATGGTCACTGATCACAGAAGAGGGGGAGACAGAAAGCTATGAGGAAGTAATATCTTATCAAGAAAAAGATAAGTGGTTGCATGCAATGCAAGATGAGAAGAACTTGCAGAAGAAAAATGATACTTATGAGTTATGCAAGTTTCATGAAGGAAGAAAAGCCTTAAAGAACAAGTGGGTCTTCAAACTAAAAAAAGATGGGAGTGATAACACTATGAGATACAAAGCTAAACTTGTGGTGAAAGGCTTTGGGCAAAAGCAAGGTATTGACTTTGATGAGATATTCTCTCAAGTGGTGAAGATGACTTCCATTCGCACAGTTTTGAGCTTGGCAGCTAGCTTGGACCTTGATATTGAGCAGCTTGATGTGAAGACATCATTCCTCCATGGTGAGCTAGAGGAAGAGATTTATATGCAGCAGTCTGAAGGATTTGCAGTGAAAGGCAAAGAACACATGATTTGTAGATTGAAGAAAACTCTATATGGGATGAAACAAGCACCAAGGCAGTGGTACGAAATGTTTGATACTTTCATGCTAAAGCAAAGTTACCACATGACAAAGGTATATCACTTTGTTTACTTCAGGAGATTTTTAGGTGACGGTTTCATTATTCTCTTGCTTTATGTTATTGATATGTTAGTCGTTGGCAAAGATGATCAAATGATTGTCAAGCTGAAGCAGGAATTATTTAAGTCTTTTGATATAAAAGACATGAGACCAGCCAGACAGATTTTTGGCATGGACATTAGGCGCGACAGGATATCAAAGAAAAGTTAGTTGTCACAGGAGAAATTCATTGAGCGTGTAGTTGACAAGTTTAACATGAAGGGGGCGAAGCCAGTTGAGACTCTCTTAGCTAGTCACTTTAGACTGAGTAGAAAACAATCTCCTTCTACTGAGCAGGAAAATCAAGAGATGGCTCACATACCCTACTCTTATGCAGTAGGAAGTCTTATATATGCTATGGTGTACACTAGGCCTGATATTACACATGCAGTTGGTGTGACTAGCAAATTTTTATCTGACTCTTGGTAAGGATCATTGGAATGTTGTTAAATGGATACACAGATATATAAGAGGTGCATCTAGTGCTTGTTTATGCTTTAGAGGGGCACCACCCGTTCTTACAGGTTTCACAAATACAGATTTAGCATGTGATCTTGATCAGAGGAATTCTACCTCATGGTTTCTATTTACTTTTATAGGGGGAGCTATTAATTGACAGTCTAAATTGTAAAAGTGTGTTGCTTTATCTACTAATGAGGCAGAATATATCACAGCTTGTGAAGTATAGAAAGAAATTATTTGGCTCAAACATTTCTTACAAGAACTGGGTTTGACACAAGATGAGTATGTTATTTTGACAGTCAGAGTGCCATAGACTTGAGTAAGAATTCTTATTTTCACTCCAGGACAAAGCATATTGATCTGAGATACCATTAGTTGCGTGAAGCTATCAGTGATGACCAGTTGAAACTAAAGAAAGTCCACACCAACGAAAATCTTTTGGGCATACTGACGAAGGTAGTTCCTAAAAAGAAGCTTATTACTCATAAGGAGATTGTAGGATTGGACTGCATCTGAGGAGTCATGAGGACAGTCTCTCCTTTGGACTGGAGGAGGAGATTGTTGGGCCGTTGGCCCTTTTTATAATTCTATCCCAATGAAGGGCAAGGCCCTTTAGGGCACTACTACTGCCGTGACGAGGGGATTAAATACCCCAGGTCAGCAGCCGTTTTGAGTAGAATAAAGTGAGAGCCGCAAGCAAAATAAAACAAAGCAGCCGCTGCTGTCAGTTGTTGTTCACAAAGGAAAGAAGAAGGCCAAAGGAAGAAAGAAAGGAAGGGGAAGAAGTAAAGACGAAGAGCTCTGCAGCTCCTTCTCCGCTGACACTATTTCTACCTGTCTGAGTATCCTCTCTAAAGAGGTGTTTTTCGGGAAGGTCATTTGTTGTGGTGATGTACCGAGTTGGTAAATATGTATCTCTTCCTTTTGTTCTGTATTCTTCAAATTTTGGATCTAAATTTGAGACGAACTGTGTAATCTGTTGATTAGTAGATTTCTCTGTCGGGCTTTGACCCCCGTTATTTTTTCCTCACATATTGTGGGAGTTTTCCACATAAATCTCAATGTTCTTGTGGTTGTGTGTTTGTTATATTATTTTTGCATGTCTAGTCCATACATACAAGTTATTCTGCATCTTTTTTACCATCAACCCCTTCAACAATGACAGCCGTTGTGATCAGTTTTGGGGCAGTAGTGCAGAATCACCTATGTTCAAAGCGTAGAGAATAGGAAACAATTATCTCTGTCACCTGCAGCCCATGTATTGCGGCAAAGCTATTCCAATTTGGAGCTGACATGTGTTGCTTCTCACAACCCCGTTACCTTGTAGCTTTGATCTAACATCCATGAACTGTCGTTAACATTGTTCATCTACTTTTGACCAAGTATGAAAAGAACAAGCAGGCACAAAAGTAACAATCGAAATGAATGATATTTCGTTACAACTAATAATGTCCTGTGCAGCATCCAAACATAGGATGGTATACCAACAATCAATCATCCATCGTATACCTTGCAATCTTATCCATTCATATATCCGTATCTGATCCTTTCCTACAAACCATTATGTTTTGACTTTTGCGGATTCGTTTGGGAGTGTGGTTATTATAGTTGCTTTTATGTAACAATAACTTTCCATAAAAAAGAACAAGCAGGCATACAAATGTGCACGTTGCGCTGCAGTTGCATCTTGATAACAGTGGTTCGAAACAAAGGCTGGAATTCAAGGGAATAAAGCATGTTCCTCTTTTCAATTTGAATTTTCTATGTTATGAAGACGTGGTCTACAGGTTGTTAAGGATCCGTGGTAAGAACGTGGAGCGTGAAGCCGGATAAAAGAATTTATTAAAAAGTTAAAGTTCGGTGAAATATTGTGAGAAGAGAGAAAATAAAGGAGGGCTCATTATTTTGAAATCCTGGAATCTGATTAGCTAGATATTTACTTAACAAATGAAAATGACATATTATTAATTTTTTTAAAACTCCCTCCTCTTTTTATAGTAGTGTAAAAATATATGTATATATATGATTATTTTTAATACATGTGCGGGTATGTAGCTACCCGGTCCAAAAATAGTTAATGTTTCTATAGTTTTTAACCTTATATGTATATGGTTACTTTACCTTACAAATAGTTACATTGCAGGCATAGTAGTTACAGTTGTAGCGTATGACATTTACATATTTATTCTAGAATTTTACTGTGTATTCTATCCATTTTTATCTTTTTAGTGGAATAGTTATTGTTTCGATGACATAGTTACTTTTTTATCCAGATAGTTATTATTCTGACCAAATAGTTATTTTTATGTATGCACAAGTAGTAAAATCCTAGTTACATGTGTGGGCAATGAATGAGCTCTCTATATGTAAATATATACCTTTAATACCCACATAGATAGCTACCCTCTTTAGAAATAGTTATTTTTTCTAAAGTCTTTTACTTTACATGTATACATAACTACATTATCTTTCAAATAATTACATTATATGCATAGTAGTTACACTTATAAAGAACATACATTTATATATTTATTTCAAAAAATTTACTATGTATTTTGTCTGTTTTTATCTTTTTAGTTGAATGGTTACTTTTTCACAAAATAGTTACTTTTTTATCCAGATAATTACTTTTCTGATCAAATAGTGTTCGTAGAGAAATCTTAGGTACCCATGTGGACAACGAAGGAACCATATATATATATATATATATATATATATATATATATTTATTTATTTATTTATTTATGTATAGGATAGTTGGTGATTAGCATGGACAAAATTGCTTATTATTTGTCCAAGGAATCCTTTGCGGTTGAACACACGAACTGGCATTAAGGCCGTATAACTTTAGATCTGATACCACTATAGGGTTTTGGTGGAACGGGTGAATCAGAAATATAAAAAAGAATTTTCTCAATATAAATTAATCCAATGAATCTATCATAATCATAAAATGTCGATATAGTAAAGATATAGAAGGGATATCATATATACCTTAGCAAACACTAGTTTTTCAACAAGTAGACATGTATATGTCAATGTAGAACTTACATTTTGGATCCGGATATGAAGTGATTGTTGTGTTTCCTCCTTGTAGTAGCAACAAAATTATGTCTTCTTATTGAAGAAGTTGTCTGTTCTCAAGCCTCCACCCATGTCCTCACCCTCTATGTCATCCAAACGGATGTGGAAACTCTTGTTGCACCACCTTGGTCACTAAGAGGAAGTAAAACTTGAAGTTGTCGACATCCTAGAGTCACTTTCTCTCCTTCTTATACTATTCTCGGATTTTTTCCTTGGGTGTTTCAAATGTGTCTCGCCATGGACATACACCCGTCTATATAGAAGAGACATGGGATTGGTATTTTCAAAATCCAAACATGTTCCTAATCACAACTCAAAAAATAGACTTAAATAAGAAAAACTCAGATAAAAATCCTAGTCACCTAACTAGCTTACCAAGTCACCCGACTGGAACCAATTTGAACTCTGAATCACCCAACTCATTTACTAAGTCACCTGACTTTCCAATCATGATATGATTTAGTTTACCAATTTAAATCCAATTATAATAAGACAACTTTATTTCCATTCCTTAGTGTAGTTATGTAGCCCATCTAGCTTTCTGGGATGCTCGACTTGTCACTTTCCCAAAGTGGTGATTAGTCAATTGATTGAAAATCAATTGTTTCATTGAACCAAACAATCTAGTTTCCCAACTATTATGGAAATAAGAATGTAAATTATTCAAAACCATTTTAGTTAAAAAAATTATTATTAAATTTAATTCTCTTCTGCATCCTAATGTGTGCTAGTCTGTAGTTTCCACATTACATTGGTAGTTATTTTCATAACCTCATAAGCAAAGATAGGTGTCTATCAATACATCATTGTTCCCAAATAATTGGAATAAGTTGAGAACAACTTGAACCAATAAAGAGTCAAATGTTACAATGTCACAGATATCCAAATTAAACCAAGGAATGGAGTTCCCATCCTCTTAGCATGTAGTCTATGTTCCTTGAAATAGAGAACACTATTGTGATTGTGTGCGCTAAATATCAAAGATTGACTCATATTATCATGGACATGCATTTCATAATCTCAATTATCAAGTGTCTAGAATATCACTCCAATGAAGGAAAAAATTCATCTACTTCACTCATAGTACTACAATTGTCACAGTGCACCAGATCGCCATCCATATGGTGACCTACTTAAAGTCATGTTGGACTAGTGTTAAAGTACAAAGAAAACATGTGATTAATGTAGAAACTATAGATCTAAGTGCACAATAACCACTATCACATTCAAATATGACTTTGACTATCATGGCATCTTCCATGTTTCAATCTCAAAGTGGGACCTACCAGTACATCTTGTTCAACCCTATTGTATTTATGAGGACATCCTAGTCAAGGTGGACAAATATATTATCCCAACATATATTGTAGCCATGGAGATGTAAGAATACCACAAGTCATAGGTATCCTTAGGCAGAACATTCTAGACTACAAAGATGTGACGTTAGATATGGGGAGAGGAAGAATGACTCTTGGGATTGAATATGATAGGATGGAGTTTACACTTCTAGAATAGTCATAAAATCCAGCAAAATTGGTTTGGATTCACTTGTCTTGTCTTGTAACATATTTTCCTTACTTTTAGGAAAATGTTGGTAGAAACATGACAAACATTCTGCACCAGATGGATGATCATTTTCTCTAGGTAGAAGTAATGAAAGAAGTATACACATTTTCTCTTAATGAAGATGTGAGATGTCCATAAGAGCCCAACGATTTATTTCACATGCCCTTTTTTGCTAGATGCTATGGTAACATTGCAAATTTTTATCCTAGCCTCTTATTGAATACATATCTGAAGAATCTTTTAGAGTTCTTGGATAATATGGACAAGGTATGTCAAATTTGTGTGGACACACATTTTATTCTCAACTTAGAGAAGTGCCATACAATTTTTAATTAAGCCATTGTTTTGGGACACAAGGTCCCCAACAAGGGCATGGAGGTAACCCTAGTGAAATTATAAGTCATCTACCAACTTCCTCCACCATCATCAGTGAAGGTAGTGAGGATATTTTTGGGCCATGTAGGATTTTATTAGCGATTTGTAAAGGATTATTTTAAGACCACAAAACCACTTTCATATCTTCTTGAGAAATATGTAGAATTAACTAACTGATGTCCAAATGATTTTCAAATTCTAATATAGAGATCTATTTTAACACCATATATTGTGGCTCCTAATTGGAACCATCCATTCAAGCTCATGTGTGATGCATCTGATCTTGTAGTTGAAGCAGTTTTGAGATGGTAAAAGCATTGTTTTCTATCAATTAATTACTATTTTTTTGCATGGTTAATGATGCCAAATTAAATTGCACTACCATGGAAAGAACTTTAAGCTGTTCTTTTCTTTTCATAAACTTCCATAATATTTGATTAGATAACTTCATTTTTTGGACAGTTCGCACTATAATAAAATGTTTGTTGGAGAATAAGGAAGCTAAGTCTAGATTTTTTCTTTGGATCTTTCCTATCCAAGAGTTTGACATAGAGATTCAAGACAATATTGGCATAGAGAATGTCATGGCAGATCACCTTTCATATAAAGATAGTCAAAGAGAAGGGGTTTGAAATATTGTCTTTATTTTAATTTGTTTTTGTTCCTTATTTCTTCTTTTGTTAATATTTATTATTTTATTATTATATTTTTTTATTTTTTAAAGCCAGGATAAACTTCTCGACTGGTTACCCATCCTAATACTATGTTGGGCTGAGCAAGCTTAACCAAAGAGTCTTTTTAGTGATGGTCTTCCTAAAATGAGGGTTCACCTTGGTGATATGGGTAGTCCAACCATTCCTTTTAAGATCATTATATCTGAGGCCTCAAATCCTGGAATGTTACACTTACATGTTGTGGAAACGTTGGTTTTTCTCTCTCACAAATCATGATTTTGCTTTCTCCCATCATGGTTTTTAATTAGGGTTTGGAGTTGATCTTCTTGTGATTAACATCTTGTTGGCTTTTTGTTTTCATGGTAATGATCAACATGTGGTATCCTTGTGGTTGATGAGTTTTGGCCTCTCCATAGTCACCACATTTTTTTCTCTCATCTACAAGACTTGTCCTGATGAGAGATTGTTAGCACTAAAGTCACTTGAACATTGGTATTCTAAGATTGTCAAGAATTTATCTAGAAGGGGTCGTGAATGGGTACTAGAATTATCAGGAGAGAAATAATTTTTTTTTATTCTTTGAGATATTATATCTTGGAAGATCATGTATTGATGAAACAATTTAGGGATGACATTTTGAGAAGTTATGTTCCAGAGTAGGGGATTGAGAGTTTCTTGGCCCATTATCACTCCTTATCCATTAGGGGACACTACACAAGTGGTAGGATAGCTTCTATAGTTTTAGAGATTAGATTTAGTGAATGTAGTGGGGATCCCTATTTAGGGATTCTTATAATTTTGCATAGAGTGTGATTCATTTCAACACAATGGCAACATTTCTAGGTGACAAGAAATGGCCATAAAAATATTTCAGGAAGTAGAAGTTTTTGAAGTTTGGATTGTTGAATTTATGGATCTATTTTTCTCATCTAATTCGTACTTGTACGATGTGCTATAAGTTGACTATGTTTCTAAATTGTTGGAAGAAATTACAACTCAGACCACTGATACTCAAATAGTTTGCAGAATTGTTAAGGATAATAACTTTTGTAGGTTTGGGGTGTCCATTTGATTTTTAGTGATGGTGGATCTCATTTAACCAAATAGAAATTTGGGGCCCTTTTGAGGAAATACAGAGTAAATCACCATGTAGGTACCTTATATCACCTCCAAGAACAAGGAATAGTTGAGGTATAGAATAGGGAAATACAACTGATCTTATAGAGAACTATTTCAAAGGCTTGTACTTTTTGGAGTATGAATTAAAATGATGCCACACCTTCTAGTAGATATGGAATGCAAATCCATGTGGGTTCTAAAGATGCTAAATTTTGAAGATCAAAGAGGAGAGTAGAACTCAATGATCTAGATGATATTCATATTGATGCTTATGAGAATGTTAAGCTTTATAAAAAACAAATATGCATTTTCATTATAAACACATTCTTCATGGAGAGTTTCACCAAGGGTAGCATGTGCTTTTATTCAATTTTAGGATGAGGCTACACCCTAGTAAAATTAAGTCTAGATGGATTGGCCCATATAAGGTAGTGAAGGTTTACCCACATGGAGTCATTGACACTACAAATGGTTCAGTTGTAATTCAAACTGGCAAATGGTGATAGAAACATTATTGTGGGGATGAAATTATGAATGATCATGAAGACAAAAATATCTGAATCACCTTGGAATGATCTCCTTTGAGTTGGGACTACAACATTATCCAAGGGCACTTCATAGGAGGCAACACAAGGGTTATGATATACGTATGTACATTTTTTTAAAAGAGTTGATAGGCTTTCCTTTTCCATTGTCAGTGGTTAATGTAAGTACTTTTGTGCAAGAAAAAAATGTCTATAATTGTGTATTTTATTTACAAATATTTACCCCATAAGTGTGTTGGATCCTAGGATGGGTGATTGGATGCTCTAGAGGGGGGTGAATAGAGCTAAATGTACTTAAACAAAATTCATTAGACCATCAAGATATATCACAAGATAAGGCTGCTAAATAGGAAATTTGAGTGCAACTAAAACAAACATAGCAAGGGAGAGAGATATTGAACAAGAACCAAGTGACAAGCTATGTAGAGTCGTTCCACACTCCAAACTAGGAGTATGTCAGTCCACTACCTAGAAAGGTCAACCTCTAGGATTTCTAAATGTGCCTTCCTATATATATTCACTTATAAAAGTCACAACACATGACCCACCAAAGGACTTACCTATCCAATACAAAGAGTCTTCAACCTTACCAAGGACTTACCCACTTTGGAACAAGTCTTCGTCCTTCTCCTAGGACTTACACACTCTTGCACAAGTCTTCAGCCTTCTAGGAATTACCCACTCTTCTTGGATCTTCATCCTTTGATTTCACCTAGACTCATAGAAGCTTTCACCAAGGAGTTCCCACTTGAGCAAGGAATCTCCTGCCTTCACCAAGGGCTTACCCACTCTTGCTCCAACTCTTCAGCCTTGAATCTCTTCACCAAGGGACACCTTCCCTTATTTTTCTTCACCACTCTTAGACAAAAGAGAGAACCTTCATCTTCATAGTTGAATGAGAGATCGGGAGGTGGTGGAAGCGAGAGCCTCACAAGATATACATATAGGACTAGATCTCTTACAAATATCCTACTCACTCTAATGGATGATGCAAGTTATTAAGCTTAGAAAGAGAGAGGAGGTTGTAGGATGCACTCAACTATAGACTAGAAACCTCATATAGAGTTTTGCATCGAATGATCAACCTTGGAATGAAGCCCAAGGGGTCATATTTATAGCCTAGGATGCCTCTTAGCCTTTAGGAACACTTACCAACAAAAACTAGTCATTTTGTGGCTTCCAATAGATATATTTTCGATTTTTGCAAATTCACAATGGCTAGAAACATTTTTCTACACTTTTCTGTACAGTGCAATCAGTCGCGATTCTATAAATCTAACTCGACCGACTGATGAATACTCCAAATTCATCCTCACAGTCGCTATTTCTAGGAATTTTATGTCTCATATTGACTGATCTACCCTTATTTTGGTTTACTCTGAGTATCTCCTCAGTTTCATGAAAACAGTGCTCTAATAGCTCTAATTACCAGTTTATCTGATCTTATCCTACTTTACTCACTTTCCTTCTTCTCTATAGATCATTCTCATCCATCTGATAACATATCTACATCTCCTCACGGTTTGGCCATCCAACCGGTTTTACCCTTCATACGGTCTCAAGATTGCGTGAGGCCACACAGTCTCAAGACCATGTGAAGCCTCACAGTCTCAAGACCATTTGGACACTGAGGCACAAGACTGGTTGGAAGCCAAGACCGTTTGGACCCAAGACCGTTTGGAGCCAAGACCATTTGGACCCAAGACCATTTGGAAATGAAGACTGTTTGGACGCTAAAGACCATTTGGAGCCAAGACCATTTGGATCCAAGACCGTTTGGAGCTAAGACCGTTTGGACCCAAGACCGTTTGGAAATGAAGACTATTTGGACACCGAAGACTATTTGGAGCCAAGACCATCTGGAGCCAAGACCATTTGGACCCAAGACTGTTTGGACCCAAGACCGTTTGACGCGGGTCCCGAAACCATTAAGACTCCAGACTGGTTGGACAGCAAGATCGTTTGGATGAAGACCAGTTGGAGGCATTTTACTCCAAATTGTTTAAACTCAAAACCGTGTGAAGTATTCTCTCATCAAAAATGTGAAGACCCCATCCAAGCCTATAAATAGGACCAAAAGGATCCTCATTTGGGCATCAGATCCGGGAGGGCGCAAGACTGCTCCATTGTTACCTCATTTCCACCAAGCTCTATCTATCCGTACTCGTATGTCTCCAGAGGTGCACACAAAGATCAAGGCAGTAAGAGACGGACTTCATCGACCAAGTCAGAGTAGTCTCGAAGATTGGGACGATCTATACTGGGCTGTCACAGATCTACTCTTCTGCTCCGACGATGCTTGTTCAATCTTTCTTCTCTATCTTTGTTGCTCCCTCTATGAGGAGCGAGTATTGTAATGCACTAGGGCGCGGGGACTAGCCCTGCTACCCATGCTTTGTAATCTGTACCTAAAGATGTTATCTTTCTGATTCAATGTTAATCATTTCATTGCATGCTCAAATATTGGCCACTTTCTTGCATGATCTATTGTCTTTTATTGTGGATTGTCTACATCTACTCTTACGACTCGATTACCAATTTAGCATTGGTTCTTGATGTGTGTATCCACCACACATCGGTTTCGGTATCTAGGAATGTTTTTCAAGGAGTGGAGTAAACTCACCCCCATCGTTGTACTTTCATACTATGAAATGGAATTAGTTGACGTATGAAAGTAAAATCTTGATAGGTCGAGGAACACACTCTGTGAAGGGAGTGATGCAAAGTAAGTGACCTTTCATTCGGGGATGGCTAGCATTGCAACACTCCCACGTTTCTCGTAGATATGTCCTCGAAAGAGGGATAGTCTATAAGGATACTAATTGAATTGATAATATCGCTCGCTTGTTAGTCTTTCGATGCACATTTCACGAGGTTGAGTAAGGTCTCCCTTCGGAGGGCACATATCTCCATTGACATGCAGATATGTACCGGATGGGAGCTGCTCAACCTATAAAGGATGTGTGCAATGCCCCTTGTCCGAGAGGGCATCAGCATTGCACAACATCCATGTATCTTGCTTGCAGGTCTTGCTATGTTGGTACAAGTACAATGCATGTGTAGTGGTGGTGAATATCCACATCACCCCAGTGATCCATCATCCTCTGATAATCTTAGGTTTCAAACTTTAACTAGATTTCATACTTGCCTTTACTTTTGCATGTTCTAGATTAGTTTAGATTAATCCTATCAATCTCTTGGTTATAAACGATTAACTTAGATCGAGACGAGACGAGACAAATACATCCAGATTCTTTACATTGTCCTTTGGGTTCGATCCTAAATATGTACTATGATAAGGCCTCCACACTCTTGTGGGGTTGGAGCATTTATCTAGCACTGGTTGTAGGTAAACCTAGAGAGAACATCAATTCCCTAGGGTTTTTGGTGCATATTAGGACTTCCATTGGAAGAGCAATCTTTTGGTGTAAATCCTAGCTCCATCAAAAAATGGCGTCGTTTCCAGAGAGAACGTCATAAGAATCGTCTTTGTCGAATTCCCTATCGACCTTAGTTTCTCTAGGGTTTTTTGTTTTCTTTTAAAAAATCTAAAAAGGGTGAAAACCTTGATCTCAAAAGTTAAAGTTTTTATTGCATACTCTCTTGAATTTGAAGTGATTGGCCAAGCCTGATAAACACCTTCTTTGATTTCAGGTACCAATTCTCTTCAAAATGAAGCAGTAAATGCCACCAACCATTAGACGTCAATTATGTGGTGACTACTCCCATTCATCAATCAACTGCTTCAATGCTCCTCCTCACTATGTGAATGCACTACGTCAAGTAATCACAAATCGTATGGTTGGGAAACTCAAGGCAGCCTCTTCACATGACTATGGATATAACGCAAGTTATAATCCATATCCCCCTAGAAGCTACTACAAAGAGCCCAATTATGATGGATTTCAAGGTGTAGATTGCAATGCAGAAGGAAATTTGGATTACAATGCAAATCAATACTACAATGAGGAGAGATACTATCAGCACCAACCCAACGGGTACAGTGAAGAGCCCTACTATGAAGATCGATATGCATTAATAGAAGAAGTACGTGCTCTACAAGAGTCGGTGGCTCAACAACTAGCTGATCAGACAGCCACGAACGAGAAGTTGATAGCCGATCTTGGTCAACTTACGCAACTTGTCCACGCTTCTGAGCAACATGAAGAACAATCACCAATTTCCCTTGAGCGCATTCCTCATCTGCATATTGCAATCGATTACGATGAAGACTACGATATCATGTGGGAGGTGCCTTCCAATGATCCTCTCGCATCAGTGCAGGGAGAGGAATCATCCCTAGAGCTAATCATTGAACTCGAGAATGATTTCTCCACAGTATCACAAGAAAAAGTATCAATTTCTGAGCCAAGGTCCGACTCAAAAAATGACTCCTGCACTATTAGCCAATATGGAGATTTTCTACAGTCGGGAGATCGATTGGGGATTAATTTCGGTTCAACCATACACATTGAGGAGCAATAAACAATGATTGACTCCCTATACGACAAATATTCTTCGACTTCAACTATCTTATTGATGAATTCCAAAGAAGAAGGGTCTACATTACAAGAAATCTACACTCCTTCACAGTCAGACTCAGATGAATATGCAACTGATTCAGATAAGGAGATGTCTTTTATGCAAGAAACTCAAAAATCTCCATTATTGGAACAGGATCTGATTTATCCTTATGAAGAAATTCCTTACCATTCGGTTGATCTAGGAACATACTTCAAGGATGAGACTGATCAAGATCTTGATTCTGGAGTGGACCATACCTCTCTCACTAAACCCGATAATGAGGAAAAAGAATCATGGGAGGATGATGGTCCCTAAGATGATGATTTCATGATCGATCCTTTCCATGAAATGATGTTACCAGAGCTGCCACCCCTACCAGAAATCCAGACGGAGCCAGTTCTCGAACAAGAGTATGCTCTATCCGTTGAGTCCCCTTCTAATCACTTGAACGAGTTGATGGTGTACTATGAAGAGAAACATGAACGATCTCTTAATTTTGGAATGGAATATTGTTACAACCCCAATTTTGCATGGGTTTTCATAATTGAAATATAATGATTTTATGAATTTGGACTTAATTGAAAAGATTGCACACTTTGCTTCAAAGAAGGGATTTCTTTGCAAATCTCCCTTACATTAAGAATTTTGTGATTCCTACTATTATTATGTTAATCCAATAAGGGATATAAAAGAAAGGAATAAAAGAAAAGTTCAAATAATAGAGAAAGATAAAAGATAATGGATTTTTAAGTTATGCAATTATGAGAAATGTATACAAATATCTAGAAAGTAGCATTGATGGCTACAATTGATTAGATTTCGTTTACAAGTGATTAATAATGGAAAGGGTAGTCAAAAATAAAGAAAATAGGGAAAGAGGAAAGAGAAAATACATGTTTTAATGCATAAAATATGCCTTGTAAGTCTTTGACTTGCATATGAAGAAAAAAGGGTTTTCCTTTCTCTTTTTGGACTCAAACTTTGTACAATGGTAGATTAATTCTTTATAGACTTTCTTTAAAATTTGAGAAGAAAGGATGACCCATAAAGCAACTAGAATTTCTTTAATAAGATGGTAAAAGAGTAAACTTTGTAAATCCCACAAATAGATAAAGAATGGGGAGGTGGATATATAAATATATATATATATATATATATATATATATATATTGATATAGATGGAAAGGAATTAATACTATCCTTCTACAACCATGAATGCCCTTAGGATAAGTTTCCTTCATTACCGTGAGGGAAAGGAGACTTATGGTAAAAGAAAAAGAAAAGGCTTTTAGCAAGTTTATACATACACATGTATATTTAACCATGGGGCAAAAGAACTAGGAGAGGAAGTTACAAAGGTATTCCAGAAGGTACTAGAGCAACAGATGGATTTTGTTAGAGTATATATAGATCTGTGAGTAGGCCCTTTCACGAGATACTTTTGTCCCTCCATCCCCATCACTCTCTTCATACGTACCCTAGGGTTTATGCGCAACCATGAAAGAGATCATGGGAGGCCTCGTTTCCATTAGGGACCAGACTGTCCATGGCGTGGCAATAATATCTTGTGAAGATAAGTAAGGAGCAAGCATCGACGATCAACTCTGTAGCAGCACCCTGCTCCGTGGGAGGAAGCAAGGATGAGGGAGTTTCTTCCCTGCTTTCCTGTTCGCCAGACCTTAAGCACGAGGAATAGAGCTCTGCCTGACCTGGGTGCTACCGTGTGTAGCAACGCAAGCTTCCAGCTTGCAGGGATGAGACCTCCTCCTCGCGGTTTAGTTTCCCGTTACACAAGCTTAGGGTTGAAGTTCTCGCTTGGTCCATGGCCGCCACCAGTCGCAGCCTGGTCTGACTAGGGCCAGTAGGGCCACCCCGTCTCCAGCCACCTTGAGACCCAGGAGTCGCGGGGGAGAGGGGGGAGTGGTAGGCGTCGTGGCAGAGCATGATGGCCAAACCGGCCTCCGTCGGGAGGTTAGGGGTAATACAATGAAAATACCAGAGTACCCCCCCCCCCGTCAGTACGCGTAGCGAGTAAGGGAAAGGTGGTATTTAACCACTAAATAAAGTGTCGCCCAGAATTACACATTAGTTGCTGACGTGTGAGCGTGAGATTGGTCAGAATGACTTTAAATGGTAAAAATCCTAGTAATTAGTAGGATGATCATATGAGGATAAATAATATATGAATCTTACTCAAAAAATGTGAGGAACACAATAAAATTGGTTTGAAAACCCGATTTCGTTCCTATTTGCAAAAGTGTGCTAATCTAATGAAAAGTTCTTATGGATTAGATTAGAAACCCTAATCGAACATTATGGTTAAGTTCGTGATACTTAATTGATGAAATTGAGTAAATATAACCTGTTGAATAGTTAATAATGAACTTGAACCTGATTTAGATGCTTTCTTGCATGATTTAGGGTTTTTCATGATATGTGAATGATTAAGCACTTAGAAACCCTAATTTAGAGTAAAAAGGGGGAAATGATCCTATTTAATTTGAAATATGTGATAATAGGCTATTAAAAGATGATCCTAAGCATGTTGGATGAAATAGGTTAGAATCATTAGGGTTTGTGAGCTATTTTGCCTAACTAGGGTTTGTAATAATAAAAGTGCAAGATAAATCCTAATTGCAATTGAAACCCTAAAAAGGACTAGAAACCTTAGGAAGCGAGCTAGGTTTAATGGATCTTAATGACATGATTAATGAAAGGAAATTATATGAATATTTCAGGATATGGTTGACTGCTTGATTGATTGTTCTTGAATATTCTTGCTTGGACATCAAGTTACTCTGATCAGGTATGTGGTTACGCTTATGGTTAATCACTTTAGTTTCACGGTGATTCTCGGATGTTTTATCAGTTGCATAAAAATAACTACTTGGATTACTTTTATTTCATGCAACTATAAAGTGACTATGATTATCACCATAAATATGTATACATAACTGGCTCAGATCCTGGTCCTCCTCTATGGCTTTGCTAATGATGAAAAGGGTAACCTAGTACAGGGCCTACTTGTTAAGTAGGACATCAGGTTATCAAGAGTTAGAAATTGGGCTACCCAGGTGTAGTTTCATGAGACTCTTTAGCACACCATGAGTTAAGGAGTGGGATACCTATGGGTAGTGCCATGTGACTCAACCCTAGAAATTGATTCACCTATTAGGTAGGATCATGAGGGGTTTAATGGGTATCTACCATAAGGAAGGTAGCATCCAGGTCCACTGTAGGGACAATGCAGAGGCTAGGATATGTATGGATTGAGCAGTTATGCTTAAAATGTAAAGTTGTTTGTTAAATCATAATTGACTGTAATATGTTGTTACAATTAATTTCATGATTATTATTCCCCCCACATACCGGAATTTTCATTTATGCTGACCGATGTTTTGTTTGCCGGCGTTTAAGGTACAACATTGAAAAGGACAAATAGTAAATTGGCATATGGTGAATACATGAATTAAAGTGCAAGGAGGATTAGTTAGAATAGTTTCCATATGTGGATAGAAGATTAGAAATCCAAGTTTTTCAAAAGGTATGCAAAATTTTATTTTTAGTACAACTTTTCAGTATAGTCTGGTAGAATTTGATCATTATTATTGATTATTTGTCGAACCTTTGATCCAGAAATTGGGATAACAGCTCTTACCTCTTGGTCTCCCTTAATTGGGGGTTATCGGGAGGCGGGGTCGTTACATTTGGTATCAGATCACTGGTTCCTCTTTTAATCCTTAATAATTATTAAATTTTACAAACTCAATAGAACCTGAGGGAGTTATTAGAGGATTTTCCGAAACACATAGGTGTCTAGAAAAGGATCACGCCCGGGGGATGGCAAGATTTTCCTCTGCACTGCTAATCAGAATATGATGACTCCCAGATCTGTGTGACTGCCTAGCCAATGTCTTAGGATCTGACTCGAAATAAGACACATTTAGGACTTTTTCCTCTATTTTCGTCCTTTCTCAACCCTAATTCTGTTAAGGTTCTAAGGTTTAGGGTTTTTTCTCTCTCTTCCTCACCCTCTTGAGGTCAGGGTATGTATAATAAGGTTAAGGAATCCTCCACCAAATTAATTAAAAGCATGTAAATAAGATGTCATGGACATAAGCTTAATAGATAAGCATAAACTAAAGAATAGTTGCATGCTTAGGTCGTATGACATGTGTTGTCATGTCCGTAGGAGAGACCTGAGGTTAGACCTTCTTGTTAGGAGGATGAGTATAGAGAGTTGGTCTTGGAGGCAGAAACCTCCATTATAGGTAGAGACCTACTGCATCCTCTAAGGATGATGCTAACCTTAACCCTGAGTGGTGGTAAGAGAGAGAGAGATGGCATGATGAGATGGAAGTTTTGAATCCCTATGATAGTTTGAGCCATGTGAGGTTGACTGACCTAGTACCTTTTGGGGACCCAACCCTGGGAAGGGTCATGCATGTTAGAGTGAAGGATAGCTCCTTCATTGATGAGGTTAGTGAAGAACCTATAGAAACCCTGTGGGCTTATATGAACATGACATAGTATACACCTAGAGTATGTCGGTAGTATAGGGAATAGGTTAAAACCCAGGCCAGAAGGGCATACTAGATAGCTTATGAGATAAGAAGAAAGAGTTATAGACAAACTTGAGAGAACGTAGGTTTCACCCATGTAGGTGTATGATTGTGAGCTTGATCCACCTTAGAGAGAGAACCTCTAGTAGTAAGGTTGTTTGTAAGTAAGACTTGAGCAAGAAGGTGGGAAGATTAGACTCTAGGATATGAGGAACCCTAAGAAGTTGGGTATGTTACGACCTAAGTGGATGGTTGCTTTTTTCTCGTACATGATCCTTGGAGGCTTGTGGTATCTAGGTTGCCTTTAGAGGAACCAAACCCTAGAAAAGGAAGGAGACTTATTGAATCGATCTATGGAAGAAGTAGGTGCCTACCTTACCTCCTAAGGGTGGAAAGAACAATTCCTTAGACCTTGAGAAGGTATAGTATCAAGTTGGAAGGCCTCATACCTAGTTGTTTGTCATTGAGGAGGGTTCAACTCAGAAGTGTTGTTCAAGTGGAAGGATAATAGGACATGCACGATGTACCTTGTACATTCTTGGTTTGTTGTTAGAAGTTGAGCATGCAGTTGGACATCTAAAAAGTGAACCTAGGGTTCCTAGGCCTAAGATGGGAAGTGGTGTACCTGATGCTCATGATAAGATTTGAGTTTCTATAGATTTGAGCATGGCACTCCTCATGATTAGAGGAAAGGGAAACCCCCTTAAGTCTAAGGTATGTTTGATGAACCCCTCACAGCTAAGTTGGTGACATGGGAAGGTATGATCTTGGTCCAATGTTAAGGAATGAGAATAAGTATGACCTAGCATGGGTTAGTAGGTGGCCTACTCGTGCCTTAGTAGCTTGTTGGTTTAAGCATGCTCATGTTGATGTAAGCCCTAGACATAAGGACGTTTGTGACCTTTGTTATCAAGATGTAGTTTCTTCCCATCCTGGGAGAGGGACCCTTTTATAGGGTGTATACCAATTTTTGTTGGTTTTGAGGTAACCTAAAGAGGTCTCATAGGATCTTGAGAAGCTAAGAGGAGTGTAAATGGTAAGAGAATGAACCTATAGACCCATAGATAACCATCTCTAAGTGCATGTGGATGTGTTACTATGGAGGTAACTGGTACGGGGCCTGACCAAGGTAGGCAGGTCGCCATGACCCCTATGAAAGGATGAAAGTCATCCCAGGAATGCAGAGAGAGATGATGAAGGCTTGGGTAAGGTTCTAAGTTAGACATGTACTATATAAGAATCCTAAGTCTATCCTAGGGTTAGATAGGGATACGACTGATGGAAGTAGGAGTTGCCTAATTCCCTAGTTGCACATGACCATAGGGTTGGGTGGTAACAACTATCATTGTCTGATGGCCATGGGTTAGGAGATTGATCACCTTCATGAACTCATGGGACCCAAAGGGAAACTGAGGAGGGAACTCTCTGATGCATAAGGGAAGAGGGATGACCCCAAAAGTGTCATCACCCTATAGACCTAGAGGAGATGACCAAGGAGGGTATGATGACCCAAGTAGGTTTGAGACCAGTTTTCCATGGAAGTAACTTTGATAACAAGATGATCATGATGTAGAGACATATGTTGCACATTTCAACTTAGATTTGAAGGTGTACTGGAAAGATGGGATGTACCATCTCTACTCTTGGAATGGGAAGAACTCTATATTTGGACTACAGCCAAATGCTTATTTCCTCTTGTTATGGGAGTGAGAGATAGGACAGTACGCATGCCATACACCAAGGATAAAGATGATGTGAGTTGGAACGTTACTATGAGGTATGAGGACAGAGATGATAACATACCCTTATGGAGTGAACAATACAATGATAGTTTACAAACACTAAGAGAAATAAGGTAGTCATCTTATGAGGATGTTTTATCATGAGCTATGAGTTATACAAGGTTGATTTCGAAAACCAAGGGAATGAGCTCAAAGTTTTCTTGATGAAGATAGACTTAGAGTTTGAGATGAGATAATAAGTGGAATACATGGAGGTGTATGTCTTCAACATTACCTAATACCTAAGGATGTGAAGTGGTAATGGATGCTCTAGTTAAGATGCAGCTGCCTAGTTTAGCTAGAGGCTAGAAGAGGTTGTTAGGTTAACCCTAAGTTTGAATAAGAGATGAGTTTGGCTACCACTCAGATGTAATGATATCAGTTGATCAAGTTAATTGTTGTTTGGTTAGCCAGCCTAGGACTTGATGCAATGAAAGGATGGTGGTAGAACCTCAGATGCACTTCTCTAGAAAGGAAGGTGATGAAACCCCGACTAGAGTGGTTTAGGGTTTCTGAGGAATCGATCTTGAGGAATCATGACATACAGGAGATCATGATTTAAGATCACCATACACTGTGGTACTACGAAGATAGTAAGTGACAGTAGTACTTTGTATGCTTAAGATGAAGTTACACGTGGCTTGTCGCCATGCAAGCCAGGAGGTGAAGGACGAACACCAGTAACCTAGTGTATTGATATAGAGGATAAAGAGTCCCTGAGAAGGAATGGGAGTTCATCACTATGGATGTTGTGGTAAGTCTCCCATGGACCGAAGAAGGTCAAGATGCAATATGGGTTATGGTAGATCACCTCATCTAGATGACATGATCTAAGAGAAAGAGAGAATGCTGGCAAGAGGCAGATTCGGTTGAACTACATGTAAAAGAGATAATTCAACTATACCATGATGCGAGTTCAAAGGTTCCTTGAGTATCACCTAAAAGATTCACTTCCATGAAGTGGATATAGATACATGAAGAACTCGATGTTAGTACAGTTTATCACCCCTAACTAATGGTTAGTATGATCCAGACTAGAGGGTCTGATGAGAGCATGTGAGCTCATTCAGGGTGATACATGGACACAGTTCTTGTCCTATGTAAGATGTGTTGATAACCATCATAGCCAGTATCGGGATGTAAAGAAGCTTTGTAAGGGAGGTTGTGTCAGTCACCACTTCATTGAGATGATGTTGGTGAAGGGACCTTGCGAAGGTCTGGAAAAGGACCACAGTGTGTGCAGATGAAGTCACTTTGATCATACAAAGGCTGAAAGAGAGCCCAGGGGCGACATGAGTCGTGAGCTGATGTAAAGCAGACTGACATGCAATTCACTGTGGGAGAGTATGTGATGAGAAAATATGACCCCTCTAAGTTGTAGCTAAGAGAGATGAGTCCCCGATACATGGGTTCAATTGAGATGGATTGGTGGAAGAGGATATGTTTGACTTTACCCCTCATGATAAAGTAATGTGTGATGAGTTCCATGTGTCCAATTTAGAGCACTATGTGAGGTACCCGATCCATGTGCTGAGTAATGAACCTAGTGAGCCCCAAGGGAGGCTGAAATGACTTGAGTCACCTATAAGGTTTATAGAGGACAAGGTGAAAGAACTCAGAGAAAAAAATATGGAATAATAAAGGTTCTTTAGAAGCACCATGGATAGGGTAAAGCCACATAGGGGTCAATGATGGACATGGAAAAGTCTTATCCTGAATTGTTTGTTTGCTTGATGGAATTTTGAGGACAAAATTCTTATAAGAGGGGAAGGATGTTATAACCCCAATTTTTCATGGGTTTTCATAATTGAAATATAATGATTTTGTGAATTTGGACTTAATTGAAAAGATTGCACGCTTTGCTTCAAAGAAGGGATTTCTTTGCAAATCTCCCTTACATTAGGAATTTCATGATTCATGTTATTATTATGTTAATCCAATAAGGGATATAAAAGAAAGGAATAAAAGAAAAGTTCAACTAATATAGAAAGATAAAAGATAATGGGTTTTTAAATTATGCAATTATGAGAAATGTATAGAAATCTCTAGAAAGTAGCATTGATGGCTACAATTGATTAGATTTCATTTACAAGTGATTACTAATCGAAAGTGTAGTCAAAAATAAAGAAAATAGGGAAAGAGGAAAGAGAATATACATGTTTTAATGCATAAAATATGCCTTGTTAGTCTTTGACTTGCATATGAAGAAAAAGGGGTTTTCCTCTCTCTTTTTGGACTCAAACTATGTACAAT
The DNA here is from genome assembly GCA_963693085.1 of Alisma plantago-aquatica. NCBI lineage: Eukaryota > Viridiplantae > Streptophyta > Magnoliopsida > Alismatales > Alismataceae > Alisma > Alisma plantago-aquatica. The sequence continues at coordinate 297,177,885 of OY856411.1, forward strand.
GGTAGATTAATTCTTTATAGACTTTCTTTAAAATTTGAGAAGAAAGGATGACCCATAAAACAATGAGAATTTCTTTAATAAGATGGTAAAAGAGTAAACTTTGTAAATCCCACAAATAGATAAAGAATGGGGTGGTGGATATATAAATATAAATATAAATATAAATATATATATATATATATATATATATATATATATATAAATTGATATAGATGGAAAGGAACTAATACTATCCTTCTACAACCATGAATGCCCTTAGGATAAGTTTCCTTCATTACCGTGAGGGAAAGGAGACTTATGGTAAAAGAAAAAGAAAAGGCTTTTAGCAAGTTTATACATACACATGTATATTTAACCATGGGGCAAAAGAACTAGGAGAGGAAGTTACAAAGGTATTCCAAAAGGTACTAGAGCAACATATGGATTTCGTTAGAGTATATATAGATCTGTGAGTAGGCCCTTTCACGAGATACTTTTGTCCCTCCATCCCCATCACTCTCTTCCTACGTACCCTAGGGTTTATATGCAACCATGAAAGAGATCATGGGAGGCCTCGTTTCCATCAGGGACCAGACTGTCCATGGGGTGGCAACAATATCTTGCGAAGAGAAGTATGGAGCAAGCGTCGACGATCATCTTTGCAGCAACACTCTGCTCTGTGGGAGGAAGCAAGGATGTGGGAGTTTCTTCCCTACTTTCATGTTCGCCGCACCTTAAGCATGAGGAATAGAGCTCTGCCTGACCTGGGCGCTACCATGTTCAGCAACGCAAGCTTCCAGCTCACAGGTATGAGACCTCCTCCTCGCAGTTTAGTTTCCCGTTACAGAAGCTTAGGGCTGAAGCTACCGGTGGGTCCATGGCCGCCACCAGTCACAGCCTAGTCTGACTAGGGCCAGTGAGGGCCAATAGGGTCACCCCGTCTCTAGCCGCCTTGAGACCCAGGAGCTGTGGGGGAGAGAGGGGGGAGCGGCAGGCATCGTGGCAGAGCGCGAGGGCCAAACCTGCCTCCTTCGAGAGGTTAGGGGTAATACAATGAAAAGACCAGAGTACCCCTGGTCAGTACGCGTAGCAAGTAAGGGCAAGGTGGTATTTAACCACTAAATAAAGTGTCGCCCAGAATTACACATTTGATGCTGACGTGTCAGCGTGAGATTGGCTAGAATGACTTTAAATGGTAAAAATCCTAGTAATTAGTAGGATGATCATATGAGGATAAATAATATATATATCTTACTCAAACAAATGTGAGGAACACAATAAAATTGGTTTGAGAACCTGATTTCATTCCTATTTGCAAAAGTGTGCTAATCTAATGAAAAGTTCTTATGGATTAGATTAGAAACCCTAATCAAACATTATGGTTAAGTTCATGATACTTAATTGATGAAATTGAGTAAATGTAACATGTTGAATAGTTAATAATGAACTTGAACTTGATTTAGATGCTTTCTTGCATGACTTAGGGTTTTTCATGATATGTGAATGATTAAGCACTTATAAACCCTAATTTAGAGTAAAAAGGGGGAAAAGATCCTATTTAATTTGAAATATGTGATAATAGGCTATTAAAAGATGATCCTAAGCCTGTTGGACGAAATAGGTTAGAATCGTTAAGGTTTGTGAGCTATTTTTCCTAACTAGGGTTTGTAATAATAAAAGTGCAAGATAAACCCTAATTGCAATTGAAACCCTAAAAAGGACTAGAAACCTTAGGAAGCGAGCTAGGTTTAATGGATCTTAATGACATGATTAATGAAAGGAAATTATATGCATATTTCAAGATATGGTTGATTGCTTGATTGATTGTTCTTGAATATTCTTGCTTGGACATCAAGTTACTCTGATCAGGTATGTGGTTACGCTTATGGTTAATCTCTTTAGTTTCACAACGATTCTCAGATGTTTTATCGATTGCTTGAAAATAACTGCTTGGATTACTTTTATTTCATGCAACTATAAAGTGACTATGATTATCACCATAAATATGTATACATAACTGGCTCAGATCCTGGTCCTCCTCTGTGGCTTTGCTAATGATGAAAAGGGTAACCTAGTACAGGGCCTACTCATTAAGTAGGACATCAAGTTATCAAGAGTTAGAAATTGGGCTACCCACGTGTAGTGCCATGAGACTCTTTAGCACACCATGAGTTAAGGAGTGGGCTACCTATGGGTAGTGCCATGTGACTCAACCCTAGAAATTGATTCACCTGTTAGGTAGGATCATGAGGGGTCTAATGGGGATCTACCATAAGGAAGGTAGCATCCAGGTCCACTGCAGGGACAGCACAGAGGCTAGGATATGTATGGATTGAGCAGTTATGCTTAAAATGTAAAGTTGTATGTTAAATCATAATTGACTGCAATATGTTTTTACAATTAATTGCACAATTATTCCCCCCCCCCACATACTGGCATATTCATTTATGTTGACCGATGTTTTATTTGTCGGCGTTTTAGGTACAACATTGAAAAGGACACATAGTAAATTGGCATATGGTGAATATATGAATTAAAGTGCAAGGAGGATTAGTTAGAATAGTTTCCGTATGTGGATAGAAGATTAGAAATCCAAGTTTTTCAAAAGGTATGCAAAATTTTATTTTTAGTACAACTTTTCGGTATAGTCTGGTAGAATTTGATAATTATTATTGATTATTTGTCGAACCTTTGATCTAGAAATTGGGATAATGGCTCTGACCTCTTCGTCTCCCTTAATTGGGGGTTACCGGGAGGCGGGGTCATTACAAATATGATATTTCTGTCGACCCTTGTAATGACAAGGAGGATCCTTAGGAAGACATCAAGCCACAAATAAATCTTCTTATGGCCACTTTTCTCTATGAAGAGGCTTCTCCCGAGCTACCAAATATACAATAGACTGACATGTCTTTGTCACCTGAACAACGCTTCATTCTTCCTATAGAAACTCTTCCCGAACACTTAATAGAACTGGAGGAGTTCTATGAGGAAGAATTGGAACAACAGCCTAACTCAGGAATGGAGTATTTTGGTCTCAATATTGAAGAAATAGATTCGTGGGAGGATTCTAGTCCGCAAAACGATATTCCATGGGCTAACCCTTCCCACGAAGAGACGCCACTGGAGCCTCTACTCCAAGTTCTCATGATTCCCTTATCCGAGCAAGAGTCCATTCTACCTGTTGAATCTCCCTCTAGTTACTCAGACAAATTAAGAGTGCACAACGAAGAAGAATTTGAACAACACCTTAACCTTGGAATGAAATATGATGATCCTATCGACCCCAACATCGATAATGATAACCCTCTAGAGGATGCATGGCATCAAAATGATGATCCTCAGAATAATCCCCTTGATGAAGAAATGTCACCCTGGCAGCCACACCCTACACAAGAAAAGTCAGGTGATGAAATGAAGCCTGAAATGGATCTGCCACCTGATCCAGTACAAGAAGAAGTTCAAGTGGCCGACCCTCTATCAACTACGTTGGATCATATAGAGGGCATCTTGATTCTGAATTTTGAGGGTGAGCCACAAATAGAGGACATGAATAGGCATGACTTCGATTACTCATCTAGTCCTCCAGTTTCAACTGCATATATTCCACCTCCCCTGATGATGGGGGAAGGTCTCTGGATTCTTATGGACAGACAAAGAGGTGAAAGAAATGTGCATCCAAGTCATCCAGAAAACCCATTCGAGTTGCCGTGACCACCCAGTCAACAGGTTTTCTGTGCTACTTCCTCACTCTCGGCTCCGACCATCATGAAACATCTTCGTCGGACCTTCTTTCTATTACGAGGACCTCCCAATTAACAGTGAAAATCTCTTCCCCTCCATCTTGAACCTAGTGTTTGCTCGGAGATGAGCAAACTCATAAGTTCGAGATGGAGGGTGGGTGGTATGTTTCTCACTCCACCCTCTATCTTTATTGCTTTTTGTATTTCCATTCTAGTTTCTCTTTCATTATTTTTTCAAATAATGCCTTTATCTAGTCTGTTTTGCTTCTTGAATCTGTGTTCATCACCTCTTTTCATTGAAAATTCACAAGAAAAGAATGCTTAAAACTAGTCGATAAATGATCTCATCTTGTATTGTCTGTGAATCCTAATGTCATATCCTTAACAGAAAAAAGACGATAAGCTTCAATAAGACAGAGATAGATCAAATGCACCATGCCTCTCACTGATTAATGGATCAACTATATGGAATTCTCATTTGAAGTTTTATCATGTCACCTTTTTTAGCAGAGTGTGATGAAGAAAAGAAACCCATCATATGGAATCACTAAGCAAACTGCATTATGATCCAAACTCTCTTCTACACTTCTTCTTTCATCTCCATACCTCTCCGCTCACCAACCATGCCAAAGCTTTAAGTTTGGTGTGGCACGCCACACTCTTTTCTAGTAAAAACTAGAACATTGCCAAACTCTAAGTTCGGTGTGGTAAACCACACCTCTTCTTCTATAATTGCTTCCTCCATACCCCTCATTACATAACAGGGATGTATCACCTTCTCATTTTGTTCAACAAAGTATATGATGATGATTGTGCACATACCAAGGTTGAGGAAAAATCTACGTCGATTAAAAAAAAGAGGCCCAACACCCCAAATATACAAAAATTCAAAAATACCCTTTCTCTTAAGCCAAGTGAGAATGAATAAAATCCAGAGTGTGAATAAAAGCATGAGAGTTGTGGCCTGAATAAGGATAACCGACAAAGGACTTACCCACCTGGTACATTAGTTGCCCTCACAAAGGCAGATGTGTCGAGCTCGGTAGTGAGACCCTAAGGCTCCAAAAATAACCCCTTACCTCCTCTCGACGAGGTAAGTTAGCCAAAAGCCTTAAGCCAACCTATACACACTTCTAAGTTACCTTTAGAAAAAAAATCGGGTGTAAGGCTAAGTCAACCAGAGTTGTGCACAAAACACTCAAAGTATCTTGATGAATCCACCAATAATAAGAATCTTGAATCGATTAGAGGAGAGACTCTTATCTCTTTATCACACCCCTATTCTTTCCTTTTTCAACCTACTGGCACCACAATTGCCTCCATTTCAACCATTCTCTTGAAAACACCAGCGACGGATCATATACATGTTTGATTGATTCTATGGGTCTTTTCAAAATCACATAAAACTTTTAAACATGACTGATACAGCAGAGAGTGAGAAGGAAATACTTTAGTAAAGTGAACTCAGAAATGAGGATATCATAAGATGTATTCCGTGATCTAAGGAAGCCTTGATACTGTATCGATCTGAGCCATGAACAAAATAATGATATGACATAAGGATGAGGCAATCACGAGATGAACGATTTCATTAGAAACTATTTTAAGTTTTCCATTCCTCGGGATGAGAAACTCTTAAGTTCGGTGTGGGTGATGAATCCTCCAGATTCATCCTCAGTCACCAATTCAAAGGATTTCTGGTGTTTTTGCCCTAATTTTGTTTTGCTTCATTTTTTTTCTCAGTTTCGTGAAAATTCTGACATTTGCATGAAGATGAGGAAATTACGAGATGAACGAGCTTTTTGGTGACTATTTTGGGCTTTTTCGTTCCTCGGGACAAGCAACGCTTAAGTTCGGTGTGGTGATGAATCCTCCAAATTCATCCTCACAATCGCTATTTCAAGGAATTTTATGCCTCATATTGACTGATCTACCCTTGTTTTGGTTTACTCTGAGTATCTCCTCAATTTCATGATAATAGTGCTCTAATAGCTCTAATTACTAGTTTATCTGATCTTATCCTCCTTTACTCACTTTCCTTCTTCTCTACAGATCATCCTCATCCATTTGATAACATATCTACATCTCCTCGCGGTTTGGCCATCCAACCAGTTTTACCCTTCATACGGTCTCAAGACCGCGTGAGGCCACACGGTCTCAAGACCGTGTGAAGCCTCATAGTCTCAAGACCGTTTGGATGTTGAGGCACAAGACTGGTTGGAAGCCAAGACCGTTTGGACCCAAGACCATTTGGAGCCAAGATCGTTTGGACCCAAGACTATTTGGAAATGAAGACCATTTGGACACCGAAGACCGTTTGGAGCCAAGCCCATTTGGACCCAAGACCGTTTGGAGCCAAGACCGTTTGGAAATGAAGATCGTTTAGACATCGAAGACCATTTGGAGCCAAGACCTTCTGGACCCAAGACCGTTTGGACGTGGGTCCCGAAACTGTTAAGACTCCAGACCGGTTGGACAGCAAGACTGTTTGGATGAAGACCGGTTGGAGGCATTTTACTCCAAACTGTTTAAACTCAAAACTGTGTGAAGTATTCTCTCATCAAAAATGTGAAGACCCCATCTAAGCCTATAAATAGGACCAGCAGGGTCCTCATTTGGGCATCAGATCCGGGAGGCCGCAAGGCTGCTCCACTATTACCTCATCTCCACCAAGCTCTGCCTGGCTCTACTTGTACGTCTCCGAAGGTGTACATGAAGATCAAGGTAGCAAGAGATGGGCTTCATCGACCAAGTCGGAGCAGTCCCGAAGACTGGGACGATCTACACCAGGCTGTCGCAGATCTACTCTTCTGCTCTGACGATGCTTGTTCTATCTTTCTTCTCTGTCTTTGTTTCTCCCTCTATGAGGATCAAGTAGTGTAATGGACTAGGGCATGGTGACTAGCCCCACTACCCATGCTTTGTAATATGTACCTAAAGATGTTATCTTTCTGATTCAATGCTAATCGTTTCATTGCATTCTCGAATGTTGGCCGCTTTCTTGCATGATCTATTGTCTTTTGTTGTGGATTGTCTACGTCTACTCTTAAGACTCTATTATCGATTTAGTGTTGGTTCTTGATGTGTGTGTCCACCACACATCTGTTTCGGTATCTAGGAATGTTTTTCAAGGAGTGGAGTAAACTCACCCCCATTGTTGTACTTTCATACTATGAAATGGAATCAGTTGACGTATGAAAGTACAATCTTGATAGGTCGAGGAACACACTTTGCGAAGGGAGTGATGCAAAGTAAGTGACCATTCATTCGGGGATGGCTGGCATTGCAACACTCCCACGTTTCTTGTAGCTATGTCCTCGAAAGAGGGATAGTCTATAAGGATACTAATTGAATTGATAATGTCACTCTCTTGTTAGTCTTTCGATGCACGTTTCATGAGGTTGAGTAAGATCTCCCTTCAGAGGGCACATATCTCCATTGACACGCAGATATGTACCAGATGGGAGCTGCTCCACCTATGAAGGATGTGTGCAATGCTCTTTGTGCGAGAGGGCATCAACATTGCATAACATCCATGTATCTTGCTTGCAGGTATTGCTATGTTGGTACAGGTACAATGCATGTGTAGTGGTGGTGAATATCCGCATCACCCTAGTGATCCATCATCCTCTGATAATCTTAGATTTCAAACTTTAACTAGATTTCATACTTGCCTTTACTTTTGCATGTTCTAGATTAGTTTAGATTAATCCTATCAATCTCTTGGTTATAAATGATTAACTTAGATCGAGACGAGATGAGACAAAGACATCCAGATTCTTTACATTGTCCTTTGGGTTTGATCCTAAATTTGTAATATGATAAGGCTTCCACACTCTTGTGGGGTTGGAGCATTTATCTTGCACCAGTTGTAGGTAAACCTAGAGAGAACATCAATTCCCTAGGGTTTTTGGTGCATATTAGGACTTCCATTGGAAGAGCAATCTTTTGGTGTAAATCCTGGCTCCATCACTGACTCCACTATGCGATAAGACCAATTTGAGCCATCAGTCGAGTTTGTCCTGGCGTAACTTGACTGATCCACATAAATAAATTTTGGTCTGTAGAGGGATCGGTCGAGTTCAGTGAAATGAAAACTCGACCAATCAAAAGTCATTTTCAAGATCCAATCAGGATCTGTTGGATTTGTAACTCGACTAATGAAGAGCCTAATGTGAAATTTGGAAAATGGCTTTTGAGTGCTTAAATATTCGATCTAAGTGCTCCTAGTTTTTTCTAAGCTTAATTACAAGTCATAAAGTCATTACAAGTGATTTACAACATCATTCTAATGGATTTACATCATATTTCAAAAATGTGCACTTGTATTGACATTGACTTGTCTTTTCTTAAAATTGGGATGAGCAAGATAGGGCATTTGGAGTGTGTCTATACCTAATATGAAATCACTCAAGTAGAGACATTATACACAAATAAGTGGAATGGTTTAGTCATCATCAAAACAAGAGTTTCGTCAATTTAGACCTTGAGTCAACATTGACCTAGATTCAACATTATTCCCCTTTTTGAAGATGACCAACCATTCCATAAATGTATTAAAATCATTTAAGTAAAGTCATACCTTTGTGTGAGAGTGACTTATCGTACATATATATCAAGTTTTAACATAAGTGAGATACTCTCTTTAGCATCATTCTAGGAACAACATCATTATCAACGTTGAGGTTCATAGTTATCTCACTTGTATCTAGACATAGCTCCACGAGCTCAAGGTGCTAAAGCTACGGCTTATCTATGTCAAGGCAAAACATGCTAACCACCAACATATGCCCATTTCAAACTTTTACCCAACATACCAAACCAGAGCAACCACTAAATTTCTATACTTCAAACCACTAACCTGAGTATGAGGCTCATCATGGAGATCATATGTCGTGTACATCGTCGTAGGGTCTTAAGACATCTCCTTCACCTGTATAGCAAGCATTATATATTACATTGCCTCTTTCTCTAGGGTTAGATCTCTTCATAAGAAATCTATGGTTCAAAATTATCAATGGAACCACACACTAGGTGACTCAACTCATATACTTAGGAGTAATCTAGCTAAGAACTCATCATCATGTATTTCATCATGCAAAATTTTCAACATTTCACATATGTTGGAGTTTAGGTACTCTAACCTTCTCCCATGACAGGTTGACTCATATCAAGAGGTCACCCTTTTTGTATGTCCCATGCTAGAGGTCCTCCTTTATAAAGAGATTGAGGTAATATTGGTCTCCAACCATATATCATATATCGTACCTCAACATATACAAGACTAGGCACAAACAGACATGCAACCTCACTAGCTACATTTAGTACATCAACTGAGTCATGTTACCATGCATGGGGCTAGGTCTATCTAGGGTTGCATAATTAAACTCATTTCATATAGTCAAACATACTTGAATCATCTTGAAACATCTCATAATCATCACATCAAAACCATTATTATCATCACCATCATCATCATCATCATCATCTTCAATGTAGGTCATTTAGGCTACTTACTAGCCTCACCTTTATCATGGCTCTAGACAACTCTAGAGACTATAACTATCATCTAAACTCTCTCCTCTGCACTGATGTTACATCGCTTTCTCTTAGGCTATGTGGACACTCACTGCCTTTCTGCGTGTGATAACATTTTTCATATGTACATATATTAATACTTGAAATATTTTTTCTCCAACATTGAAACAGGTAAGGAAAACCACCATACTCCATTTGATCAAAACCAAAACCAAAATGAGTTACCACACTCATTAGGCAGTCTAGTGCCATGACACCTAGAGAACTAGCAAGAACATGGTGCAAACCTGTGTAGCTACCCCAAGCACATACCGTGAACATATGTCTAGGGTTATAGTAAGAACTCCCTTTTCTCACCCTCCTGAACCTACAGCCCATACTACAGGACAGAAGGAGAAGAGAAGAAGGCTCTAAGGATTACACAAGTCTACACCTAGTTCTAGAACATCTGGTTCTAACCTAGAGGCTAAGTCATCTTAGTCCACAAAGGACAACTCATTAAGTTTCTAAGTTTGAGATGTAAGGTTGTGTTTAGTTTGTGTTTCATGTGAGCAATGTTGGTCTAGTTATTATTCATGCTCTGATACCATCTATCACAGAACAGGAATCCCAATCCCATGAACCAAACGAATACCAAAGACAACATGTGGAAGTGTAAAATTCTTAGCATACATGAACAAGTAACAAGATAAAGGCCCCAGCAATAGTCTCAACATTCAACAAGACATATTAAATAACATTGTCTTATTACAAGCTATCCATTACATATTCAAGAGTACAATTTTTACTAGTGTGCTCATGTATTAGGGATCCTACAACAAGTACACCCGATATAGATCACCAAGCCCATCAACTTTTAGCCATCTCTGAACCTATAAAATACGTGAAACAAGGTGGGTCAAACACACAAGGTGTCGACTATAGGGCTAAAAGATACATATACATAAGCTTTACATAATTTGAAAAGAGTGAAGAAGTAAACAAGCAAGAGTAAACAAGATAAGTTCTTAGCAAAATGATAGCCCATGTTTTATGTCATTTCACTCCAATTATACCATCATATCATGTATTCATAAGGCCTTTGATCAACTTCCCATTGGAAGGATCTGTAAGGGTGCTCAAAATTAGCTAACCCTTCTATACGTGAGGGACCTCGAGGCCATTGACAAGATCTAACCCTATTTCAACATTGCATAATGGACTTTATATATTATGTTTGCAAGTTATAAAACCACAATACAAGACAAACATCGAGTACATACTAGAATACTACATGGAAATATTTGAGCAAGTAAACAAGCATACATATGTATCACATTTCAAGCAAGAAATCCATAGTCATATAATTAATTAAATACCATACTTGACTCAGAGATTTCATAACCTATCCTTGACCATCTAGATCACAAGCCAAACCTGAAAAAGCATAAGATTGTATACATGCATTAGATTCTCATCATTAACCCTAAATAGCCCCATTTTAGGGTTTTGGTCGAGTTAGGTTCCAAGTTGGTTACCTAGAGGTTTGATGATCTTTTAATAAACTAGAGGTCATCAAGATGTGGTTCAAGTTTTATGTCATTTTGAGGTTCCATTCATTTTATATGTTCATCACAAGATTCAAGGCACTTACTTACATTTTAGGGTCAAAAGACTCATGATATGGAAACCAAGGGCAAGTGTCATCGAGATACAAGAGTTAAGCATACAGATCATTTAGATCAGTAAGATATAGACAAAAGGATCATGTTTAAGATTAGGTGGATGTGCTGAAGTTTGGGCATCATAGGATTCCCCATTGTCAACGTGAATTCCAAAAGACAATACATAAGACATAGGTCATAGGGTACCAACATATAGGATAGATAGGACATTCATACCACGGAGATCATAGAGTATAGTACATCTTTGATTGGAGAGGGTAAGACATGTGACAAGGATCCTGTAACGACCCCGCCTCCCGGTAACCCCCCAATTAAGGGAGACCCGAAGGTCAGAGTTGTTATCCCAATTAACAGGATCAAAGGTTCGACAAATAATCAATAATAGTTATAAAATTCTACCAAATTAAGCTGAAAGCTGGAATAAAATAAAACTTTGCATAACTTTTTCAAAAACTTGGATATCTAACTTCTATCAACATTTGGACTCTATTCTAACTAATCCTCCTTGCACTTTATTTCTTAATTTCACAATATGCCACTTTACTATTTGTCCTTTTCAATTTGCACCTAAAACGTCGACAAACAAAACGTCGGTCAGCATATCGAAATATGTCGATATGTGGGGACAACCAAAATTTCACACATATGGCTAACAATCTAAATATCATAATCAAGTTAATTATCAAGCCAATTTATGCTTTCAATGTGACATTCTCCACTGCTTTTGCCCTAACCCTGGCATACCCACCTTAGGGTTTCTCTTTTTTCAATGACTTAAGGCCACCTTCTCAATCCCGAGCTTGGTTCATGGGGTCACCACTCATGGTGCCCATTAGTCATTAAATAAAGATCACCTTCTCAATCCCGAGCTTGGTGTCTGGGGTCACCACTCATGGTGCCCATGGGTCTTCCCTCCTGGGCTTGACCTTTTGGCATCATCCATCAGGGTAGCATGTAGGTGCGAGAATACACACTTCTACTATAATTGTGATAATCATAGTCACTCTAAAGTTGCATGAAATAAAAGTCATCCAAGCAATTATTTTTATGCAACCGATAAAACATCTGGGAATCGTCGTGAAACTAAAGAGATTAACCATAAGCGTAACCACATACCTATCAGGTTGACTTGAGTGCAGAAATAATCCAAGTAATCCAGTAACAGGCAAGTACACAAGATGATCCTGAAATATGCAACCAATTTTCCTATCATTGATCAAGCCAACAAGGTCTATTAAACCTAGATCGCTTCCTGGGGTTTCTAGTCCACTTTTAGGGTTTCCATTGCAATTAGGGTTTCTCTTCATTTTTACTATTTTAAACCCTAATTTTATACAATTACTCACAAACCCTAATTATCTCATCGATTCTTTACGAAAGATATTAAGGTTACCTTTTAACAACATATAATCCTAATTTCGGATTAAAGGCACAATTAAACATCAATTAAGTCCATTATGCCTCTTTTGCATTAAAACTACCATTTTTATCCTTTTAATTCATGACATGATCATTAGGCCCAATTATCATCTTTGGTTCCTTTCGGATTAACAACTCATAGTTCATTATGGTCTAATCCACATATCAACTCTATTTATCATTAATTCCACCTTTATCCATTAGAAAACCCTAATTACCATATTAAGGGTATGTATCCACAATTAGGAACCTTTATACTCAAAATGGCTTAGAACCATCATATCTCAGCTTTATTCATGAATTTGAACAATTAAAGCCATTAAGAATCATAATTACTAATATTAGGGTTTCAAGGCCCAATAAAGCTCGTTTATGTACATGGAATTTTAAACTAATCCAATTACGTGCAAAGTTCATCCTTTTTGTTCTTAATGTACCTTTTTATAATTAACAAGTTAATATCAACTTTAATCATCCATTAAACCCTACTAAATACATTAATCATCTCAAAATAGGGTTTCTTAATCATTAAAGCATTAAAGTTTATAACGTCCACTACTTTTCAAATTGTAAGAGGAATTAGCTTCTAAAACTATTTTAATGAATTGCTCTCATTTTTCTGAGCAACTTTCATATTTTATACGCATTCATCCGAGCTACCAATAAAAAGATACAATTTTTGCAATATAAACTTACTTGGACCAATGGCAAGCTGCCACGTCGTCCTACTCATGCAACGTTGCTTGGCTGTTTGAAAACATAACTGAATGATGCTATTGCCCTCGTTTAAGTGATAGGCTCTTTAACCCGTAGAGGGGAAAAACGGTCCAATGACTGATGGGCCGTCTTCCACCTCCAGCCAGCCGCAGCGGCCGCCGTTTGCAGCCTTACGTTGGGTTGTCCTCTCCTCCCTAGGCCACGAAACTTGCCACCAACCACCTCCCTAGGTCTGTCGCCCCCTATCGCACATGGGGCCCCGCTTGGTCACACCAGCATGGCCGCTTTCACGCACCTCAGGCCTGCGACTACTTTTACAGTCATGTAGTCGCTGCTGCACCTCGGCTAGGGCCTGATGACGATGGCTAAGCTTCCCTTCAGCAATGTGGGGCATTGTGCTTCCATCGCAACCCCTCTGGTCTCCTTGTTGCTTCATGTTCACGCTATTCCTTGTGATTAGGGTTTAAAGATGAAAACAAGGAAGAAGGGAGAAGGATGCATAGGATCCTCTTGGATTCGGTCAAGGCTTCTACCCCTTATATAGGGGAGGGTATCAAAGACCTAGGATGCCCATCCACGAGATCCAAGCCCCCTTTCCCAAAAGGAAACCATATTCCTTCATGGAAAAGCAATATTCTCTCTCCTATTTATCTCCTTGATAAACTAAATTCTTTGGATAATTAGGAATTTGAAAATCCTCTCTCTTATTCTCTTTATGTTTGACTTTTAATCCATTGGCACGAATTTATATTTCCTTTTAGTAGAAAATACCTCCTTTTTAACAATGCCACAAAATCCATTAATTATGTATCACATTATCCTCTTATTTTGTATTATTTGTATTTTCTCTTTCTTTTTCTCCATTTCTTATTAATAATGGAGTTTCTTTTGTCTTATCCTTGTTATTGGGCCCAATAGCCAATAAAGCCCACAAAACAACCAACAAGGTTATTGTAAACGAAATCTTTTATTCAAAATTTATCATTATTTGTTCAAATATCTTTAATAGGAAAATTACATTTCTCACCCAACGAACTCAAAAATTGGGGTTGTAACATCCTTCCCCTCTTATAGGAATTTTTCCCTCAAAATTCCACCAGGCACACAAACAAACAGGATAAGCTTTTCTTATGTCCATCATGGCTCCTATGTGGCCTCACCCTTTCCATGGTGCTTCCCAAGAACCTTCATCATCTCATATTCTTCCATTTGAGTTCATTCTTACCTTGGTATATCATACCCTCATAGATGACTCAAGACATTTCAGCCTCTCATAAAGCTGAATAGGTTCATGGCTCAGCACATGGATTGGGTACCTCACATAGTGCTCTAGATAGGACTCATGGAACACATTATACATCATGTTATCCTGAGGGATAAGGCTAAACACAACCATCTCCACCAATCCATCTCAAATGGACTCATATATCGGGGACGCATCTTTCTCAGTTGTAGCTTAGAGGGGTCAGATTTTCACATCACATACTCTCCCACAGTGAACTGCACGCCAATCTGCTTTGCATCAGCTCACGACTCATGTCGCTCCTGGGCTCTCTCTTTCAGCCATTGCACAATCAAAGCGACTTCATCTGCACACACGGTGGTCCTTTTCTGACCTTCGTGAGGTCCCTTCACCAACATCATCTTAATGAAGTGGTGACCAACACAACCTCCCTTACAGAGCTTCTTTACATCTCGATGTTGGCTATGGTGGTTATCATTACATCTTACAGAGGACAAGAACTGTCTCTATGTATCACCCTGAATGAGCACACATGCTCTCGTCAGATCGTCTAGTCTGGATCATACTAACCATTAGTTAGGGGTGATAAACTGTACTAATATCGAGTTCTTCATGTATCTACTTCCACCGCATGGAAGTGAATCTTTAGGTTATACTCAAGAACTTTTGAACTCGCATCATGGTGTAGTTGAACCATCTCTCTTTCATATGTAGTTCAACTGGATCCATCCCTTGACATTATTCTTTCTTTCTCATATCATCAAGGTAAGGCGATCTACCATAACTCGTATTGCATCTTAACCTTCCTTGGTCTAGGGGAGACTTACCACTACATCCATAGTGATCAACTCCCAATCCCCCTTGGGGACTCTTCATCCTCTATACCAACTCAGTGGGTCACTGGTGTTCGTCCTTCACCTCCTATCATGTATGGCGGCAAGCCACATACAAAAGCATCCTATGTACTACTGTCACCTACTATCTTCGTAGTACCACAGTGTATGGGGATCTTAAAATCATGATCTCCAGTATGTCATGATTCCTCCAAATTGATTCCTCGGAAACCCTAAACCACTCTAGTCGGGGTTTCATCACCTTCTTTTCCAAAGAAGTGCATCTGAGGTTCTACAACCATCCTTTCATTGCATCAAGGCCTAGGATGGCTAACCAAACAACTACTAACTTGATCAACCGATATCATTGAATCTGAGTGTTAGCCAAACTTATCTCTTTTTCCAAACTTAGGGCTAACCTAACAACCTCTTCTAGACTCTAGCTAAACTAGGCAGCTGCATCTCAACCACTTCACATCCTTATGTGTAAGGAAATGTTGAAGACATACACCTCCATGTATTTCACTTATCCTCTCATCTCAAACTCTAAGTCTATCTTCATCAAGAAAACTCTAAGCTCATCCTCTTGGTTTTCAAACTCAACCTTGTATAACTCATAGCTCATGATAAAAACATCCTCATAAGATGACTTTCTTATTTCTCTTACTTTTTGTAAACCATCCACATATTGTTCACTCCACATGGGTATGTGATGCGATGATTTTGAGTCGCATTTATAGACATGTTTATATGTGTTTTATGCTTTAATTAGTCATTTCTATGGTTAAATATCGCATAATTCATCCAATTGGTCTTTGTTGGTATTTTATGTCAAATTCCCTTTATTTCATCATTTTGAGCATTAATCGTCAAATTATTATTATTTGTGTGAATTGATGTGATCTTGTCTTTGAATTTCAGGACAAATGAGTATTTGCTTCCGTCGATACCATCGACGGAAGTCGATACCATCGACATGGTCACAGGTTGCCAACCGAAAGAAGCAGGAAAAAGTCGATACTATCGACCTTGATGTCGATGGTATCGAGTCACCTTCAGGTTGTTGGCGAAGAAGCAGTCGATAGTATCGACACCAAGTCGATACCATCGACACATGGAGGCTACATCGTCGCAAAATGACAAAACCGACGCCAAAAGGAAGTCGATACCATCGACCCGAGTCGATGGTATCGAGATGATGTCGGGCGCGACAAAGGAAGGGTTTGCAGTCAGCCGCTACTGTAGCGGGTCGATACCATCGACTCGCGTCGATGGTATCGACGTCGTAGGATATGAGTTTGCTTTCTAATGATCTCAATCGGACGGCTGGAGTTAATGAGCGACCTAATTAGGGACTTATACCTAATGACGGCCGCCCAGAAAAAGGGGGAAGCGGATTAGTCATTGCACAAGTCCCGAGGAGCGAGAGAAAAAAGAACGGAGGCCAAAAGTTCATACCAGTCGATCCATACGCTGCCGAAGACGGATTTCACCACCGAGAGGCGGGAAAGCACGTGTTCTACACAAAGGATCAATCGGTTCTTCTCCGTTCAGGGGTTTTCCCTTTCTATTCATGTTTTTCATATGATTTCCCCTATTTGTACCATGTACTTGTGTGAGATGAACATGCGGGGCTAATCCCCTCCATCTTTAGGACTGGGAGTAGCCCAAGAATTCATTGTATGACAGTTTTATAATAGTAATTCATATTTTCTCTCTTAAATCTGTGGTATAGTTTCATTTTCTCCATATATTGTTATGCTTGATCACCATAATAATAACCTAACGACTTCAATCACTTCGACAGAAGGATTAACGGCTGAAAAGAGACGAAACCTACATTAATCAATAAATCCCTTGAATAAGGTGGTGTAAAATTAATGGTGGATACTGAGAGATCGTTCGTAATGCACTTAGTTTAGGGAATAGGTTACTACGACGGTGGAACCGACCTAAACCTAAGTAGTGAATTGCACCACGACAGTGGGCAATTCTGTTTTCAGGCCACTACCCGGATAGAGAGAGAAGATTGAGGCATTATATAAAATCTAATACAATGAATATCCGCTGTGAAACCGCAATCCTAAAGATACCTTTTTGAATTGATTAAATTAACTTTTAATCGATTGTTTTGTTTGTTTTATTTTTATTTTCTTTTAATTTTGACAACAAACCCCAATTTGTTATTCGGTTTAGCTGATCGCAAATAGTGAGTAGGAGTCTCCGACAATTCTGAGTATCCCTGTGTTCGACTCGGGCCTCACAAAGGTCTGTACTACTCGACGCATATACTTGCGTTTTTAGCGCGTAGAAAAATACACGTCAAGTTATTGACGTCGTTGCCGGGGATACGACAAAATTGTTGGCACTTCGAGTGCTACGAGCAGCCACTCTAGGCCACATTTTTTTATTTTCATTCAACTTCAAATATTTTCTTTCTAGCAGCACTGTACTGAACTGAATTTTTTTTATTTCAGGTGTTGTGTATGGTGCAAACGCACAGTACTGACTACGCGAATCCCACACCCGAGGTTCCGCTGTCGGGACCTGAGGACGAGGAGTATTACGAACAAGAGCACCAAGAAGAGATAGATTCTGAATCTGAACAAGAAGACATGGCCGAGCCACAAACCATATGGGAGAAGATCAAAGCTTCTTCCTCATCAGCTTCAAAGGGGCCTATAAAGAAGCAGGCGATCAACATACCGACATATAAGATCGATCCAGCATTGATAAATTTGGTGAAATCAAATGCGTTTCATGGGCAGAAGAATGAGGATCCTGTTGCACACATCAGCCAGTTTGTTGAGAACTGCGACATGGTAAAAATTGACAGGTTTCCACAAGATGCATTGTATCTCAAGCTTTTCCCAAGTTCATTGGTGGGATCAACATGAGAGTGGTTACATAATCTAGATGATGAGTTCGTGGAGTCTTGGGACCAGATGGTGGAGGTCTTCTTTGAGAGGTTTTTCCCTCCTGAGAAGACTAACTACATGATCCGGAAGATTCATAATTTCACCCAACAGGCTGGTGAAACATATTCTGAGACTTGGGAGCGATTTCAGGTTATGTTGAGGAGGTGTCCGCATCACGGGCTGGACAAGGAAACGTAGGTGAAAATCTTCTATTTTGCTCTCTCCGAGCATGATAGGAGTAATCTGGATTCAGCCGGGTCGGGATTTTTTCTAAACAACACATACACTAGATGCTGGGAAATACTCAAGAACATGGCTAGAAAGCAGTCCTGGGGAGAAAGAGAGAGAGGCCCAGTTGAGCAAGCACGAGTCGCCAGTGAATCAAAGGCAATGAGAGAGCTGAATGAGAAGATGGATCTTCTCGCAAAGAAGCTACTGCAAAAGGAGGAAAATGAGTCCAAGGATGAGGCTCAAGTCAAATACATGAGACAACAGCAAGGGTATAGGAACAATGATTACTAATGGAGAAAGGACAAGAAGTTCTCGTGGAAGGATCCGAACAATTTTCTGCAGGATCCGAAGGCCAAGCCCGCGCCAGTTGCAGAAGACAAGAGCACGGAGTTGCTCAATCAGGTCATCAAGCAAAATCAAGAGTCAATGAACACATTCGGGTAGCAAATCAAGCAGCAAGGAGAATACATGAATCAATTTGGGCAGACATTGCAAATCCATGGGGCTCAAATGAGGACTATTGAGACATCCATGGCACAGATGGAAGTTGAGATAGCTAGTTTGAAGAAACTGGCACATCCGGGTTTTCCGGGGAATACCAATGTTCCCGGGGGAAACCAGCAAGCTAAGGCCATCCTGCTCAGAAGCGGTAAGAAAGTGTTGAATCCAAGAACTGATGAAACAAGCACACCGCGAGATGAAGTTGAAGGTGAAACCACTACGGAGCAACCCACACCAGTCACAGGGCAAGTTGAAGACATAGCCATGGATGGTACTGAAGAACATGTTGTAGAGGAGGAACCACAGAAAAAGACGCCTTATGTGCCACCTCATCAAAGGGCACAAGCTGTTCCGGTCCCGTATCCAAATAGCGTGAAGGCAAGGAAGGTAGATGCACAGTTCAAGAAGTTCTTGGACAGTTTTAGGAAACTTTCAGTCAATATTCCCTTACTGGAAGCCATTGAGCAAATTCCTTCATATGGGAAGTTTTTAAAAGATGTCATTACCAAGAAAAGAAAAATTCTGGATACAGAGGTTGTCGTGCTAAAGGAGCAAGTGAGTGCCTTCATCATGGACACTTTGCCACCAAAGAGACATGATCCAGGATGTTTCAACATTTCTTGCTATATAGGGAAGGTTAAATTTGGCGAAGCATTGTGTGACTCAGGGGCAAGCATCAACTTGATGCCCCTTTCGACATTTAAAAAGCTGGGATTGAAGGACTCACGGCCGAGCAATATGACGATTCAATTGGCAGACAACTCTGTAGTGAAGCCATATGGAATCTGTGAAGACGTCTTAGTAAAGGTGGATAGATTTGTCTTTCCGGATGATTTTGTGGTTATGGAGATGCAGGATGAGCATGGCAACGAGCTGTTACTTGGACGTCCCTTCCAAGCTACAGCCGACATGATCTTAGAGATGGGGAGAGGTCGCTTGACCTTGGGCATATCAGATGACCGCTTTGAGATGGTCATGCCTTCTAGCACCGCGTCATCCAAATCAAAAGAACAATGCAATTTGGTGAAACATCTGGATTGCAATATTTCACTCTGCCTTGGAAAACCATTTCTGGAAATGGCTCATGTGATGAGCAAGGTGGACAATGGAACCTTAGCTGTAGATATCATGGAGCAGAGTAAGGTAGTTTCTTTGTGTAAAGCTGTGGGATTTCCGAATGATGAGAATGAGGACATTCCACCTTCTTTGGAGGATGATGTGATAGCACTTTCTGTTTCTGATGCGTATCCGGAATTACCATTGGAGGCTTGTTTGTTGAATATTACATATGATTGGATGCGGAGTAAATCACTCAAGGAGTGCGCTAAAATGTTTCAGATGCTTCCATGTTTCTATGCGAGGCACTATGAAGATTTAGGTGCACTTCCCCCACCGCTGCAATCATCTCTTATCAGCCCACCGGATTTGGAATTAAAGTCGCTGCCCCCGCATCTCAAGTATGTCTTTCTAGCTGAGAAAGACAAGTTACCGGTGATCGTTTCTGCTTATTTGAGTGCGGAAGAGGAGGAGCAACTATTGATAGTGATGAAAAACCACCGAGGAGCTTTTATATGGTCCGTTGCAGACATCAAGGGGATTTCCCCTACTCTATGTCAGTACAAGATTCGGCTCGAGGAGGGAGCCAAGCTAGTGATTCAGCCTCAGAGACGTCTAAATCCGAGCATGATGGAGGTTGTGAAGAAAGAGGTCATTAAACTTCTTGCTGCAGGGATTATCTATGCCATATCAGACTCGACATGGGTGAATCCCACACAGGTAGTTCCTAAGAAGGGGGGAATTATTGTCACTCAAAATTTATTGAATCAACCTGTCACCACCCGATTGGTAACCGGGTGGCGAGTTTGTATTGACTACCGTCGTTTGAATGCTTCCACACTTAAGGATCACTTTCCTTTACCGTTTATTGATCAAATTTTAGAGCGTCTTGCCGGTCGATCGCACTTTTGTTTTCTAGACGGGTACTCGGGGTACAACCAGATCTCGATTGATCCTTTGGATCAAGAGAAATCTACATTCACTTGTCCCTATGGGACTTTTGCTTACCGTCGAATGCCGTTTGGTTTATGCAACGCACCGGCGACGTTTCAACGTTGTATGCTCGCCATATTTTCTGACATGGTAGAGCGATGTCTTGAGGTTTTTATGGATGACTTCTCGGTTTATGGTGCATCGTTTGATGAATGTCTCTATAACCTAGACAAAGTGTTATAGCGTTGTGAGGACACACACTTGGTCCTTAACTGGGAGAAATGTCACATGATGGTGACAGAGGGAATAGTGCTAGGACACAAGGTGTCTAGCAGAGGTCTAGAGGTGGATCCGGTGAAAATTGAGGTCATTTCCAAGTTGCCCCCACCAAATTCTGTAAAAGGGGTGAGAAGTTTTCTGGGACACGCCGGGTTCTATCGGCGATTCATAAAGGATTTTTCTAAAATTGCAAAACCTTTATCCGAGCTTTTGGAGACAGATGTGGTTTTCGATTTCAATGATAAGTGTCTACATGCATTCGATGTTTTGAAAGAAAAATTGATTTCTGCCCCGGTTGTTCAAATGCCAGATTGGACAAAACCTTTCGAATTAATGTGTGACGCTTCGTATTTTGCGGTAGGAGCCGTATTGGGGCAGCGGGTAGACAATTAGCCCGCCGTGATTTTCTATGCTTCAAAAACTCTGAATGATGCCCAATTGAACTATACAAATATTGAAAAAGAATTACTTGCCGTTGTGTTTGCTTTCGAAAAATTCCGGCAGTATTTAGTAGGATCTAAAGTAGTTGTATGGACTGACCATGCTGCAATAAAATACTTGATGGAGAAAAAAGATGCAAAGCCTAGACTCATTAGGTGGATTTTGCTCTTACAGGAATTTGACATTGAAATCAAGGATAAATCTGGGATTGAGAATGTAGTGGCTGATCATTTGTCTAGGTTAGAAAGGGTGGATGAAAAAGATTTACATATACCCATAACCGAGACATTTCCGGATGAACAGCTTTTGAAAATTAACTCTAAAGAGCCTTGGTTCGCTGAAATTGTAAATTATTTAGCTTGCGGGATCATCTCGGAAGATTGGTCATATCAGGAGAAGAAGAGATTTTTTTATTCTTTGAGATACTATTTTTGGGATGATCCAATTCTTCTTAAGCAATGCAGGGACGGTATTTTACGCAGGTGTGTGCCTGAAGTGGAGTACGAGAGTGTTCTCCATCATTGCCATGCATCTCCTACGGGAGGACACCATGCCAGCTCGCGAACGGCAGCTAAAGTTTTGGAAAGCGGCCTTTATTGGCCAACTTTGTTTCGGGATGCCTACGATTTTGTGAGGCAATGTGATCCTTGTCAGCGAGCAGGTAATATCTCGAAGCGACAGGAGATGCCCTTGAATGTATTTCAGGAAGTTGAGGTATTTGATTTGTGGGGCATAGATTTCATGGGACCCTTTGTGTCCTCGAACTCAAATTTATATATTTTATTAGCAGTTGATTATGTGTTGAAGTGGGTGGAAGAAATCCCCACAAGGACTAATGATTCCAATGTAGTGTGCAGGTTCGTGAAGGAGAATATTTTCTGCAGGTTTGGGATACCCCGAATGATAATCAGTGATGGGGGTACACATTTTAGGAATTAGAAGTTCTCGACATTATTGAAGAAATATGGGGTCAAGCACAACATTGGCACCCCATATCATCCACGGACTCAAGGCCAAGTGGAGGTCTCCAACCGTGAGATTAAGAAGATTCTAGAGCGAACGGTGGCATCCACGAGGAAGAACTGGAGTGCCCTACTACCGGATGCACTGTGGGAGTACAGAACGGCCTACAAAACACCTATAGGCACCACGCCTTTTAGGTTGGCGTATGGCCGGGCTTGTCACCTACCGGTGGAGTTGGAGCACAAGGCCCATTGGGCGCTTAGAAGGCTAAATCTAAGTTATGATGAAGCTGGGAGAAAGAGAATGTTTGAATTGAATGAGCTGGATGAGTTACGGATAACGGCATATGAGAATGCCCGGATATATAAGGAGCGCACAAAACTGATCCACGATTGCCACATCGAGTTACGCACGTTCAAGAAAGGAGATAGTGTTTTGTTGTTCAACTCCCGACTCAAGTTGCATCCTGGGAAGCTAAAATCCCGGTGGAGTGGACCGTTTGTGGTGGAAGAGGTCAAACCACACGGCGCGATTCTAGTGCGTGATGGTGATACCACGTTCTTGGTAAATGGACAGAGGCTGAAGCTCTATTTTGGTGAGAATTACAAGAGGAAGATGAATGAGGTTAAACTCATTGCACTTTCGGATGAATGAGATGCCCGGAAGCCGTCTAGCCTAAGACGTTAAATAAGGGCGCTTGTTGGGAGGTAACCCTACCATCGGTACATTAGGATAGTTTAGTTATAATCATAGGTTGCTTTATTTTTGTTCAATTTTAGTGTAAAGAAGATATCTTGATCTGTTTGTTCATTGTGCAGGCTGAGGCAGAGTCGATACCATCGACACACAAGTCGATGGTATCGACAAGGGTTCAGGTTGACGACTGCAGATTTCGTTCTGAGTCGATACCATCGACGGCCATGTCGATGGTATCGACACACCTACAGGCAGGTCGCCCAGCAACAGTCGATAGTATCGACAAGGGTGTCGATACCATCGAGATCTCTGGAGAAGTTCAGACCGATTTGTCTCAGTCAACTCGATACCATCGACGGCCTCGTCGATGGTATCGACATGGTTACAGGTTGAAATGCAAAGTGGCGGTGTCGCAATGAAGCCCAGTCGATACTATCGACACCTGTCGATGGTATCGACCATCCATGTCACCGATCCGCGCGAAGAAATCGACGGCGATCGTGGCTTCCACGTCATCGATCCGGGTGCAGAGTCGATACCATCGACCAAAGTCGATGGTATCGACACGTCAGCGATCCGTCTTTCAATATCCAGCAATCGACGATCGTCGATACCATGTGAGGGGCGGATAGCATCGACCATCGTCGATACCATCGACTCGCGTCGATGGTATCGACGGGTTAACAGTGGCGTCGACCAAGTCTATTTAAGGAGAATCATTACGTCATTTGACGTCACACCTTCAGAGTGATCTCCTCCCTTTGCACCGAGCACTCCCCCGAGCCATCCAAGAGCGAAGACCAGCATCACCGAGCGACGATCGTCACTGAGCGGAGATTCATATCTGCATTCTGCACCGAGCTCTCTCTTTCTAATCCCTTTCTCGTCGCCAACATGGTTTATGTCACTGGAGCATCTTCTTCACGTGCGGACCCGGAGGAGATTCATGAGTTTGTGCCACCTCCTCCTGAGTCGGTTTCACGGTCGCGCATGATGCATCCTTCCACAGAGGTGAAGAAGATCTATGAGGAGATCTTAAAAAGGAAGATCGAACCCACCCGGTATGTGGACCGGGAAATGATACGAGACCTCGGATTCGAGGCCAATTTGGCCTATGTTCTGCAGGGGCAAGCGAAACGTACAAACAGGAGGCCCGATGAGTTACAGTACCATGCTGATGGCCAGCCGTTTTTCGGCGAGTGGCCAACCTACAAAGAATTGGTGGCGGAGTTCATGGCGTCACTTGACGTCTGCGTCGTGCCCAACGACGTCGTCGCCACCGACCGTGAATGGATAAAGGGTCAGGTGTCTTTCCGGCTGTACAACCGTGACTATACCCTCACGCTTCGCCAATTCAATAGGATCTTCAATTGGAATCATTCTCCATACGACCACCGGCGGCCAGATAACCACACCAACTACGACGCTCTCTTCTCCGAGTTGGTGACGGTGCCACAAGGGAGGTCGGTGAGCTACCACAACGTTGCGGTAGCTGACTTCGAGCACCTGTTTGTTCGGGTATTGCACCGGATGTTGAGTTCCACCATCTTTGCTCGAAGTGATCTGGCGCTAAGCAAATTTCAGGAGACGGATCTTTTCTTCTTATATCAGCTCCTGAAGCGCCAAGAATGCAACTGGGGTGCATTCTTTCTACAACGAGTATTGGCGGTGAAGAGGAGCACGAGAAAACCCCGATTCATTTTGGGGGGCTTGTCACCAAGATAGCCCTCTACTTGGGCTTGAATCTCGATCAGCTGACTCCTCTTTCTACGAGAAGCAAGGTCAACTTGCAACATCTACACCGAGCCAATCTCGTTCTTCTCCGAGTTGGTGTGGCTTTTGCGCATTGCCACATAAATCAAGTGTACCAGGAGTGCGCGCTACTGGATCCCATCTTCAACATCGAGGGCGCACAGCACTTCAGATGGTCGATCATAGCCATCGAATCTGATGATGAAGGCGGCAATGACGGCGGCGACGAAGGATAGGACGACGAGGCTGAGGAGGAAGAAGAGGCATTTACACCTCTTCGAGCACGAGTAGCACCCCGGAAGCGTCCTCGGATGCATCCGGGTGCGTCTTCATCATCACATCCTACGCCGCCATCACCACAGCCCTCGCAGCCTAGCGAGGATGCCTATTCCATGAAAGGCATGTACAACATGCTCCAAGATATTCAGCAGACGCAACACAGCCACACCGCTGCGTACGCCGGTATTCAAGATACCACCAACCGGCTTTTTGTCAACCAGCAGGCGATCTTCGAGAATGAACGCCTTCTTTTCGCAAATCAAGAGAACATCCATGATCGGCTGCATAGGATGGAGCAGCAGCAGCAGCCGTTTTACGATCATTACTGGAGCCAGAATTATTTTGGGGGGTATCCACAGCCTCCTCCGATGCCCCAGTATGATCCGACCTTTCAAGGGCAATACCCGTCTTGGGACCCCACGGCGCCGCAATATCCGCCTCCACCACCACAAGAGTGATCTGGTATCCCTATTCCAATCTTTAAGTTTGTTTTTTACTATGAGGCCATAGTCGAATTCAAGCTTAGGGGGGTAGTTGGAACAACTCTATCTTTTATTATTTTCAGTTTTTAGCGTTATTGCTTTTGTTCTCTTGTTATTTGTTTCTTGCAATTTTAGTTTTGTAGGATCCACGTGCTATCTAGTGTAATTGTGGACGTCATAAAAGTGTGTTATCTTGCTGTTAGTGCATGGGAAATTCAAGGGAAATTTGAAAATTTTTGTGTGTTTGGATAGCTTGTTTTGTTTGACCTTGGGCACACATCCTACGGAAATGATTGATTATGTCAACTTTAAAATAACATTTCACACCTGTACTCCTAATGATTCATGAAAGTGGATGGAAATGGTTGTTTGAGCCTAACCTAACCAAATGGTAATGAGACTTTAATTGGATGTAAGAGAGAGAACCCTCTAAACTACTACACAGGTCAGTAAGGAGGGACGCATAATATCTTTCTAAGGTTCAATCATCTAGTCTTGTGATCGTTCCACTTCATTTTTTTCTATAATCCACCTAAGAATTGGAAGTAAAGTGCAGTTTTAATTCCTTTTTGTGTGCATAGCATTTAGATAGGACTTGCATTGGTATTTTCCATATGTTTGCATAAAAAGAAAAAAAAATATAGTGATGCATGCACATTACCTTTAGGTGCATGTCATGTAGTTGCATTCATGATTTTCATGCATAAAGTATATCATGTATCTCAATTTTTCCCCAA
Organism: Alisma plantago-aquatica; assembly: GCA_963693085.1. Classification (NCBI taxonomy): domain Eukaryota; kingdom Viridiplantae; phylum Streptophyta; class Magnoliopsida; order Alismatales; family Alismataceae; genus Alisma; species Alisma plantago-aquatica. The sequence continues at coordinate 297,204,289 of OY856411.1, forward strand.
TGGTGAATTAATTGTTCCATACCTTCTAAATAGTGCAAAAAAATTTCTGAGTATGAAGAAAATAGCCCAATAAACTTATCTTTAAGCAATTATGGTTATGTGGGCTAAAAAAAAATCTGAAAATCTGCAATTGAAAAAAAAGAGAAAGTGAAATAAGAAGGAGAAAGGAACGTAATATCACTTGCATTTCAGGATAATTGAGTACATGATGTAGCTGGACTAGATATCCATCTTGTTTTGAGGTGGATGGTTAGTGCATGCATCATTCCACCCAATTTTAGGCATTAGGGCATTTCTAATGTGCACTTGCATCATATAGGACATTTTTGTATTATGCATTTTGAAACTGTACAATACTTCCATTTTCTTCCATGAGCCACCTATCTTCATCCACCCATTGCTCGGATTGGTAGGCCACCGTGAATTTCTCCTCACTAATGAATATTAGGAGAACTGCTTCCATTTAGATGGTAGTTAGAGTGAGCAACGTAGTTTAGGCGATCACAAGATGCACCAAGGATGAACCGGTGAGTTTTATTATGTTAACTGCCTTATGTGATAGTGTTCATCGGTTTGGAGGTCAATTTCTTTTATTGATGATTATTGTCGCTTTTAGGGTAATTACTGTTCTGTGGTTAGAGAAGACCGGTTTGTGAATGATCAGTGGGAGTCATATGGGATTTTGGGTTGGTTTGTTGTTTTTCAGTTGACATTTGCAATTCTATTCTAAGGATGAGTTGCTCGAGGGCGAGCAATGTTCAAGCTTAGGGGAGTTTGATGCGATGATTTTGAGTCGCATTTATAGACCTGTTTTATATGTGTTTTATGCTTTAATTAGTCATTTCTATGGTTAAATATCGCATAATTCATCCAATTTGGTCTTTGTTGCTATTTTATGTCAAATTCCCTTTATTTCATCATTTTGAGCATTAATTGTCAAATTATTATTATTTGTGTGAATTGATGTGATCTTGTCTTTGAATTTTAGGACAAATGAGTATTTGCTTCCGTCGATACCATTGACGGAAGTTGATACCATCGACGGAAGTCGATACCATCGACATGGTCACAGGTTGCCAGCCGAAAGAAGCAAGAAAAAGTCAATGGTATCGAGTCACCTTCAGGTTGTTGGCGAAGAAGCAGTCGATAGTATCGACACCAAGTTGATACCATCGACACATGGAGGCTACAGTGTCGCAAAATGACAAAACCGATGCCAAAAGGAAGTCGATGGTATCGAGATGATGTCGGGCGCGACAAAGGAAGGGTTTGCAGTCAACCGCTACTGTAGCGGGTCGATACCATCGACTCGCGTCGATGGTATCGACGTCGTAGGATATGAGTTTGCTTTCTAATGATCTCAATCGGACGGTTGGAGTTAATGAGCGACCTAATTAGGGACTTATACCTAATGACGGCCGCCCAGAAAAAGGGGGAAGCGGATTAGTCATTACACAAGTGCCGAGGAGCGAGAGAAAAAAGAACGGAGGCCAGAAGTTCATACCAGTCGATCCAGACACTGCCAAAGATGGATTTCACCACCGAGAGGCGGGAAAGCACGTGTTCTACGCAAATGATCAATCGGTTCTTCTCCGTTCAGGGGTTTTCCCTTTCTATTCACGTTTTTCATATGATTTCCCCTATTTGTACCATGTACTTGTGTGAGATGAACATGCGGGGCTAATCCCCTCCATCTTTAGGACTGGGAGTAGCCCGGGAATTCATTGTATGACAGTTTTATAATAGTAATTCATATTTTCTCTCTTAAATCTGTGGTATAGTTTCGTTTTCTCCATATATTGTTATGCTTGATCACCATAATAATAACCTAACGCCTTCAATCACTTCGACAGAAGGATTAACGGCTGAAAAGAGATGAAACCTACATTAATCGATAAATCCCTTGAACAAGGTGGTGTAAAATTAATGGTGGATACTGAGAGATCGTTCGTAATGCACTTAGTTTAGGGAATAGGTTACTACGACGGTGGAACCGACCTAAACCTAAGTAGTGAATTGCACCACGACAGTGGGCAATTCTGTTTTCAGGCCACTACCCGGATAGAGAGAGAAGATTGAGGCATTATATAAAATCTAATACAATGAATATCCACGGTGAAACCGCAATCCTAAAGATACCTTTTTTAATTGATTAAATTAACCTTTAATTGATTGTTTGCTTTGTTTTATTTTTATTTTCTTTTAATTTTGACAACAAACCCCAATTTGTTATTCGGCTTAGCTGATCGCAAATAGTTAGTAGGAGTCTCCGACAATTCTGAGTATCCCTGTGTTTGACTCGGGCCTCACAAAGGCCTGTACTACTCGACGCGTATACTTGCATTTTTAGCGCGTAGAAAAATACACGTCAGTATGTTATCATCTATGTCCTCATACCTCATAGCAACGTTCCAACTCACATCATCTTTATCCTTAGTGTATGGCATGCGTACTATCCTATCTCTCACTCCCATAATAAGAGGAAATAAGCATTTGGCTGCAGTCCAAATACAAAGTTCTTCTTGTTCCAAGAGTAGAGATGGTACATCCCACCTTGTCAGTACACCTTCAAATCTAAGTCGAAACGTGCAACTTATGTCTCAACATCACAAACATCTCGATATCAAGTTACTTCCATGGAATCCTGGTCTCAAACCTACTTGGGTCACCACACAATCCTTGGTCATCTCCTCTAGGTTTGTAGGGCGCCCGCATTTTTGGGTCATCCCTCTTCCCTTATGCATCCAGAGAGTGCCCTCCTCATCTGCCCTTTGGGTCCCATGAGTTCATGAAGGTGATCAATCTCCTAACCCATGGCCCTCAGACAATGATAGTTGTTACCTCCCGACCCTATGGTCATGTGCAACTAGGGAATTAGGCAACTCCTACTTCCATCGGGCTTATCCCTACATGGCCCTAGGATAGACTTAGGATCCTAATATAGTACATGTCCAATTTAGAACCTTACCAAAGTCTCCATCATCTCTCTCTGCATTCCTGGGTTGACTTTCATCCTTTCATAGGGGTCATGGCAACCTGCTTACCTTGGTCAGGCCCCATACTGGTTACCTCCATGGTAACACACCCACATGCACATAGAGATGGTTATCTATGGGTCTACAAGTTTATTCTCTTACTATGTACTTTTCACTTAGCTTCTCAAGATCCTATTCAGACCTCTTTAGGTTACCTCAAAAACAACACAACTGGTATACACCCTACAAAAGGGTCCCTCTCCCAGGATGGGAGGAAACTATCTCTTGATAGCAACAAAGGTCACAAACGTCCTTATGTTTAGGGTTTACATCAACATGAGCATGCTTAACCCAAACAACTACTAAGGCACAAGAAGACCACCTACTAAACCATGCTAGGTCATGCTTGTTCTCATTCCTCAACATTGGATCAATATCATACCTTCCCATGCTATCAACTTAGCTATGAGGGGTTCATCAAACATACCTTAAACTTAAGGGGTTTCCCTTTCCTCTAAACATGAGGAGTATCATACTCAAATCTATAAAAACTCATATCTCATCATGAGCATCAGGTACACCTCTTCCCTTCTTAGGCCTAGGAACCCTATGTTCACTTTTTGGGTGTCCAACTGCATGCTCAACCTCTTGACCATGAACCAAACATGTACAAGGTATGCCATGCACTTTTGGTCATCCTTCTACTCGAGCAACACTTCAGAGTGGATTCCTCCTCAAGGACAACCAACAAGGTATAAGGCCTCACAACCTGTTACTAAACCTCTTCAGGTCTAAGGAACTCTTCTTCCTAGCTCAGAAGGTAAGCACCTATTTGCATATAGGTACTAGCAACCTCATCCTCTTCCTAGGGTTTGGTTCCTCTAAAGGCAACCAAGATATCATCAGTCTCCAGGGATCATGCATGAGGCAACCACAACCATCTACTGAGGTCGCATCATCTTCAACTCCCCATTGTTCCTCATATCTCTGAGTCTAATCTTCCAACCTTCTTGCTTGGGTGCTGCTCTCTCGCTCTCTAGAGCTAACTCCACAACCAGCCTTACTACTAGAGGTCCTCTCTCCATGCATGTGGATCAAGCTCACAAGCATACCCTTACATGGGTGAAGCCTCTGTTCAAATTATGTTTGCTCAAGATTATCTATAGCCCTTTATGCTTATCTCAAGCTATCCATCATATTCTCCTGGCTAGGGTTTCAACCTAATGTCGCACTACTGATGTACTATGGGTGCATGTTATGCCCTACTCGCATAAACCCATAGGGTTTCCATAGGTTCTTCACTAACCTCATTGTTGAAGGAGCTATGCTTCACTCTAACATGCACGGCCCTCCCTAGGGTTGGGTCGCCAAGGCACTAGGTCATCCAACCTCACATGGCTCAAAACGTCATGGGCATCCAAAAGCATGTCCACACACCTGGTTTATCATGACATCTAACTCATCATGCCATCTCTCTCTCTAACCACCACTTAGGGTTAGGGTTAGCATCATCCTCAGAGAATGTGCCAGGTCTCTACTTATAATGGAGGTCTCTACCTCTAAGACTAACTTTCTCCACTCATCCTCCTGACAAGGAGGTCTAGCCTCAGGTCTCTCCTGAGGGCATGACAACATATGGCATATGACCTAAGCATGTATCTATTCTTTAGTTTACGCTTAAACTATAAAGCTTATGTCCATGACATCTTATTTACATGTTTTTCATTAATTTGGTGGAGGATTCCTTAAACTTTATCAACCTTACCCATCCCTCAAGAGGGTGAGGAAAAGAGAGAAAACTCTAATCCTTAAGGTCCTTAATAGCATTTGAATTGAGAAGGGATGAACAAGAAGAGAGAGTCCTAAAGGTATCTTATTTCGAGTCAAATCCTGAGACATTGGCCAGGCAGTCACACTAATCCGGGAGTCCTCGTATTCTGACTAGCAGTGCGGAGGAAAATCTTGCCAGCCCTCGGACATGATCCTTTTCTAGACACCTCTATTTTTTGGAAAATCCTCTAATAACTCCCTTGGGTTCTATAGAGTTTGTAAAATTTAATAATTATTAAAGATTAAATGAGGAACCTATGCTCTAATACCAAATGTAACAACCCTGCCTCCTGGTAACCCCCCAATTATGGGAGACCTGAAGGTCAGAGTCGTTATCCCAATTAACAAGATCAAATGTTCGACAAATAATCAGTAATAATTATAAAATTCTACCAAACTAAACTGAAAGCTGGAATAAAATAAAACTTTACATACCTTTTTCAAAAACTTGGATATCTAACTTCTATCCACATCTGGACTCTATTCTAACTAATCTTCCTTGCACTTTATTTCTGAATTTCACAACATGCCACTTTACTGTTTGTCCTTTTCAATTTGCACCTAAAATGCCGACAAACAAAATGTCAGTCAGCATATTGAAATATGTCGGTATGTGGGGACAACCAAAATTTCACACATATCGCTAACAATCTAAATATCACAATCAAGTTAATTAACAAGCCAATTTACGCTTTCAATGTGACATTCTCCACCACTTTTGCCCTAACCCTGGCATACACAACTTAGGGTTTCTCTTTTTCCAATGACTTAAGGCCACCTTTTCAATCCCAAGCTTGGTGTCTAGGGTCACCACTCATGGTGCCCATTAGTCATTCAATAAAGACCACCTTCTCAATCCCGAGCTTGGTGTCTAGGGTCACCACTCATGGTGCCCATAGGTCTTCCCTCCTAGTCTTGACCTTTTGGCATCATCCATCAGGGTGGCATGTAGGTGCGAGAATACACACTTCTATTATAATTGATATAACCATAGTCACTCTATAGTTGCATGAAATAAAAGTCATCCAAATAGTTATTTTCAGGCAACTGATAAAACATCCGGGAATCGGTGTGAAACTAAAGTGATTAACCATAAGCGTAACCACATACCTGTCAGGCTGACTTGAGTGCAGAAATAATCCAAGTAATCCAGTAACAAGCAAACACACAAGATGATCCTGAAATATGCATCCAATTTTCCTATCATTGATCAGGCCATCAAGGTCTATTAAACCTAGCTCGCTTCGTGGGGTTTCTAGTCCACTTTTAGGGTTTCCATTGCAATTAGGGTTTCTCTTCATTTTTACTATTTTAAACCCTAATTTTATACAATTGCTCACAAACCCTAATTATCTCATTGATTCTTCACGAAAGATATTAAGGTTACCTTTTAACAACATATAACCCTAGTTTCAGATTAAAGGCACAATTAAACATCAATTAAGTCCATTATGCCTCTTTTGCATTAAAACTACCATTTTTATCCTTTTCATTCATGACATGATCATTAGGCCCAATTATCATCTTTGGTTCCTTCCAGATTAACAACTCATGGTTCATTATGGTCTAATCCACATATGAACTCTATTTATCATTAATTCCACCTTTATCCATTAGAAAACCCTAATTACCATATTAAGGGTATTTATCCACAATTAGAAACATTTATACTCAAAATGGCTTAGAACCATCATATCTCAGCTTTATTCATGAATTTGAACAATTAAAGCCATTAAGAGTCATAATTACTAATATAAGGATTTCAAGGCACAATAAAGCTCATTTATGTACATGGAACTCTAAACTAATCCAATTACGTGCAAAGTTCATCCTTTTTGTTCTTAATGTACCTTTTTATACTTAACAGGTTAATATCAACTTTAATCATCCATTAAACCCTACTAAATGCATTAATCATCTCAAAATAGGGTTCCTTAATCATTAAAGCATTAAAGTTGATAACTTCCACTAGTTTTCAAATTGCAAGAGGAATTAGCTTCAAAACTATTTTTAATGAATTCCTCTCATTTTTCTGAGCAACTTTCATAAATTACATGCATTCATCCGAGCTACCAATAAAAGGATATGATTTTTGCAATATAAACTTACTTGGACCAATGGCAAGCTGCCACATCGTCCTACTCATGCAACGTTGCTTGGCTGTTTGAAAACATAATTGAATGACGCTATTGCCCTCATTTAAGTGATAGGATCTTTAACCCGCGGAGGGGCAAAACAGTCCAACGACCGATGGGTCGTCTTCCACCTCCAGTCAGTCGCAGCGGCCGCCGTTTGTAGCCCTATGCGGGGTTGTCCTCTCCTCCCAAGGCCACGAAACTCGCCACAAACCACCTCCCTAGGTACTCCGCCCCCTTACGCACATGGGGCGCCACTTGGTCGCAGCCAGCATGGCCGCTTTCAAGAACCTCAAGCATGCGACGTGCGACTGCTTTTGCAGCCGTGCAACCGCTGTTGCACCTTGGCTAGGGCCTGATGACGATGGCTAAGCTTCCCTTCAGCAACGTGGGGCATTGTGCTTCCATCGCATCCCCTCTGGTCTCCTTATTGCTTCATGCTCACGCTGCTCCTTGTGGTTAGGGTTTAAATACAAAAACAAGGAAGAAGAAGGGAGAAGGATGCATAGGATCCTCTTGGATTCGGCCAAGGCTTCTACCCCTTATATAGGGGAGGGTATCAAAGCCCTAGGATGCCCATCCACGAGATCCAAGCCCCCTTTCCCAAAAGGAAACCATATTCCTTCATGGAAAAGCAATCTTCTCTCTCCTATTTATCTTCTTGATAAACTATATTCTTTGGATAATTAGGAATTTGAAAATTCTCTCTCTTATTCTCTTTATGCTTTACTTTTAATCCATTGACATGAATTTATATTTCCTTTTAGTAGAAAATACCTCCTTTTTAACAATGCCACAAAATCCATTAATTATGTATCACATTATCCTCTTATTTTGTATTATTTATATTTTCTCTTTCTTTTTCTCCATTTCTTATTAATAATGGAGTTTCTTTTGTCTTATCCTTGTTATTGGGCCCAATAGTCAATAAATCCCACAAAACAACCAATAAGGCTATTATAAACGAAATCTTTTATTCAAAATTTATCATTATTTGTTCAAATATCTTTAATAGTAGAATTGTTCTTTATTGATCCATATGAGGGGAGCAAACAAGAATCAAAGTGACCTTTTACATACATGCTACATATAACCAAAAAGTTACTAGTTTGAGGTTAGGATGAGGCCCAAGGTCATTAGATTCCAAAATTGCTTCTTAGAATCATGGTTCATCCTTTATATCCAAAATAAGGCACGAGTTCAGCTGGGGTCACTGATGAGGAATAGAGGTAATTAGGACCCTCATATAGATCAATAAAGAATAAGTCTACTGATTTTATGATTATGAGAATGGATAAACATTAAAGGTACACTATTTATCAAAAAGATGCACTAAAAGTGTTAAATATAATCAATGTTGCCATCTTTTAGAAAAACAGAGAACCTGAAAAGAAATTGGGGCCTAAAACTATTATCAAATTGTACGTCTCGTCGAGCTGACGAATTTGATATATAATTTTGCCCAATTTGGGCTTAGGAGTTGAGAGATAAACATTTTAGAAGATTTGATTGAGAACTATATAGATGGGAGGTGACATTACCAAGATTATTTCAAGGTTGATCTTGACCCTTGCTGCTTGATCTGGCGGCCGCATCTCGCCCCACTCCACCGCGCTACTGGGCCGCTCGTCTGCTGATCCCACCGTGATGGTGCGTCTGGAAGACGCCATCCACCGCTCCCCACCACTTCCACTGCCTGGGTCACGATATATAGCAAGCATTATATATTACATTGCCTTATTCTCTAGGGTTAGCTATTTTCATAAGAAATCTAAGATTCAAAATTATCAAGGGAACCACACACTAGGTGACTTAACTCATATACTTAGGAGTAATCTAGCCAGGGACTCATCATCATGTATTTTATCGTGCATATTTTTCAACATTTCACATATGTTGGAGTTTAGGTACTCTAACCTTCTCCCATGGCGGGTTGACTCATATCAAGAGGTCACCCTTTTGATATGTCCCATGCTAGAGGTCTTCCTTTGTAAATAGATTGAGCCCATGTTGGTCTCCAACCATATGTCATATATCGTATCTCAACATATGCAAGACTAGGCACAAACAGGCATGCCAACTCACTAGATACGTTTAGTACATCAACGGAGTCATGTTACCATACATGGGGCCAGGTCTAGCTAGGGTTGCATAATTAAACTCATTTCATATGGTCAGACATACTTGAATAATCTTGAAACATCTCATAATCATCACATCAAAACCATCATTTTTGTCATCATTATTATCATCGTCGTCGTCGTTGTCATTATCATCATCATCATCATCATCTTCAACGTAGGTCATCTAGGCTACTTACTAGTTTAACCTTTATCATGGCTCTGGAAAACTATAGAGACTACAAGTATCATCTAAACTCTCTAATCTAGATGGATGTTACATCTCTTTCTCTTAGGCTACGTGGACACTAACTTCCTTTCTGTGTGTGGTAACATTATTCATGTGTTCATATATTAATACTTGAAACAAGTTTTCTCCAACGTTGAAACATGTGAGGAAATCCACCATACTCCATTCGGTTCAAACCTAAACCAAAATGAGTTACCACACTCATTAGGAAGTCTAGTTCCATGACCCCTAGAGAACTAGTAAGAACATGGTGCAAACCTATGTAGCTACCCCAAGAACATACCACGAACATATGTCTAGGGTTGTAGTAAGAACTCCCTTTTCTCACCTTCCTGAACCTACAACCCATACTACAGGAAAGAAAGAGAAGGAAAGAAGGCTCTAAGGATTACACAAGTATACACCTAGTTATACAACATCTAGGTTCTAAACTAGAGGATAAGACATCTTAGTCCACAAAGGACAACTCATTAAGTTTCTAGGTTTGAGATGTAAGGTTGTGTTTAGTTTGTGTTTCATGTGAGCAACGTTGGTCTAGTTATTGTTCATGCTCTGGTACTATCTTTCGCATAACAGATATCACAGTCCCATGAACCAAACGAATACTAAAGACAACATGCAGAAGCGTGAAATGTTTAGCATACATGAAAAAATAACAAGATATAGGAACCACAAATAGTCTCAACATTCAACAAGATATATTAAACCGTCTTATTACAAGCTTTCCATTACATATTCAAGAGTACAATTTCTACTAGTCTGCTCATTTACTAGGGATCCTACAAAAAGTACACCTAATATAGCTCACCAAGCCCATCAACTTCTAGCCATCTCTGAACCTATAAAATACATGAAATAAGGGGGGTCAAGCATACAAGGTGTCGCGTATAGGGATAAAAGATACATATACATAATATTTGCATAATTTGAAAAGAGTACAGAAGTAAACGAGCAAGAGTAAACAAGATAAGTACTTAGAAAAACACGAGCCCATGTATTATGTCATTTCACTCCAATTATACCATCACGTCATGTATTCATAAGGCCTTTGATCAACTTCCCATAGGCAAGATTTGTAAGGGTGCTCAATATTAGATAACCCTTGTATACGTGAGGGACCTAGAGGCCATTGCCAAGAGCTAACCCTATTTCAACATTGTATAATGGAGTTTCAATATTATGTTTGAAAGTTATAAAACTATGATACGAGACAAACATCATACAAAAACTAGAATACGACATGGCAATATTTGAGCAAGCAAACAAGCATACATATGTATTACATTTCAAGCAAGAAATCCATATTCATATAATTATTTAAATCTAGTACTTGATTTAAAGATTTCAAAGCCTATCCTTGACTATCTAGATCACAAGCCAAACCTGATAAAGCATAAGATTGTATACAAGCATTAGATTCTTATCATTAATCCTAAATAGCTTCGTTTTAGGGTTTTGGCCAAGTTAGGTTCCAAGCTGGTTACATAAAGGTTTGATGATCTTTTAATGAACTAGAGGTCATCAAGAAAGTGTGGTCCAAGTTTTATGCCATTTTGAGGTTCCATTCATTTTATATGTTCATTACAAGATTCAAGTCACTTACTTGCATTTTAGGGTCAAAAGATTCATGATATGGAAACCAAGGCCAAGTGTCATCGAGATACAAGAGCCAATCATAAAGATCATTTAGATTAGCAAGATATAGACAAAAATATCATGTTCAAGATGAGGTGCATGTGCCCAAGTCTGGGCATCATAAGATTCCCCATTGTCAACGTGCATTCCAAAAACCAACACATAAGACATAGGTCATAAGGTACCAACATATGGGATAGATGGTACATTCATACCACTGGGATCATAAAGTATATAACATCTCTAATTGGAGAGGGTAAGACATGAGACAAGTATCCACATTAAGAAATCAAGCATGAGAACATAATTCACGTCACCTATGCCACTGTAGACAAAAGAGGACTACAAACACCATAATAGAGAAAGAGGATGGATCATAGTTAGTAAATTCACAACACATCATAATGTTATTAATTTCAAGGATAGAACATAGTTTGATGCCTCGAGTACGCCAATCATAGAATTAGAATCATGTATAACCATTCATCCTCATAGACGGGGTACATTTATGCATTTAGGGCCATACGAGGGGAACAAACAAGAACCAAAATGACCTTTTAAATACATACTACATATAACCAAAAAGTTACTGGTTTGAGGTTAGGATGAAGTCCAAGGTCATTAGATTCCAAAATTCCTTCTTAGAATCATGGTTCATCCTTTATATCCAAAACAAGGCACATGAGTTCAATTAGGGTCATTGTTGAGGAATAGAGGCAATTAGGACACTCATACAGGTCAAGAAAGCATAAATCTACTGATTTTATGATTATGAGAATGGATAAACATTAAAGGTACACTATTTATCAAAAAGATGCATTAAACGTGTTCAATATATTCAATGTTGGTATCTTTTAGAAAAATAGGGAACCCAAAAAGGAACTAGGGCCTAAACCATGCTCAAATTGTAGGTCTCGTCGAGCTGATAAATTTGATATATAATTTTTTCAAATTTGGCCTTAGGAGTTGAGAGATACGAATTTTAGAAGATTTGATTGAGAACTATATTGATGGGAGGTGACATTACCAAGATTATTTTGAGGTTGATCTTGACCCTCACTTCTTGATCCCACGGCCGCGTCCGGCCCTGCTCCACCGCGCTACCGAGCCGCTTTCGTGTTGATCCCACCATGGCTGTGCGTTTGATAGACGCCATCCACTGCACCCCACCGCTTCCACTACCTGGGTCACGAGCACTCGTGTCGCTGTGGCTTCCAGCCATTGGCTGGCCGGGTCAATCGACCCATTGACTGGCCCCGTCAAAGAGAGAGAGGGAGAGAGGGGTTCCTGTGTGTCGTTCTCACATGGAGCGATGCTCCTGTGAGCCTGTTTCCGACTTGGTGGTACGAGGTACCAAGAGGCCATAGAAGGTCCCGATTCAACCGCCAAAATGGCTGTCCAGCCTCGCTATGGCTGAACGAACTCGGTTCCAGCCTTGGAATCCACCGAGGAGGCCCGAGGGGGCTGTGACCCTTGCAGCCATGGTGGCGCCACCTTAGGGTTAGGGGAAAAAGGAAAGGAAATCTGGAGGCCGTCTAGGGCACTGGAGAGACCAAAAAGAAGGGGAAAACGAGTGGAATGGAGCAAGTGTGTGGCTCAGCTACTCAATTGCACAAAGAAGAGTCGGGAGTACCGTTGATTGGTTGCCCCTAAAGCCTCCTGCTACATGTTCAGTGATAATGTATGGACCAAGGTAGATGACGAAGGAGAGCCGTTGGATGGAGGGTCCATCGTGGTTTGAGAGAGATCTGAGGGTTGTGTGGTGTTGTGCCCACCTACCCCTGCTAGGTGAGAAAATGGGTCGTGGGTCACATTAGGCCCAAAAAACACAAAATCATGTAAAAAATGAATAAAATCAAGTGAGAGGAAGTCAAAATTGAATGGCCATAACTTTGGACTCGTAGCTCCGATTTGGGCGATTTTAGGACCGTTGGAAAGATAATTGAGAGAAAACAACATGTTTTATAACATGGAGCCAAAATACCATATAGATGAGATTCAAATTTCATTACACAATGTTGATAGGTTAAGGAATGATTCTTAGCTCAAAAGTGAAAGATAAAGCCATACATTGTGAAATTGATCACTGTAGTGGCGAAATTGGAATATCACAACTCTCAAATTATAAAATTTACATCAAATCGAGTAATAGACCACTTAATGAGATAGAAACATAGTAAGATAGGAGAGAGAAAATCTAGGTTGTCACATCCTTCCCTCCTTAAGAGAAAATTTTGTCCTCAAAATTCGTCCAAGATCATAAACAAGACTCAAAGTCAAAATCAATTGAGTCTAGGTATCTAACCGTGGTTGTCAAGGCATTCACCATAATTATATGCACACTTTGGTTATCATCATCAAGGGTGTACTCATCTCTATTATATACATACTACTTAGTGTTCCATCACATTATGATATCATCATGTCATTGGGGTTTTCCAATCCCTCGCCATCCCTACATTAGGGTTTTTATTTATATCTTCATATGATACCAATGTTTATTATCGAAATCTTTATTATCAATTTTCAAATGAACATCTTCACAATTGTGACTTCCAAAAGATATCATCATTGAACATGTATATTTCATCATTATACAAGATTTCGTGCATGTTTTACTTTCCCCAAATTCACTCATCAATAATTATGTTCTTTATCCCTCATTAGGTTTGAAATTTAGCAATTTATTCATCATGTTATTCGATTTAAGCCCCTAGGATATTGAGTTCATCATTTTCATTTGGGTACGAGATTAGGCATGTTACCCTTGTTTATTCAATCTAACATCCCTAAGCATCATCGTACAAGGCTCATGATTCCATATCTAGATATCTTTTATTTAAGGTATGATTTCATATTAGGTCTAGTGTATGAGAGTGACTTATCATATATATATATATATATATATATATATATATATATATATATATATATATATATATATATATATATATATAGAGAGAGAGAGAGAGAGAGAGAGAGAGAGAGTCAGGCTAGAATACACTCGAGTGTACGGATCGCACGAATACACTCAAGTGTGTTTGCATATCAAGACTATTTTTTGCAAAATGTAAACCGTTGATCTTCACCGTCATACTATAACTAGGCTACATACAAATTTTGAGCCCATTTGGATGAGTGTAAGTCATTTATCCAAGGGCAACAAAATCGACGCGCAAAACTAATTTGAAATGCATAATTTTTGAGGTCTTCATAACATGAGATATACATATCCAAATGTCCTCAAATTTTGCATATGAGTTGTTCACAAGATTTTTAAGAAGATCAACGGATTAGATTTTCAAAAAAAATATTGCATCATGAAAAACTACTTGAGTGTATTCCGCTCCAGATACACTCGAGTGTATTCTAGCCTGACTCTCTCTCTCTCTCTCTCTCTCTCTCTCTCTCTCTCTATATATATATATATATATATATATATATATATATATATATCAAGTTTTAACGTAAGTGAGATACTCCCTTTATCAAGCATCACTCTAGGAACAACTTTATTATCAATGTCAAGGTTCGTAATTATCTCACTTGTATCTAGAATAAGATCCACAAGCTCAAGCTGCTAAAGTTAAGGCTTATCTATGTCAAGGAAAAACATCCTTACCACCAACATACACCCATTTCAAACTTTTACCCAACATACCAAATCAGAGCAAACATAAGATTTCTTTACTTCAAACCACTAACCTGAGTATGAGGCTAATCATGGAGATCATATGTCGTGTACATTGTCGCAGGGTCTTAATACATCTCCTTCACATATATAGCAAACATCATATATTACATTGCCTCTTTCTCTAGGGTTAGATCTTTTCATAAGAAATCTAGGGTTCAAAATTATCAAGGGAACCACACACTAGGTGACTCAACTCATATACTTAGGAGTAATCAAGCTAGGGACTCATCATCGTGTATTTCATCATGCATATTTTTCAAAATTTCACATATGTTGGAGTTTAGGTACTCTAACCTTCACCCATAGCGGGTTGACTGATATCAAGAAGTCACCCTTTTCGTATGTCCATTCTAGAGGTCCTACTTTGTAAAGAGATTGCGGCCCTATTGGTCTCCAACCATATATCATATATCATATCAAGACATATACAAGAATAGGCACAAATAGACATGTCAACTCACTACCTACGTTTAGTACATCAACCGAGTCATGTTACCCTACATGGGGCTAGGTCTAGCTAGGGTTGCATAATTAATTTCATTTCATATCATCAAACATATTTGAATCATCTCATAATTATCACATCAAAACCATCATTGTCGTCATCATCATTATCATCATCATCGTCGTCGTCATCATCATCATCATCATCATCATCATCATCATCATCATCATCATCATCATCATCATCATCATCATCATCATCATCATCATCATCATCATCATCATCATCATCATCATCATCATCATCATCATCATCATCATCATCATCATCATCATCATCATCATCATCATCATCATCATCATCATCATCATCATCATCATCATCATCATCACCATCATCATCACCATCACCATCATCATCGTCGTCGTCATCGTCATCATCATCATCATCATCATCATCATCATCATCATCATCATCATCATCATCATCATCATCATCATCATCATCATCATCATCATCATCATCATCATCATCATCATCATCATCATCATCATCATCATCATCATCATCATCTTCAACGTAGGTCATCTAGGCTACTTACTAGCCTAACCTTTATCATGGCTCTAGACAACTCTAAAGACTACAACTATAATCTAAACTTTATCCTCTACACTTGTGATGACCCTAATTTTAGGATTATGATACCCAATTTAATATTTTAAGACCATGAGAGTCATGTAGATGATTGATTCCAAATTGAGAAGTTGGTTACTCAATTATGAAATTATTTTCAGCTAAAAGGTATGATTCTAGAGATTTTTGATGATGAGGATTACATGAACATTTGGATGATTCAGACCTTTCTATTATAGGATGTGAAAGTTTAAATTCAGACAGTTGATTGGATACAAATGGTAACATGTATTTGTGGAGTATGTTTTGGGTTCAGATTCAAATCTCAATAACATTCCACGTTTTAGTTTCCTTGAGGTTGTGTGGCCCATCCTAGCTACAGAATTGAACATAGAAGCTTTGACCCTAGGATGATCATCATGTGGTATGTGGATCCTCTCTCACCTCCGATATGAGTGAAGTTGTTAGAGATAAGTGGATGGTGACTTGGCAATCTGAACCTTGGGGAGCCAATTTGACCGAGCCAATAGATCCGTAGTTGAAGGATATTCTCAACTGCCTGTATATCATGGGAAACAGAAGAGTGGGGCAGTCAGTCATTCCTCACCAGTTCTGAAAGAGGTGCCACTGAGACTGAGTCTCCCAGACTCACGCTCACACAGGGAGCCTAGAGCCCAACCAGACAGCGGGCAACAGACCGTGGCGGCAGTCCGTGTGGGAGGGAGGGTGCACCTCTGAAGCCTCCTCGTCGTGGAAAGAAGCTAAGAATAGAAGGGGAGAACCTGAGGCACTAGGCCGGCGGAAATCCAAAAGGTCTGCGAGGGAAGGTTGTGTGGCAGTAGAATTGGTGGCGAGATCCTTAATCCTACAAGGAGGAGCCAACATTGGCGAGCTTTAGAGCATGGAAGCCTTAGGCGGCAATGGGTGGCAGTGACCTCACGAAGGTGGAGCGTTGGAGCAGACCTGGCCACGACGGCACCTAGGTCGAGCGGGAGGGCTGGAGAGGAGAAGATCGAGCACTCTAGATCTGCTGTTTCCCAACGGGAGGAGGTGACCGAGATCCCAATGGTGGAGGATCTGTTACAGTCCTCACGTACGAAATGGACGACGCCGCAGTCATCAGGCTACGGCGGCGGCGCTACAGCTGAGAACCCAGCCCTCACGCACGAGCCTGGAGTGGGAGAAGGAAAAGCCTCTGGCGGGACTTCCTTATCGTGGTCCAGTAAACCGGCCATGGGTACAAACACGGACCGAGGATGAGGGTATCAGAGCCTATTCCTCGTTGGAGCTCTGCTCCACGGTGGCAGTGTTGGGCGGAAGCAAGCCCACGCTCGCGGGCGCAACCTAAGATCAGGAGAAGACGTCAGGCGGTAGGGAGAGGAGACAATGACGATTGGGTTCACTCAGACCAGAACTAAGCTGACTAAATCCCAGAACAGACCACCGGTTCAACCGAGAAGATAGGTGCCCCACTGCGTAGCCACGTGGTAGTCCCCGATTGGCCATAAAAAGGTAAATCTTCAATAATGTTCAGATCTTACAAAATTCATAGAAAATAGCTCGTTTATCAGAAAAATACATATAATATACCAAAATTCTCAGAAAATTGAGTAGAACACAGTAGAATGATAATATCAGGCTTTTGATGCATTAATATCAGTGATATCATGTAAGGTGTGCAATGCTTGTTTAATGGATAATAAATATCAAACGATGTTCTAAAATTTTGATAACATGTCAGTAAGTCTATAATCATGTTTATAATGCATATGATGTTAGATATGGTCATGTTGATGTACGAAACCATATAATTTGATTAATATGGATAATTAGGGCTAATAACACTAAAGATAATGTATTAAATGCATACATGCTCAATAAATGATGAGATCTACAGAAAACCCTCATATCTGTAACTGGAATATAATATATAAATCTGAGATCAGTTATATCCATAGAATTCATGTTATATGAAGATGACCCTTAATACATGGGTTGTAACCCTAAATTGAATAATGCATATAAACTAGGGTTAATATGTGCACACAAAAAAAGATATGGAACCTAATATTCAGATAATGAACTCTAATCTAGAACATGACATCAGTAAGATAAATATAAGACAAGAATACAAGTAATCATGAGGATATCAGAATGAGATAGGCAAACCCTAAAATGGATATAAATAAGGTTAATGATGATGAGAACCTGATGATAGTATATGATCTTTTCTTGATCAGGTGATGACCAGATTATCTAGATGATCATGGATGTATAAGAAATCTCTGAACTCAGGTATGTGGGCTTTATCTAAGTATATGACTTGTTTTCTTGTGTGCAATAGCGATGATGTATTGCTTGTCTTTATTTGAGAATATTTCTTGGATGTACTATGATTATAATATCTTCGCCATGTCAATATGAACAACAAAGAATATAGATGGTTTGTAGCTACTGAGTGGATATATGCTCTCTCTCTCTCAATCCACTCTCTCTTCCTCTAAATATAAGGTCGGCACTTGGTCCCCATAGCCCAAGGGATGGGGAAAAATTAAGTGCGACACCTCCCTCCCTCTCCTCTAAATATAAGGTCGGCACTTGGTCCCCATAGCCCAAGGGGTAGGGAAAAATGAATTGCGACACTGCTTAGTAGTACAAACGCATCAAAAGACATCTAAAAATATGTGTTTACCTGATTATCACTTTAAACAATGTTTTCTTTTACTCTTTCTTTCTCAAGATTATTTCAATTATGCAAGCATATTAGTATGTATCTTTCTACGTGCACAACACCTTGTGTGTTGATTCGTTGTTTTACGTATGTTTTAGGTTCAGAGATATCTTGGGATAAAAGATGGGAAGTGAGCAGTTGTCCAGGTTTACCTATTGTCTAAGATCCTATTAGCATACATGTTCAGACTTGTAGAATTTTCATTCAATATGTAACTGTAAATCATTTTGTAATAATTCATATTGTATAAATATGTATGTTGAATGTTGAGTATGTTATGGTTGTATGTTCATGTATGCGTATTATGCTTCCGCATCGCTTTTTGATATGATTGCTAACATTTTCGGATTTTGTCTTCTCATCTCCATGGGGTTTTGAGAAGGTGAAAATCCAGGGACGTTACAGTTGGTATCAGAGCATGAACAATAGCTACACCTGACAATTGCTCACCATGAAACATAAAATTAAATTTCATCTCTCACTTTAAATCTTAAAAACTTAGTAAGTTGTTCTATAGGAATAAGGTTTGACTTAGCCTCTAAGTTAGAACCTAGATGTTCGAGAACTAGGTTTAGACAAGTGTGAGAAACCCTTTGCATATAGAGCTCATATGTATTGGGTAGCTACACTAGTCTACATCTCGTTCTCACAATTTCACTAGGTTACATGACACTTGACTATCTACTGTGTGTGGGACACTCGTTTTGCTGATTTGGTTTTGTTTTCCAATCGGCTCGAGCCTCGACAGTTTGCTCTGATGACTTCTTTCTCATAGAAAAACTATATAATATTTTATTATATATATGCAAATATAAAAATGTGTCCCTCACACTGAAGAATAGTTAGTGTTCATGCAACCTAAGTGAAAGGGAGTGACATCAGTATAGAAGAGAGAATAGATCTAGATTAGAGATGTCTAGAGCGTCATAAGATTATGTGATAGATAGATAGACAAAAGAAAGATGAAGGAAATAAGCATATAGAATCTTATCAAACTTTGATCTATGATGGTATAAGTTTCCTTATTAAGATTTGAGTTGTATATGAGCCGAATCCACTCTTAGAGGATCTATGCTAAGTCATAATGATGAAAGTACATTCCCTTTTTCTACTTAAGATAAGCTAAGTTAAAGATAGAGATGAGTGTGCATGAGCCTCAAGCTCATATACAAGGAGGACGTCTAGTGGTAGGATGAGATATGTGGTGAACTCTAGAGGGAGTAAGACCCACAGGGAGAAGGTCATAGGACCTAGCCTCCAATATATGAGATATGTGTTAAGAAATAAAAATTATCCTACACTAGAATACTCTTGAGTGTTGAGTTGAGTCCTTATGCATGATTCAAATCTATATGTGAGAATTGGGTAAAAGAAAAGGATGGGTAGATGACCCATATGATAAAGTTAATCCTTTGGCTGAGTTAGGTCCTAGCTAGAGTGACATATTTTGTGAATCTCATCATTAGTTGCATGTGAGGTAATATATGAACTCTAGTTATGAGAGTATGATGCTTTGTGCAAAAGATACTCAAAAATACAATTCTCCCTTCTTCTTCTCTTTCTTAATATATGATGATAGAAACCTCACTTGAGTTATATAGATGATTTATATATGAGGAGTCACTCGTATAAGCTTGACCTATTCTATATTTCCCCCCCTATATCATACATGTAGCACCCAAGATTGAAATCATTATAAGTTTGACAATAAAATATTCTCTTTCCCTTCATATGAAACATGAAAGATATGATGCTGAGATCATGGGATAAACTTAGTATATTCTCTTTTTCCCTTCACATAATACATGCAAGACATAAAAAGTTGAACTCATGAACTTGATATAAAGATATTTTTGGATCATAGGATATATGATCAGAAATATAGTTCGTAACTTTGATCCTTCTCAATGTATGCTTCTAAGTTGATTATAAATATCACACCATAGGGTGAAACCCTAATGGTCAAACATGTTACGTAAGCCCTTCTTAAGTAGAAAAAAAAATTCTAATATCAAGGGTGAAGATAAATCTACTCTAATCCTGAAATCATTGAAGATGTCAATGATGTTAGATTTGAACGATCTGAATACCATGGCATATAAATGAATTCCTCTTGAACTTTAAAGGTATGAACAAAACCCGTATCCTTAGGGGTGATGTAATCCTAAGATAACATAATATCATGTTATGGATAAGACATTAAGTGATGCTTCCACATATATAAGGTGGGGTGGACAAACCCAATAATCTTTGGACCCTAAGCTGACAACTTAGAGTGCATGCAACTATGGTGGTCTTTGGAACCTAGAAGTGGTGACCTATATGAAGTTGAACTTTATGATTACCACTTAAGTATGAGATTAGTTGAATTTTGAGGACAAAATTCCTTATAAGGTGGGGTGAATGTGATGACCCCAATTTTAGGATTATGATACCCAATTTAATATTTTAAGACCATGAGAGTCATGTAGATGATTGATTTCAAATTGAGAAATTGGTTACTCAATTATGAAATTATTTTCAGCTAAAAGGTATGATTCTAGAGATTTTTGATGATGAGGATTACATGAACATTTGGATGATTCAAACCTTTCTATTATAGGATGTGAAAGTTTAAACTCAGACAGTTGATTGGATACAAACAGTAACATGTATTTGTGGAGTATGTTTTGGGTTCAGATTCAAATCTCAATAACATGCCACGTTTTAGTTTTCTTGAGGTTGTGTGGCCCATCCTAGCTACAGAATTGAACATAGAAGCTTTGACCCTAGGATGATCATCATGTGGTATGTGGATCCTCTCTCACCTCCGATATGAGTGAAGTTGTTAGAGCTAAGTGGATGGCGGCTTGGCAGTCTGAACCTTGGGGAGCCAATAGATCTGTAGTTGAAGGATATTCTCATCTTCCTGTATATCATGGGCAATAGAAGAGTGGGGCGGTCAGTCATTCCCCCCCCCCCTCACCAGTTCTGAAAGAGTCACCACTGAGACTGAGTCCCCCAGAATCATGCTCGCACGGGGAGCCTAGAGCCCAGCCGGACAGTGGGCAACGGACCGTGGCGGCAGTCTGTGTGGGAGGGAGGGTGCACCTCTGAAGCCTCCTCGTCGTGGAAACAAGCTAAGAACAGAAGGGGAGAACCTGAGGCACTAGGCCGGCGATAGTCCAAAAGGTCTACGAGGGAAGGTTGTGTGGTAGTAGCGTTGGTGGTGATATCATTAATCCTACAAGGAGGAGCCAACATCGGCGAGCTTTAGAGCATGGAAGCCTTCAACGGCGATGGGTGGCAGTGACCTCATGAAGGTGGAGCGTTGGAGCAGACATGGCCACGACGGCACCCCGGTCGAGCGGGAGGGCTGGAGAGGAGAAGATCGAGCACTCTGGCTCTGCTATTTCCCAACGGGAGGAGGAGGCGACCGAGATCCCAGTGGTGGAGCCTCTGTTACGGTCCTCATGCAAGAAACGGACGATGTCGCAGGCATCAGGCTACAGCGGCGGTGCTACAGCTGAGAACCCAACCCTCATGCACGAGCCTGGAGCGGGAGAAGGAAAAGCCTCTGGAAGAACTTCCTTATCGTGGTCCAGTAAACTAGCCATGGGAACAAACACGGACTGAGGACGAGGGTAGCAGAGCCTATTCCTCGTTGGAGCTCTGCTCCACGGTGGTAGCGTTGGGCAGAAGCAAGCCCACACTCGCGGGCGCAACCTAAGATCGCGAGAAGACGCCAGGCGGTAGGGAGAGGAGACAGTGACGGTTCGGTTCACTCAGACCAGAACTAAGCCGACTAAATCCCAGAACAGACCACCGGTTCAACCGAGAAGATAGGCACCCCACTGCGTAGCCACGTGGTAGTCCCCGATTGGCCATAAAAAGGTAAATCTTCAATAATGTTCAGATCTTACAAATTTCATAGAAAATAGCTCGTTTATCAGAAAAATACATATAATATACCAAAATTCTCAGAAAATTGAGTAGAACACAATAGAATGATAATATCAGGCTTTTGATGCATTAATATTAGTGATATCATGTAAGGTGTGAAATGCTTGTTAATGGATAATAAATATCAAACGATGTACTAAAATTTTGATAACATGTCAGTAAGTCTATAATCATGTTTATAATGCATATGATGTTAGATATGGTCATGTTTATGTACAAAACCATATAATTTGATTAATATGGCTAATTAGGGCTAATAACACTAAAGATAATGTATTAAATGCATACATGCTCAATAAATGATGAGACCTACAGAAAACCCTCATATCTGTAACTAGAATATAATATATAAATATGAGATCAGTTATATCCATAGAATTCATGTTATATGAAGATGACCCTTAATACATGGGTTGTAATCCTAAATTGAATAATGCATATAAACTAGGGTTAATATGTGCACACAAAAAAAGATATGGAACCTAATATTAAGATAATGAACTCTAATCTAGAACATGACATCAGTAAGATAAATATAAGGTAAGAATACAAGTAATCATGAAGTTATCAGAATGAGATAGGCAAACCCTAAAATGGATATAAATAGAGTTAATGATGATGAGAACCTGATGATAGTATATGATCTTGTCTTGATCAGGTGATGACCAGATTATCTAGATGATCATGGATGTATAAGAAATCTCTAAACTTAGGTACGTGGGCTTTATCTAAGTATATGACTAGTTTTCTTGTGTGCAATAGCTATGATGTATTTCTTGTCTTTATTTGAGAATATTGCTTGGATGTACTATGATTATAGTATCTTCGCCATGTCAATATGAACAATAAAGAATATAGATGGTTTATAGCTACTGAGTGGATATATGCTCTCTCTCTCTCTCAATCCACTCTCTCTTCCTCTAAATATAAGGTCGACACTTAGTCCCCATAGCCCAAGGGGTAGGAAAAAATGAAGTGCGACACCTCCCCCTCTCTCATCTAAATATAAGGTCGGCACTCGGTCCCCATATCCCAAGGGGTAGGGAAAAATGAAGTGCGACACTTCTTAGTAGTACAAACACATCAAAAGACATCTAAAAATATGTGTTTACCTAATTATCACTTTAAACAATGTTTTCTTTTACTCTTTCTTTCTCAAGATTATTTCAATTATGCAAGCATATTAGTATGTATCTTTCTACCCACGTGCACAACACCTTGTGTGTTGATTCGTTGTTTCATTTATGTTTTAGGTTCAGAGCTAGCTTGGGATAAAAGATGGGAAGTGAGCAGTTGTCCAGGTTTACCTATTGTCTAAGATCCTATTAGCATACATGTTCAGACTTGTAGAATTTTCATTCAATATGTAATTGTAAATCATTTTGTAATAATTCATATTGTATAAATATGCATGTTGAATGTTGAGTATGTTATGGTTGTATGTTCATGTATGCGTATTATGCTTCCGCATCGCTTTCTGATATGATTGCTAACATTTTCAGATTTTGTCTTCTCATCTCCATGGGGTTTTGAGAAGGTGAAAATCTGGGGACGTTACAACAATGATGTTACATCTCTTTCTCTTAGGCTATGTGGACACTCACTACCTTTCTGTGTGTGATAACATTTTTCATATGTACATATATTAATACTTAAAATAAGTTTTCTCCAACATTGAAATAGGCAAGGAAAACCACCATACTCCATTCGATCAAAACCAAAACCAAAACAAGTTACCACACTCATTAGGTAGTCTAGTGCCATTACACCTAGAGAACTAGCAAGAATATGGTGCAAACCTGTGTAGCTACCCCAAGAACATACCACGAACATATGTCTAGGGTTGTAGTAAGAACTCCCTTTTCTCACCCGTCTGAACCTACATCCCATACTGTAGGACAGAAGGAGAAGAAAAGAAGGCTCTAAGGATTACACAAGTCTACACCTAGTTCTAGAACATCTAGGTTCTAACCTATAGGCTAAGTCATCTTAGTCCACAATGGACAACTCATTAAGTTTCTAGGTTTGAGATGAAAGGTTATGTTTTGTTTGTGTTTCATGTGAGCAATGTTGGTCTAGTTATTGTTCATGCTCTGATATCATCTGTCACGAAATCGAAATCCTAGTCCCATGAACCAAACAAATACCAAAGACAACACGCGAAAGTGTGAAATGCTTACCATACATGAACAAATAACAAGATAAAGGCACCAACAATAGTCTCAGCATTCAACAAGATATATTAAACAACATTGTCTTATTACAAGCTTTCCATTACATCTTCAAGAGTACAATTTTTACCAGTCTTCTCTTGTACTAGGGATCCTACAATAAGTACACCTAATATATCTCACCAATCCCATCAACTTCTAGCCATCTCTAAACCTATACAATACATGAAACAAGGTGGGTCAAGAATACAAGGTGCCGAGCTCAGGGCTAAAAGATACATATACATAAGCATTGCACAATTTGAAAAGAGTACTGAAGTTAATGAGCAAGAGTAAACAAGATAAGTTCTTAGAAAAATGAGAGCCCATGTTTTATGTCATTTCACTCCAATTATACCATCATATCATGTATTCATATGTCCTTTGATCAACTTCCCAGTGGAAGGATCCGTAAAGGTGCTCAAGATTAGCTATCCCTTTTATATGTGAGGGACCTTGAGTCCATTGCCAATATCTAACCCTATTTCAACATTGTATAATGGAGTTTCTATATTATGTTTGCAAGTTATAAAACCACGATATGAGAGAAACATCGAGTACATACTAGAATACTACATGGCAATATTTAAGCAAGTAAACAAGCATACACATGTAACACATTTCAAGAAATAAAGCCATAGACATGTAATTATTTAAAGCCCATACCTCATTCAGAGATTTCATAACCTATACTTGACCATCTAGATCACAAGCCAGAACTGATAAAGCATAAGATTGTATACATGCATTAGATTCTCATCATTAACCCAAAATAGCTTCATTTTAGGGTCTTGGCCAAGTTTTTTTCCAAGTTGGTTACTTAGAGGTTTGATGATCTTTTATTGAACTAGAGATCATTAAGAAGTTGTGGTTCAAGTTTTATGTCATTTTGAGGTTCCATTCATTTTATATGTTCATTACAAGATTCAAGTCACTTGCATTTTAGTCAAAAGACTCATGATATGGAAACCAAGGCCAAGTGTCATAGAGATATGAGAGTCAAGCATAAATATCATTTAGATTAGTAAGATATAGATAAAAATATCATGTTCAAGATTAGGTGGATGTGCCCAAGTCTGGGCATCATAGGATTCACCATTGTCAATGTGCATTCCAAAAGCGAACACATAAGACATAGGTCATAAGGTACCAACATATGGGATAGATGGGACATTCATAACACGGGGATCATAAAATATAGGACATCTCTGATTGGAGAGGGTAAGACATGAGACAAGGATCCACATCAACAAATCAAGCATGAGATCATAAATCAAGTCACCTATGTCACTTTAGACAAAAGAGGACTACAAACACAATAATAGAGAAAGATGATGGATCATAGTTAGTAAATTTACAACACATTATAATGTTAATAACTTCAATTATAGAATGTAGTTTGATGCATTGAGTAGGCCAACCATAGAATTAGAATCATGTATAACCATTCATCCTCATAGATAGGGTATATTTATGCATTTAGGGCCATATGAGAATAACAAATAAGAACCAAAGTGACCTTTTACATACATGCTACATATAACCAAAAAGTTATTGGTTTGAGGTTAGGATGAGGTCCACGGTCATTAGATTCCAAAATTGCTTCATAGAATCATGGTTCATCCTTTATATCCAAAACAAGGCACATGAGTTCAATTAGGTTCATTGATGAGGAATAGAGGTAATTAGGACCCTCATACAGATCAAGAAAGAATAAATATACTAGTTTTATGATTTTGAGAATAGATAAACATTAAAGGTGCACTATTTATAAAAAATACGCATTAAAGGTGTTGAATATAATCAATGTTAGCATCTTTTAGAAAAATAGGGAACCTGATAAAGCAATTAGGGCCTAAAACATGCTCAAATTGAAGGTCTCGTCGAGATGATGCGTTTGATATATAATTTTGCCCAATTTGGCCTTAGGAGTTGAGAGATATGCATTTTAGAAGATTTAATTGACAACTATATAGATGAGAGGTGCCATTACCAAGATTATTTTAAGGTTGATCTTGACCCTCGCTTCTTGATCTAGTGGTCGTGTCTCACCCCGTTCCACCACGCTACCAGGACACTCACCTGCTGATCCCACCATGGTGGTGCGTCTGACTGACACCATTCACCGTTCCCCATTACTTCCACCACCTAAGCCGCGAGAAATCATGTCATCGTAGCTTCCAACCATTTTCTAGATGGGTTAATCGACCCCTTGACTGGCCCTGCCAAAGAGAGAGAGGGATACAGGGGTTCATGTGTGTCGTTCTCACACAGAGTGATGCTCCTGTGAGCCTGCTTCTGACTCGACGATGTGAGGGGGCTACCCGCTAGAGCGAGGTACCGAGAGGACACAGAAGGCCCTAATTCGACCGCCAAAATTTCCGTCCAGCCTCGTTGTGGCCGTGTGAACTCTGTTCCAGCCTTGGAATCTGTTGAGGAGGCTGGAGGGGGCTACGACCCTTGTAGCCATGGCGGCGCCACCCTAGGGTTAGGGGAAAAAGGAAAGGAAATTTGGAGGCCCTCTAGGGCACCGGAGAGACCAAAAAGAAGGAGAAAATAAGCAGAATGGAGCAAATGTGTGCCTTGGCTACTCAATTTCATGAAGAGGAGTTGGGAGTTGATTGGTATCCCCCTAAAGCCGCCTGCTATAGTGTCAATGATCATGTACGGACCAAGGTAGATTACAAAGGAGAGCCATTAGATGGAGGGTCCATTTTGGTCTGAGAGAGATCTGAGGGATGTGTGATGTTGTACCCACCTAC
Organism: Alisma plantago-aquatica; assembly: GCA_963693085.1. Taxonomy (NCBI): domain Eukaryota; kingdom Viridiplantae; phylum Streptophyta; class Magnoliopsida; order Alismatales; family Alismataceae; genus Alisma; species Alisma plantago-aquatica. The sequence continues at coordinate 297,231,651 of OY856411.1, forward strand.
CATTACTAGGTGACAAAATAGGGCCGCGGGTCAGATTAGACCCAAAAAAACACAAAATTGTGTAAAAATCGATTAAAATCAAGTGAGAGGAAGTCAATATTGAATGGCCATAACTTTGGACTCGTAGATTTGACTGGGGTGATTTTGGCACCACTGGAAAGATAATTGAGAGCACTACAAAATGGTTCATACCATGGAGTCAAAATACCATACAGATGAGATTCAAATTTCATTTCACAATGGTGACATGTTAAGGAATGATTCTTAGCTCAAAAGTGAAAGATAGAGTCATATGTTGTGAAATTGATCACTGTAGTGGACAAATTGGAATACCACAACACTCAAATTATAAAATTTACATCAAATTGAGTAATAGACCACTTGATGAGAGATAAATATTACATGATAGGAGAGAGAAAAGCAAGGTTGTCATAATACAAGCATAGCATATAGATAAATACCACTTGATAAAAGGATAATCAATGCTAGAACTACATGTATGTGAACTACTAGTTTTCACAAATTAGGGCTACTAGTAGGATCTAGATCATGCAAGAAACACAAGATAAATCAAGATATGAGTAGATGTAGAGATTATTCCAAACAAAGAGATATGCAATTTTAGAAGCATGAAATGGATATAACCCACTAACAAATATCCATCATAACCAAAAGATGATTACCACTAAAAACCTCAATTTTGTATCCAAACAAGATATAAAACTATACATATATAGCATGTTTGGGAACAACATAAGAAATTTACACACAACCAGGATATCCAAAGAATAAGTCTAGTGGTTGAGAAAATCTAGTTGAGAGGGAAATTCTCATTCAATAATCCAAATGTATATTATGCTTACAATGTTGTCGGTCGAGTTTTGTGTATTGACAATTCATCCGATGATAGCTGTAACACCCATTGGTGCCTATTGGTTGGTCAAGTTACAAACTTGACCGAACCTACTGTTGGAAAGCACACACACAGATATATATACATATATATATATGTGTGTGTGTGTGTATGAAAAACATATCTATAGGCAGCATAAAATTATAAGCTATATCCAAACATGTGTGGGTAAGTTAGTAATGCACTAAAAAAGCATTATAAACATTTTTTGAGCAAGAGTGTGAAGAGAATCACAAAATACCATTTTCACTCAAAAACCACATGCATAGTGCACACTATCTTGACAAAAACAAATCAGGATTAGTTATGAGCAAGAAAACCTCTACCTTTGTTCTTACCATTCCTTTTCCACTTGTTACCACCTAATACACATCTCACCTTTCTTCTTTCATGTGGATTGAGAAGTCATTTTGCAAATCCATAACTCATATCAATCCATTATCAAGATGCATAGAAGAAGATATATGAAATGGTCCCCAATCTTATTTTTGGGTCTGGAGAGGTTACCTTAGAAACCCCAGTCCTATTTCTCTTAGGTGCTTTCCTAAAAGTACAACATGTAGAATAATGTCCACTATCAGTGCAATAGTTGCATGTTCCAATAGCCTTGGAACTAGAGGATTCTTCATGGAAGAATGGAAGTCCTTTACCTTTGTTTTTCCTTTGGATACCATCATACCCTAAACCATGTCTACCAATTTGTTTAGTAGTATGGTGTAGGATATCATTAAGATTCCTTTTACCAACTAAGAATCTTTGCAAAGAAGATCTCGAACTATGATCATCATGCATAAGAGAAGAAATAGTAGAAGACAAGTGATTGGTTTTATCTCTATCATGTAAAAGATTATTTTCTAAGAAAAGAGCTTTAGTTAAATAAGAATCTATATCAATATGAAGAGAAACAACATTAGTCTCTCTACTTGTAGAACTAGAACAAAATTCAAGCACATTGATTTTAGCAAGCAAGGAGGCATTTTTTATTTCAAGCAAAGAAATCTGAGAAAGATAAACACAATTTTCATATTCTAATCCTTGCAAAACAAAATCTTTGTCCTTGTTTTCATATTTAAGAACATCAATATCATGCATGAGAGAATCAACAATGAAGGTATGCTCTTCATTAGAACTACTCATAATAGGTTGAGCTTCTAGAAATCTAATCTTATCAAGGAAGCTAGCATTTTCAAGTCTAAGAGAGTCTACTTAACTAAGACAAGAATTTTTATCATCAAGCAAGCAAGTATTATCATGTTCAAGATCATCTAATTCTACATGCATATTATCAATAAATCTAGAAAGATTTTTCCTTTTCTTTTTAGACGACTTAAGAGAGGCACGAATAACATTAATGATAGAAACTAAAGGTTTTTTATCTAAAGAGTTCAAGTTTAGCTCATCAGGTCTTCATTTGTTGAAGCCATAAGAGCAAAATGGCATTCTTCTTCATCACTAGAGCTTGAGATAGACCCTCCACTTGATTCTTCACTTAAGCTTGAGTTGGAGGAGTCACTTGAGCTCTTGTGCCATTTCTCTTTTTTCTTGTACTTCTCTTCTCTTTCCTTGTGATGATGGGTCTTCTTGCCTTGTAAGCAATCTATCCTGAAGTGACCTTTCTTTCCACACTTGAGGCACCAGATGGAGGAGGAATTCTTACCTTTCTAGAATCTACCCTTGGATTACATGGCATCTTCTTCCACTTGAGAGGATGGAGAGGCTTGTCCTATAATAGCTTCAATTTGACCCTTGATTTCAGCCTTCTTCATTCTCTTTAGCTCTTTCTCCTCTTGTCTTTCAACTTCTTCTCTTTTGTCAAGTGTGACTTCATGGGCTTGTAGATTTCCAATGAGCTATATAATGGGGATATCATCAAGAGACCTTACTTCTTCAATGGAAGTCACCTTGGGTTCCCATCTCTTGGGGAGAGTTCTAAGGATCTTAGAGTTGACCTCTCCTCTACTCATAGGATGACCTAGGACGAAAAGGCAATTCACAATTGTATGAGTCTTAAGTATATGTTGGCTATCTTCTCCTACTTTCTCATCTTGAAGTTCTCAAGAAGCCCTTTGAGAACATAAACTTTGCTTTCCTTCACTTGAGTTGTCTCCTCATAAGTGATGCATTTCTTTTTCCATACCTCATAGGCCATCTCACAAGAGGAAATCCGATTGAACTCGGTTGGGTTCATGGTGGAATAGAGGATGTTGATTTCCCTTGCATTCAAGGTGGCTTTCTTCATGGTAGCTTCATCCCATTCTTCTATCTTGGTCTCTAGTAGCTTGTATTGATGGTCCACCATTTGCCATAGATCAAGACTTGATCCTTGGATGTAGAATTGTAGCCTTCTTTTCCAATAGAGGAAATTGCTCCCATTAAAGATTGGAGGGTTGATCAAGTATTTCCCTCCTTTGTAGTCACCCATATTCTCCTACTTGTTGAAGTATGCTTGGATAAGACCTGATCTGATACTAACTTATGGACCCTAGGATGGGTGATTGGATTCTCTGGGGGGGGGGGGGTGAATAGAGATAAATGCACTTAAAAAAATTCATTTGACCTTCAAGATATATCACAAGATAAGGTCGCTAAATAGGAAATTTGAGTGCAACTAAAACATACATAGCAAGGGAAAGAGAGATTAAGTGACAAGCTATGTTGAGTGGTTCCACACTCCAAACTAAGAGTATGTCAGTCCACTACCTAGTTAGGTCAACCTCTAGGATTTCTAAGTGTGTCTTCCTCTATATATTCATTTATAAGAGTTACAACACATGACCCACCAAAGGACTTACCTATCTAATACAAAGAGTCTTCAACCTTACCAAGGACTTACCCACTTTGCAACAAGTCTTCGTCCTTTTCTAAAGACTTACCCACTCTTGAACAAGTCTTTAGACTTCTAGGAATTACCCACTCTTCTTGTATATTCAACCTTTGACTTTACCTTCACTCGTAATATCTTTCACCAAGGACTTACCCGCTTGAGCAAGGAGTCTTCTGCCTTCACCAAAGGCTTACCCACTCTTGCTCCAAGTCTCCAGCCTTGAATATCTTCACCAAGGGACACCTTCCCTTGTTCTTCTTGACCTCTCTTAGACAAGAGAGAGAATCTTCATCTTCATGGTTGAATGAGAGATTGGGAGGTGGTGGAAGTGAGATCCTCACAAGATATACATGTCAGAATAGCTCTCTTACAAATCTCCTACTCACTATAATGGATGATGCAAGTGATTAATCTTAGAGAGAGAGATAAAGGAGGTTGTAGGATGCACTCAACTATAAACTAGGATAGAGTTTTGCATTTGAATGCTCAACCTTGGAATGAAGCCCAAGGGGTCCTATTTATAGATGGGGATGCCTCTTAACCTTTGGGAACACTTAAGAACAAAAACTAGTTGTTTTGTGGCTTGCAACAAATATATTTTCGATTGTTGCAACTCCAAAATGGCTAGAAACACTTTTTTGCACTTTTCCATACAGTGCAATCAGTCGAGTTTCTATAAATCTAACTCGACCGATCCCACTATATGAGGAGACCAATTTAAGCCATCGGCCGAGTTTTTCTTGGTATAACTCAGTCGATCCACATAAATTAGTTTTGGTCTGCACAGGGATCAATCGAGTTTTGTGAAATGAAAACTCGACCAATCAAAAGTCATTTTCAAGATCCAATCATGATCGGTCGAGTTTGCAACTTGACCTATGAACAACCTGATGTGAATTTTAGAAAATGTCTTTTGAGTGCATAAGTATTCGATCTAAGTGCTCCTAATTTTTTCTAATCTTAATTACAAGTCATATCGTCATTACAAGTGATTTACAACATGATTCTAATGGGTTTACATCATATTTAAAAAACCCACACCTATATTGACTTTGACTTATCTTTTCTCCTATTTGGGATGCGCAAGATAGGGCATTTGGAGTATGTCTATACCTAATCTGAAATCACTCAAGCAGAGACAATAGACACAAATAAGTGGAATGGTTTAGTCATCATCAAATAAGGTTTTAGTCAATTTAGACCTTGAGTCAACATTGACCTAGAGTCAACAAAGTGAAATTCAATACCACCAATAGAACAATAGGTAGCACCAAGAATTATCAAAGAACAAGTTTTCTATAGGAAAATCTTGGTACTATCAACCCTAATGTTGGTACCATAGATTCATCAACTGGGACTTCAACAAATCTTACTGAGAAGATACAAGAACAATCTCAATAGTACTGACTGACTATTGGAATACATAGAAAAATTTCCCATGGATACAATGCTTTAGCGCGTTACTATTGAGAACCATCTTGGTGGCATCAACTGTTATGTTAGATATAAATGTAATCTATTGGAAAATGTTGGTACTCCTCAACACATGTTTCGTGGCACATAGTGGATCATGACAAGATAGGTCTCTGTGCCAACTTCATATTAGCACAACCAACTCCTAACTTAGTAGAATAAAGCCAAGGGTTCAAGAACCTACAAAAATCAGATTAGTAGCACCAAGTAAGCATTAGTGTAATCTAAGGGAGAGATCCCATCCGAGCATGCTTTGAACAAATGAACATGATGTCTGATCCACATATTTTCAACCCATCATCGATAGAAATGACACCAAGTTAGTAGCACTAACTCGGGAATCCATGAACCAATACATCTATGACCCAAGAAACTGGGTAACAATTACATGCACATAGCGACATAGGAATATCTTTCAACTTGATAACACTATGATTCAATTTGGTGTCACTGAGTTTGTGCAATCAGACTCAATGATTGCTATATAAATAAATGAAGTCAGGGTCAAACCTCATGCCCAAGCATTCCTCACTTTCATATGAGATTCAACAACTCTGAATAGAAACTATCATCGATGGTGAGAAGGATTCTACATCAAGATCCTTCAGTCTATATCTAGTATCTCTCTCTCTCTCTCTCTCCATTTCTCATGGCATGTCAAGATTCCCAAGCATCTAGTTCTTTGGTAGTTATTCTGACCCAGTTGGTTTCCAAGCCAACATGGATCAACTACCCCTTTAATGAGGAGAAGCAGAGGATCACCACTTTGTAGAAGTGGATCATCACAACAAATTGATATGGCAATCATGCCTACGTCATGGCCATATACTTCACCAGAGACATAAAACTTATGTGTGAAGGGTAGGACATGGTGGTTGACCACCCACTCTTTGATAGTTAAGCCACATACATGAAGGTAGTACTCGAGTCCATGTCATCATTAGAGGCATGATACCTCCCTAAGAATGATAAAATAAATGAAGGTAGCATTCCTCAGCAACACCATCCCAATGATTTTGTAGTAGATGACATATATCCACTAACACTTCACCGTCAACTGGCATATATCATCGACGATGGACATTGAGAACCCCCTCACCCAGATTCTACATCAATATATGACAAACACCATCTTCACTAGATCCACTTAATGGCATGGGTATATCAAAGGGAAGATATCCATGTCCTTTAGGGTCTATTGATGCTAGGCCAAGAGCGCATCAACCTTGGGACCTTTTGTCCCACACATTTGTTGATGTCATGATGGGTGGAGAGAGGAAGCTACCTATCTGTTTCAGTGGTCTGATTATGTTGATCACAATGAACCTATGGTTGGGCCTCACCAAGCTACAACAATTGAAGGCTAGGACTCAACTTGACTTCAAGCACTACAAGAAGGGTCAACCTTTCTCCAAACATGAGTCAAGGATGTACACTTTGTTCAGACATGGTGAGCATATTCTCCTCGACCCATCTTCAATGTATGAGGTGTTATGTATCTCCTATTGGCCTACACAAGTAGATGGTGATTATATAGTTGAGGAGGAGGTTGTAGAGGAAGAGGCTGAAATAGAAGAAGGCCAAGACAAGGAGGAGGCTACCCCGTATGTGCCACACTATTACACTATGCCTCCATGTGGCATCTTCATCAAAATTATCCCAACCAACAACGGGTGATTCCTTCTCTCGGAAAGGAGCATATGGTATAATGAGCACCAATCAACATCATTAGAAACAACACAAGCAGCCATGGCCCTGGTCAATGGACCGTAGGAGCGGATTATTATGGCTCAAAATCTAAATTTCACCCACCATTGTGCCATGTTTGACAACAAGAAATTCTTGATCAACAATTATTAGGAAATTCACAATAGGTTGTAGTGGGTGGAATGTCTTACACAACCACTCTATGATCACTATTGGATTTGAAGATCTTTGGTAATTACTCTGAGAGTACACCATAGCTAAAATACTTGCCGAACTTTTTTGGAATATTATACCCTTCCATTCCAAACCTCTCTTCATACATTTTCCATCCACCACCACAATAAGGTTGTTTGAAATCTATCTTGCATCTTAGTTAGTTCTAGTGGGTTGCAATTTTATTTTGTAATTTTCAATTTGTAGTTACTTACACTCCACATTCTATCTAGCATATTCTTGAAGAGAAGTAATGATTACTTAAGTTAATTGGACTTTATTTTTGTTAAGTTTTTGCTATTCCAAAAGGTGTCTTGACATGTGTATTTAGTGTACCTAATTGATTGAATGTGTGACGTACGACTCACAAAAACAAGATTAACTAATGCGGAAGCGTATTATTAGAAACGGAATTATTGAAAAATCACTAAAAATTAAAACTTTTTACAAAGAGATCCACAAACTGTAAAACTCTTTCATAAAGAACCAAAAATAAGTTATTTACATTCTGATTCATTAGTACATCTCTGTATCATCTCATATCGAGAGTCACAAACATTGACTGCCTTATTAAACTGTACATAAGTAGTATACAAAAATCTCGAGGCATCAAGCCAAAAATCTCAGATCTATATCAAACCATCTACTGACTCCTAGGACCTAAGAGTACAAAGATGACACATAGGACTCTCTATATACAGGACTTGACAATCAGTGTCTCCACCTAAGGATCACTGTTGTCCTTGTTGTTGCTGTTTCTGTTGCTGCTGCTGCTCACCCTCTATAGGGTTTCTACCTTTTCCTCGGCGTCTACCTAAAAATTTAATCCCACAGGGGTGAGACAATTGAAAATTGCCCCAGCGAGAGATATAACTCTTTGCCAGAAACATAGTTATTGCAGATAATATAATAACACTGAGCAGTAAAATTATAAATATTCAGCAACATGTAAATCATTGAATAAACTTTGTAGAGCAGTATTCTCTATACAGTTCATTTCAATTATAACTTGATAAGCAGCATGTCATTTATTCATTAAGGAAAATGAAGAACATGTATAGCATTTATCCAACTAGGACATAATAGAAAATGTATTATCAACCATTGAGTCTCATAATTCAAGCCTAAGCAAATATGCTACACGGCTGATTACATTTTACAAACATACTTATGCCCTGAGGAGATGAGGTATACTGCTCATATTCCAACCGACCATTGCGAAATCAAAATCGGTACCATACATAGGTCAATAGAAGAGCCGAATTTATATGACCTCATCCTCCTCAGTCAGTGTGAGGAACATCTTACAGGACATATCATGTCTCTGCCAAATAGCTTTCCAGGCTATACTGGCAACTTCGTTATTAGAGTTACAGTGGCATTCTGTACTCTCTTCGCAATCGAGAGATTTCTTGTTTATCTCACATCGATTCGGCATTAACATCATCATCGGGAGATTAGTGATACATCATCCCGGAATATACATATAATGAAGGATTGAGAGATTTAATGTTTATCTCACATCAATTCCTCCATTAGGGCGTAAGGATATTCGCGCCCATAACCCCCACATACTCAAAAGTATGCCCTCCAGGAGTTCCCTTAGGAAAACCTATTTCACCATCACCAAACTACTAACGATGATGGATCTATGGTCAGGGCTCTACATGATATCATTTCACTTGATTATTTAAGTACATTACAATATTCTTTTAGCATCAGGCATGTTTTCAAACATAAACCATTATAACAATTGGTATAAAGAATGAGTACTATTTCTATCAAATTCATTTCATAGCTTTATTAACATTGGGATCTCAATCCCTCATCATCTCATCATTATGATTCAAGAATATGGGTGTTCAAACCCTGAGATCATAAAAATACTTGTTACCACTTTAATAGGTAACTTAATGCCATCAAGTCATCTGACAGTGTAAACGTGTTAATTGCAATACAGATATTTCACATGGCTCTTACAGCCTAATAATCTCTTTTGTTACCTCTCACTAGGCAACATAGCATATCATTGCTTACAAAGCTCATAAAGTACTTTCAATAAACAAAGCATCATAGATCATACCTGGCTATGTTCATTATTTCATAACACATGCATGATTAGTACAGATGATAACAGATACATCAATTTCATATCAGCACAATGAAAAACAATTATAACATTACTATTCATGGGGTTACACCACTATGCCCTTGCTAGGGTTAGGGTTTCCCTTTTTATTTCAACTAGGGTTACTCATCCCCTTAGATCAATTAGGATTAATGACTCATCATTTCATTATCCAACCTTAGAGCTTCATGCTATAAAGTATAACCCAGAATTAGGGTTTTACATTTTCATTCACCTTATTTGGAATTAGGGTTTACTATTCACATTGCATTACCCTAGATTAGGGTTCATATTGAATAACCCACAATTAGGGTTTACTATTCACTCCAAAAAGGAATGATCATCAAAGTACTCTGAACTAGGGTTTCTCATGTCATTACCATGAATTAGGATCACACCATCCTCATGTATTAGGATTTCACCTATCAATGCCCTCAATTAGGGTTATGATTCATTAACCGTCATCATTAGGGTTTCATGATCTCCCTATCAAGGATCATACCCTCATTAGACATTCATTCATATTAAAAGTATTAAGACTTAGCCATTATATGGTTATCATTCATGTTGGAAGTCTTCTCTCTCATCTTCTATAAGATGATGCTTACTTCAGCCTTGATTAAGCTAAGTCAACTCAACTTGAAAGAAGAATTGACACTATAAGTTATGTCATTATCACCATGATCATTAAAGCTTAATTATTTAAAGGGTACTAATCACCCTATCTCATTAAGGGTACCATTATTATAATCATCCTTGTATTACATCATGTAATTATTCACTTAAACATTTGACCTTCAACCACTTTAAGAGTTCATAGGATTTAGTTGATTAACTTCCAAATGATCTTGGTCTCTTAGACCCCAAACGGTCTTGACCAATCAGACCTCAAACGGTCTTGATTATAACACTTCCAAATGTTCTAAGACCGTTTAGACCTCCAAACGGTCTTGAACATACCCTTGAAACCATTTGGTAAAGTAGGAGGTTGAAACCGTTTGCCAAAGTAATTCTTGAAACTGTTTGATAAAGGGACATTTGAAACCGTTTGATAAAGTAACATTTGAAACCGTTTGAACCTTAACCGGTTTGGGATCATTTGGTTCCAAATGGTCTTGAGTCCGTTTGGACTCAAACGGTCTTGAGACCATTTGGTCCAAACCTCCTCAAAACCGAATGAACCAAATATGGTCTCCACCAATCATGTTGATTTAGGGTTTCCAATGTTGATCCCCTAATCCATTGAATTCATATAACCACTCATCAAATGAACCTAACACCATACTTAAAGTGAGCTTAATAGGTCATCCTTCAACTGATTTAACCCTCATTTGATCACCAATTAGGTTTAGAATCAATTGGATTAGGATTTGGAATCAATGAACCTTCAATGTTAATCATTGTGAAACCAGTTACTTTGAAACCAATGAACCACCATCCAAAATGGACATGACCTGACCTCAAACGGTCTTGAGGTCGTTTGGATGACCTCCAAACAGTCTTGAGACCGTTTTACCATCTTAACATCCAAATCCAAGGCATTCATTTAGGGTTTGGATCATTGAATTGATCATCAAATCAACATTTGATTGCAAATCAACTTGGTATCTTTAGATCTTCAAACACCTAACCATACTCAACACTAGACCTCCAAATAGTCTGGGGTGACCCTCAAACGGTCTTGAGACCGTTTGGGTGATCCCCAAATGGTTTTTAAACCGTTTGGATCAATCAACCCAAAGTTCTAACTCAATCAAATTTGAAATCATCACTTAACCCGATTATGGTTTGGTGATTGATTGTCCTTCAACTCATGAACCAATTGAAACTAATCAATTATAATTAGTGGGTCATTAACCAACATCATTATAAAAAAATCTCCAAATGGTGAACCCTGGTCAACACCTCCAAATGGTTTGAAACCATTTGCTCTCATTCGGTTTGGTTAAACCGTTTGCCTTTAAACGGTTTGAAACTGTTTGCTCCCAAACGGTTTGGGAAACCGTTTGAGCAACTTGTTGAGACTGTTTTGCCTAATAATTTATTGGGAAATGTTTCAAGATTATGCCATCATCATATTCCTTCATACATCCAAGAACAACAGCCATTTTTCATGGGAGTTTCAGCAATGAATCAAAAGGGTATCAAATAGAAGAAAATAATCAACAAATTGTAGAGAATTTGATGCAATATCAATGTTTAAGGGTTAAAGTTATAAAACCCGCCTTTGAATCTTATTTCCAAGCTCCAATCTCCACGGCTCTAATGGTGGATGAATTTATAGCAACTGCCCAAGGTCCATTCTTGAGCTTTTGGATGAACAAGTTGGCTAGGATTGGAAATCGAGTGAAGAAAACCAATAATCAAGCATTGATTTAGGGTTTTCACCATGAATCCAAGGTGGAAGATGATCAAAAGCTTACCAACATGTTAGAGTCATCCTTCTCCTAATCCTAATCTCTCCCGTGGTTGGCCAAAGCAAATGAGAAAATGAATTCCAAGGAAAAGATCCTTAAGTGGTTGGAAAAAGGATATGTATAAGGATTTTCAAGGAAAGAGAAAAAAAGAAATTATTTTCTTTAAATTCCGAAATTATTTCCACAAATTCCCCCTCCATTCCTTGTCCACGAAGCCACCTTCATTTTCTTGCAAAACCTCTCCATTATCCAAGAATTAATGGAAAAGGAATTAAGCACCTTAGTGAATTTTATACTAATATCCAACTTTTAGTGAATAATACTTTTTATTATAATAATGTGAGTGGGCTTCCACTCAACCAAGATATTTTTGTTCCATAGCAAGGAACAAGATCTTCCAACACTTTGCTATTTCATCCCTCAACTTTTGGTTGAAGGGTTCCTCAATTAATTTATTTCTTTTTGCATTAAATTAAATTAAAGTTCCATTTATGCTTAAATCTTGATTATTTTAATATCAAGATTCTCTCTCCTCCAAGATAATTCAAATGAGGCACCCCTATCATTTTATTTGATCTACTTGATGCCAAGAAACATGAGGGACCCTCAATAGGTGGTATTTTGCATATTGAACCCTAGGTTTTGGGTAAATTGCACATTACACCAAAACTAGGTTTTAATGCACAAGGATTGCTCTACAAGCTTTATCTTGGTGCCCAAGCTTGTGGAAACCATACCACTATATCATATTCATTCTTATGATGTATCAACATCAGAGAAACATTTTATCATGTGCAATTTGCAAGTTAACCCCTCAACTTGGGTAATTTGCGCTTTAGTCCAAAATTAACAAAACAATGTTTCAACATTATTCAGAAAGGGTTGAAATTGAAATATAAGTTCCTCAAGAGCCTTAATTACTTTTCAAAAGATAAGTGCAAGCATATAATCAACTTTGTTAAGAAACACCTAGGGTTAAAACATAACCGAGGTTAGGGATGTTACAAATTATCCACCCCTTATAAGGATTTCGTCCCCGAAATCATTAACAAGATATTTAAGAGAAAGGAGTAGGGTATTTCCTTCTCATTTCTTCCTCTAGTTCCCATGTAGCTTCTTCAATGCCATGATGATTCCAGAGGACTTTTACAAGACTAATGTCTTTCTTTTTCAGCTTCTTGATCCTTCTATCAGGAATCAACATAGGTCCTTCAACATAGGATATATCATCGTTTAACTCTACTTCCATAGGCTGCAGAATTGATTCTGTGTCAGGATGACATTTCCTTAGCATGGAAATGTGGAAACTGGGTGCAACTTTTGCAGCTCAGGTGGTAACTCCAGCTTATAAGCTACCTTTTCAATCCGTTCAATGATTGGATAAGGCCCCATAAATCTAGGAGCTAACTTCCCTTTTCTTCCAAACCTAAGAACTCCCTTCCAAGGTGAGACCTTGAGGTACACTCTGTCTCCAACCTAGAATTCTAAAGGTCTACGATGCTTATCATCATAGGATTTCTGCCTATCCTGGGCAGTCTTTAACTGTTGTTGTATTATTTTAATCTTCTCGGTGGTCTGCTGCACAATATCAGGACCCAAAAGTCAATATTCACCAGTTTAATACCAACATAGGGGAGATATACAACGTCTACCATATAAAGCTTCATAAGGTGCCATGTCAATACTGTGTTGATAGATATTGTTGTAGGCAAAATCTATCAAGCTTAGATGTAGATCCCAACTTCCTATAAACTGGAGGACACATGCCCTAAGCAAGTCCTCCAAGGTTTGTATAGTCCTTTCATATTGTCCATCTGTATGAGGATGAAAGGTTGTACTAAACCTTAACTGTATGCCTAAGGCTTTATGAAGTCGATCCCAAAAATGACTCATAAACTGGGGACCTCTGTTAGAAACAATGGTAACTGGGACCCCATGCAGCCGCACTATCTCATCCACATATAACTGTGCCAGTTTCTCTGCAGAATAGGTTGTTTTGACAGGTAAGAAATGTGTTGTCTTTATCAAACTATCAACTATTACCCAAATGGAATCATGGCCTTTGGCTATTCTAGGTAAACCAACCAAGAAATCCATGGTTACATGATCCCACTTCCACTATGGTATAGGAAAAGGCTGCATTATTCCTGTAGGCTTCTGGTGTTCAGCTTTAACCTGCTAACACACTGGACACCGCATAACCAACTCAGCAACATCCTTCTTCAAACCAGGCCACCAATAAATATCTTTCAAGTTATGATACATCTTGGTGCTTCCTGGATGCATAGCATACATTGAAGAATGAGCTTCTTCCAGGACTAACTTCCTTAAGTTATCAACATCAGGTACTATCATTCTATCATGATAATAGGCTACCTAATCATCTGAATCATGGAAACCATCTCGTTTCTCACTACCATACTCTGACCTAATCTGCTGAACTACAACATCAGCTTGGTGTGCCTCCTTAATCTGCTGTCTCAGAGTAGGTTTTATGTGCATCCTAACTAGCAATCCAGATAACAATAATACTTTTAACTGTACATTTTTTTGCCTTAAAGAGATAAGCATATCCCTCCTAGAGCACACCAAAGAATTCAACTGTGCTTTATTTAAGGCTGGTGTTGCTGATTTCCTACTTAAAGCATCAACAACCACATTGGCCTTCCCTGGATGATAATCAATTGTACAATCATAGTCCTTGATTAACTCCATCTAGCGGCGTGGCCTCATGTTTAGCTCATGCTGAGAGAAGATGTATTTTAGGTTCTTATGGTCTATGAAAATCTGGAATGTTTCTCCATAGAGATAATGTCTCCAGACCTTCAAAGCATGGACTACAACAGCTAGTTCTAGATCGTGTGTCGGATAATTATCCTCTTGTTTCTTAAGCTGTTGAGAAGCAAAAGAAATCACTTGTTTATCCCGCATTAACACACATCCTAGTCCATTCTTAGAGGCATCACAGAAAACTATATACCCTTTCCCTTACTCTGGTAGTACCAGCACTGGTGCACTTGTCAACCTTTCCTTCAGCAACTGGAATGACTGTTGACACTTGTCATTCCAAACAAAAGGAACATCCTTTCTAGTCAACTTGGTTAAGGGTAAGGCTATAGAACTGAAGTTCTTAATAAAACTCCTATAATAGCCTGCCAACCCTAAGAAATTACAAATCTCCATTGGTGTCTTCGGCTGTTCCCATTCCAAGACAAATTCTACCTTTTTAGGGTCAACACGAATACCTGAAGCAGATATTACATGTCCAAGAAAAGTAACTTCTGGTAACTAAAACTCACACTTGCTAAACTTAGCATACAACTTATGCTCTCTTAGCAAAGTTAGAGCCTGACGAAGATGCTGCTCATGCTGTTGAGCATCTCTACTGTAGATCAGGATGGCATCTATGAACACAACTACACACTGATCAAGAAAAGGTCGAAAGATTCTATTCACAAGTTCCATAAATGCAGCTGGTGCATTAGTTAGTCTAAACGACATAACTGTGAACTCATAGTGACCATACCTTGTCCTAAAGGCAGACTTAGGTATGTCACCCTCCTTAATACGCAGCTGATGATATCCTGACCTCAAATCTATCTTTGAGAAAATAGTTGCACCATGCAACTGGTCAAACAAATCGTCAATCCTTGGCAAATGATACTTATTTTTTATAGTTACTTTATTTAACTGTCTGTAATCAATGCATAACTGCATCGATCCATCTTTCTTCTTAACAAAGAGGACCGGAGCACCCCAAGGTGAAGTGCTTGGTCGGATAAAACCCTTCTCAAGCAATTCCTGCAGTTGTTTCTTGAGTTCTTCCATCTCAGTAGGCACCATCCTATACGGTGTTTGTGCTATTGGTTGCGTGCTGGGATTAGATTAGTCTCAAAATCAATCTCTCGGGGCAGAGGAATACCCAGAAGTTCTTCAAGAAATACATCTTCAAATTCCCTGACTATAGGAACTTCAGAAGGATTAGAACTCTCCATGGTGGTATCTACCACATGGGCCAAGAATGCAAAATATCCTTGCCTCATCAACTTCTCAGCTACCATAGCTGACACAAGACAAGTTGGAAGAATCTTTCTCTCTCCTTGAAAGATCCATGTGTCACTTTCATCTGTGAACACAGCTTGCTTGGACTCACAATCCAAGACAACCTTATACCTTTCTAAGGTATCCATTCCAAGAATTATATCTAACCCGTGCATCTCAAGTGGTATAAGATCCACTTGAATGCGATGTTTAGAAAAGAAAAGAATGCAGGGAGAACACACCTCCTGCAACACAGCAGATCCCATCAAAGGAGTTTCTAACAACAGACTATCTGCTCTATGACTGGTAGTCATGTTGTAGTCAAGAATAACTCTTCGAGTGATAAAGGAATGTGTAGCACCCAGATCAGTTAAAACAGATATGACACAGGATGTAGACATATCAGAATAAAATAGTTCCATCTGACCTATCACAACCTGAGGGTTGATCACTGTATCAGGCTGATTCATCACATAGAATCTCGTCGTTGCCTGTGGTTGATTCGGTGCTTGATTACTGGGTACTGATGATCCAGCTTGGGATGCTTGTCCACGTCCTCTAGAGCTACTAGGAAACTGTCACCTTTAAGAACCTTGCTGACTCTGCCTCTGAAGTTGAGTCACACTTGCCTCTCTAGCTTTACAATCTTTCATCAGATGCCCCATTTTTCCACATATGAAACAACTTCTGATCCCCGGCTGTGGTCTGGATGGTCCTGTAACTGACACAGATGTTGAGATGTGGGCTCCTTCTGGTGGTAAACTTTGTCCTCTACCCCTATTTGATGTCCACTACGTTTGGCTATTGAATCTAGGTGGTGCCATTGGTGTAGAAAACCTCAGTTTCTTGAAAATTTTGGACGAGAATACTTGGAACTGGGGGTACACCTTCTTGTTCTTAGTCTGTTGTTTCTCAGTCACATACCTCTCTATCCTTCTGACAGACTCCACAAAAGTAGCAAATATTTCCCTGTTCTCCAGGGAAGACACAAGGGTGGTCAGCTCAGCGTTTAATCCCTTCTCAAAATGTCAAATACTTTCTTCATTTGTAGTTGCCATATGCAGACAGAATCGCAAAAGCTCCATGAACTTAGCCTCATACTCACTAATGTTCATTGGTCCTTGTCTTAACCTCTCAAACTGAGAGATCTTCTCATCCAGAAAGGTCTTAGGAAAGTATCTATTGACAAATGCCCGTCAGAAAACCTCCCATTCAATCTCCACACCTGGCCTTTTCCCCTCCTCTATGGTCCACCGGCGACCATCACTCCCTTTAAGAAGGTACACAACATGCCTAACCTTCTCAGCTTCTGGGATGTTAAGGATTCTAAAGGCCTTCTCTAGTTCAGTTAGCCACATGTCATCATCTACTGGGTCAGCTGTCCCAGCATATTCTGTGGCTCCAACCCGGCGTAGTCGTTCAAACATCTTGCCGGGTCCCTGTCTTTCATCATGGGCAGGTGCCGTAGGTGCAGGTATGTGCATCCTATCGGTCATATGCGTCATGGCAGCCATAAACTACCCAAACATGGATTGAAAGGCTAGGTTCCCCATGTCAGCTTGATTGAACTGGGGTGGTTCAGGCACATGCTCCTCCCTTCCTTGGTCCCTTGCACCTCCTCCGGGTGCAGCAACACTACTTTCAGCAACATGTTCATCATGTGATCCAGACATCTTTAGTTCTTCTTCTCCTCCTATATGAGCAGAAGACACTATCAGATAGACTAGAAGATACTAGAACAAACTCAACAACCTTAGTCCTATGTCTCTGTAGACTCAGCGAACCTAGAGCTCTGATACCACTAAATTGTGATGTACGACTCGCAAAAACAAGATTAACAAATGCGGAAGCGTATTATTAGCAGCGAAATTACTGAAAATCACTAAAAATTAAAACCTTTTACAAAGAGATCCACAAACTGTAAAACTCTTTCATAAAGAACTAAAGTAAGTTATTTACATTCAGATTCATCAGTACATCTCTGTATCATCTCATCTCAAAGTCACAAACATTGACTGCCCTATTAAACTGTACATAAGCAGTATACAAAAATCTCGAGGCATCAAGCCAAAAATCTCAGATCTATATCAAACCATCTAGTGACTCCTAGGACCTGAGAGTACAGAGACGACACATAGGACTCTCTATATACAGGAATTGACAGTCAGTGTCTCCACCTGAGGATCACTGTTGTCCTTGTTGTTGTTGTTTCTCACCCTTTGTAGGGTTTCTACCTTTTCCTCGGCGTCTACCTAAAAATTTAATCCCACGGGGGTGCGACAATTGAAAATTGCCCTAGCGAGAGATATAACTCTCTGCCAGAATCATAGTTATTGCAGATAATAGAATAACACTGAGCAATAAAATTATAAATATTCAGCAACATGTAAATCATTGATTAAACTTTGTAGAGCAGTATTCTCTATACAGTTCATTTCAATTATAACTTGATAAGAAGCATGTCATTTATTCAATAAGGAATATGAAGAACATATATATCATTTATCCAACTAGGACATAATATAAAATGTATTATCAACCATTGATTCTCATAATTCAACCCTAAGCAAATATGCTACACGACTGATTACATTTTACAAACATACTTATGCCCTGAGGAGATGAGGTATACCGCTCATACTCCAACCGACCATTGTGAAATTGAAATCGGTACCATACATAGGTCAGTAGAAGAGCCGGATTTCTATGACCTCATCCTCCTCAGTTAGTGTGAGGAATATCTTATAGGACATCTCATGTCTCTGCCAAATAACTTTCCAGGGTATACTATAAACTTCTCTATTAGAGTTATAGTGGCATTCTGTACTCTCTTCACAATCGAGAGATTTCTTATTTATCTCACATTGATTCAACATTAACATCATCATCAGGAGATTAGTGATACATCATCCCGACATATACATATAATAAAGGAATGAGAGATTTAATGTTTATCTCACATGAATTCCTCCATTAGGGTGTAAGGATATTCACGCCCATAACCCCCATATACTCAAAAGTATGCCCTCCAGGAGTTCCCTTAGGAAAACCTATTTCACCATCACCAAACTACTGACGATGATGGATCTATGGTCAGGGCTCTACATGATATCATGTCACTTGATTATTTAAGTACATTACAGTATTCTTTTAGCATTAGGCATGTTTTCAAACATAAACCATTATAACAATTGCTATAAAGAATGAGTACTATTTCTATCAAATTCATTTCACAACTTTATTAACATTGGGATCTCAATCCCTCATCATCTCATCATTATGATTCAAGAATATGGGTGTTCAAACCCTGAGATCATCAAAATAATTTTTACCACTTTAACAGGTAACTTAATGCCATCAAGTCATCTGACAGTGTAAACATGATAATTGTAGTACAGATATTTCACATGGCTCTTACAACCTAATAATTTCTTTTGTTACCTCTCACTAGGAAACATAGCATATCATTGCTTACAAAGCTCATAAAGTACTTTCAATAAACAAAGCATCATAGCTCATACTTGGCTATGTTCATTATTTCATAACACCTGCATGATGAGTATAGATGATAACAGATACATCAATTTCATATCAGCATAATGCAAAACAATTATAACATTACTATTCATGGGGTTACACCACTATGCCCTTGCTAGGGTTAGGGTTTCCCTTTTTATTTCAACAAGGGTTAATCATCCCCTTAGCTCAATTAGGATTAATGACTCATCATTTCATTATCCAACCTTAGAGCTTCATGCTATAAAGTATAACCCAAAATTAGGGTTTTACATTTTCATTCACCTTATTTGGAATTAGGGTTTACTATTCACATTGCATTACCCTAGATTAGGGTTCATATTCAATAACCCACAATTAGGGTTTAATATTCACCCCAAAAAGGAATGATCATCAAAGTACTCTGAACTAGGGTTTCTCATGTCATTACCATGAATTAGGATCACACCATCCTCATGTATTAGGATTTCACCTATCAATGCCCTCAATTAGGGTTATGATTCATTAACCTTCATCATTAGGGTTTCATGATCTCCCTATCAAGGATCATACCTTCATTAGACATTCATTCATATTAAAAGTATTAAGACTTATCCATTATATGGTTATCATTAATGTAGGAAGTCTTCTCTCTCATCTTCTATAAGATGATGCTTACTTCAGCCTTGATTAAGCTAAGTCAACTCAACTTGAAAGAAGAATTGACACCATCAGTTATGTCATTATCACCATGATCATTAAAGCTTAATTATTTAAAGGGTACTAATCACCCTATTTCATTAAGGGTACCATTATTATAATCATCCTTGGATTACATCATGTAATTGTTCACTTAAACATTTGACCTTCAACCACTTTAAGAGTTCATACAATTTAGTTAATTAACTTCCAAACGATCTTGGTCTCTTAGGCCCCAAATGGTCTTGACCAATCAAACCTCAAACGGTATTTCTTATAACACCTCCAAATGGTCTAAGACCATTTAGACCTCCAAATGGTCTTGAACATACCCTTGAAACCGTTTGGTAAAGTAGGAGGTTGAAACCGTTTGCCAAAGTAATTCTTGAAACCGTTTAATAAAGTGACATTTGAAACCCTTTGATAAAGTGACATTTGAAACCATTTGAACCTTAACCGGTTTGGGATCATTTGGTCCCAAATGTTCTTGAAATGGTCTTGAGACCGTTTGGTCCAAACCTCCTCAAAACCGAATGAACCAAATATGGTCTCCACCAATCATGTTGATTTAGGGTTTCCAATGTTGATTCCCTAATCCATTGAATTCATATAACCACTCATCAATTGAACCTAACACCATACTTAAACTGAGCTTAATAGGTCATCCTTCAACTGATTTAACCCTCATTTGATCACCAATTAGGTTTAGAATCAATTGGATTAGGGTTTGGAATCAATGAACCTTCAATGTTAATCATTGTGAAACCAGTTACTTTGAAACCATTGAACCACCATCCAAAATGGACATGACCTGACCTAAAACGGTCTTGAGGTCATTTGGATGACCTCCAAATGGTCTTGAGACCGTTTTCCCATCTTAACATCCAAATCCAAGGAATTCATTTAGGGTTTGGATCATTGAATTGATCATCAAATCAACATTTGATTGCAAATCAACTTGGTATCTTTAGATCTTCAAACACCTAACCATACTCAACCCTAGACCACCAAACGGTCTTGGGTGACCCTCAAATGGTCTTGAGACCGTTTGGGTGATCCCCAAACGGTTTTGAAACCATTTGGGTCAATCAACCCAAAGTTCTAACTCAATCAAATTAGAAATCAACACTTAACCCGATTAGGGTTTGGTGATTGATTGTCCTTCAACTCATGAACCAATTGAAACTAATCAATTATAATTAGTGGGTCATTAACCAACATAATTATCAAAAAATCTCCAAATGGTGAACCCTGGTCAACACCTCCAAATGGTTTGAAACCGTTTGCTCTCATTCGGTTTGGTGAAACCGTTTGCCTTTAAACGGTTTGAAACCGTTTGCTCCCAAACGGTTTGGGAAACCGTTTGAGCAACTTGTTGAGACCGTTTGGCCTAATAATTTATTGGGAGATGTGTCAAGATGATGTCATCACCATCTTCCTTCACTCATCCAATAACAGTAGCCATTTTTCATGGGAGTTTCACCAATGAATCAAAAGGGTATCAAATAGAAGAAAATAATCAACAAATCATAAAGAATTTGATGCAATATCAATGTTTAAGGGTTAAAGTTATAAAACCCGCCTTTGAATCTGATTTACAAGCTCCAATCTCCATGGCTCTAATGGTGGATGAAGTTATAGAAACTTCCCAAGGTCCGTTCTTGAGATTTTGGATGAACAAGTTGGCTAGGATTGGAAATCGAGTGAAGAAAACCAATAATCAAGCATTGATTTAGGGTTTTCACCATGAATCCAAGGTGGAAGATGATCAAAAGCTTACCAACAGGTTAGAGTCGTCCTTATCCTGCTCCTGAGCTCTCCCGTGGTCGGCCAAAGCAAATGAGAAAAGGAATTCCAAGGAAAAGATCTTTAAGTGGTTGGAAAAAGGATATGTATAAGGATTTTCAAGGAAAGAGAAAAAAAGAAATTATTTTCTTTAAATTCCGAAATTATTTCCACCAATTCCCCTCCATTCGTTGGCCACGAAGCCACCTTAATTTTCTTGCAAAACCTCTCCATTATCCAAGAATTAATGGAAAAGGAATTAAGCACCTTAGTGAATTTTATACTAATATCCAACTTTTAGTGGATAATACTTTTTATTATAATAATGTGAGTGGGCTTCCACTCAACCAAGATCTTTTTGTGCCATATAAAGGCACAAGGTCATCCAACACTTTGCTATTTCGTCCCTCAACTTTTGGTTGAAGGGTTCCTCAATTAATTTATTTCTTTTTGCATTAAATTAAATTAAAGTTCCATTTATGCTTAAATCTTGATTATTTTAATATCAAGATTCTCTCTCCTCCAAGATAATTCAAATGAGGTGCCCCTCTCATTTTATTTTCTCTACTTGATGACAAGAAACATGAGGGACCCTAAAGAGGTGGTATTTTGTATAATGAACCCTAGGTTTTGGGTAAATTGCACATTACACCAAAACTAGGTTTTAATGCACAAGGATTGCTCTACAAGCTTTATCTTGGTGCCCAAGCTTGTGGAAACCATACCACTACATCATATTCATTCTTATTATGTCTCAAAATCATAGGAACATATTATCATGTGCAATTTGCAAGTTAACCCCTTAACTTGGGTAATTTGCACTTTAGTCCAAAATTAACAAAACAATGTTTCAACATTATTCAGAAAGGACTGAAATTGAAATATAAGTTCCTCAAGAGCCTTAATTACTTTTCAAAAGATAAGTGCAAGCATATAATCAAATTTATTAAGAAAAACACCTAGGGTTAAAACATAACCCAGGCCAGGGATGTTACAGAATGTATACCACCAATATTTTGTCGATATCTCTAACACGGAAATTGTGTATTAAGAAAATGGAGCAACATCAGCACGATATCACATACTATCCTCTACGTGGCACTGGTAGAGATAAAATCAGTCTATGTTATTCCCACTTCCAAGAGGGAGACTACTGAGCACACATCTCAATGGTACTCATCAACACCACATAAGATTTGTGCATCATTTTGCTTCTACCAAGACATATGTCGGTTCCACCAAGTTGGGATGAGATCTTCTACATGAACAATAAAAATGCAACTTTGTACTAGTAACTACATAGTTAGTGCATCTGACTTAGATATGAGAAATATTGTTTGGATGTGTGATGTACAAACTGAAACTCTCACCTCAGTGAGAATCCCAATTTAAACACCACACACTAGGCTAAGAAGAAAAAAATTAGAGGAAGTCAGAAGGAAAGAATAGTAGCACATGTACATGAACAATAATAAAACCATACAACACATGTTCACCATTCAACATATAATTACAACATGAATTGTTACAACATTTGATATTACATATCGAACAACAAACTTCTATATATACATGTACTACATCTAAACAACAAACTTCTACATATACATGTACTACATATAAACAATAGGATCTTAAGACAACAGGTCCACCTATACATCAGCTCGCCACAAAACTCTCAACTATCCTGGATCTTTAAGAGCACATGTCCACAACCTAAATAAGAGATCACATGTGGCACACATCAGAATAATATTGAAGAATATTGTACTGAGTATGCCTATGTGTCTTTTATATACCTCTCATTACTAAGATTGGCGATAAGATAAAACTAATACTTGATAGAATTAACAAATATAAGAAAAAGCATATACTTTCACAATGATATTCATTAGCAAAAGAGAACACACATTTTAAGCTCATTTTCCATTATATATCCATGCATTGACCGTCGAAGGTTTTGATTCATTCTCTTGACTCTCAAGGAGCTCAAGATTAAGGCCTTTATGATCTCCTACCAAAGAGTTAGATCATATGTACAATGTGACTGACTATCGAAGAGTTAAGTCACTTCCAAGCATTGTCATAGTGGCATTTTAATTGAGAAAAAGGTAAATAAACACTCAACAACTTATTTAGTCAATCCTTGAGAAAACATCGCCAAACATCAGCAAACTATATTGTGGGAAGTTTTAACCGTAACCACATACCTCAATGGTAAGCCATGTAGATTATACAATTATACTTCAAGTAGATTCAATCAATACAATCAATTGATACCAACAAATCAACATTTAATCTGCTTTTAAGTAAATCCTAAAGTGTGACCATCACATTAATCACATTGAACCCTACTCAGATCCAAATCTATGGTTTAGGGTCTTCTTGGGTTTACAATATGGAATAAGGGTATAATACCTATTTCCATAACATATTAACATTAAGTGAAAGCCCTAATAATTATATCCAATGTGTTAGTTTCACTATGATAACTTAGATTCAAGTATGTTCATTAGCAAGTTATGACCTTAAATTCATAATTATTCATATCCATTGTTATTCATGATAAAAACCCTAATTCTACATCTTTATGATCATGAAAGCATTAAATCATCATTATACTCCACAACATCAGTTTACATCTCCAAGAATCATATTTAACAACCTATTTATCTAAAACTAGGGTTTATATATATTAATCACCATTCACTTTGGTGTTAGTCCAACTTTTAAATTGATAGTATATTTATTCCTTAAATATATTTTATTATTATTCCCCTCATTTCTAGATCAATTTGATAGTTTTTCCATATTCAATTAGCCAATTAATTTATATGATTATTAAAAGATAACACAATTTTGACCAATAATATGCTGACACGTCAGCCAAAAATCCATTTCTTATGATTGCATGAGTTAGAGTGTGTTTAGGATGAGAAGGACAAGTATTCCATTGGTCTTAACACATACATCTAGGGGTTCTCGGGTCATTTGATAACAAATCATCCCCTACCTTGTGGAATAGACCAAATGCTTCACTAAGCATATCAAATCTGTGATCGTCCTTGCCGAACCCTCTCTGCTAAGACCTAGCAAAGGTTGGAGGATCTCAGCCCACACAAACCAGACTTGGTAGGTTCTTCTCAGTGCCAGAGAAGGTCAGAGAGAAGGGTCTTATACGGTGGAGGTTGCAACAGGCTATAGAACATATAGAGATGCTCATAACACTTACCTAGGCAATGTATGTGTAACTTTGAGGGTTGAGAAACCTTGTCAGAGTCTTTCATCTTCCTCTTGCTCTCTGGGATTCACCAATGATACCCACAAGTCTCTCCCTCACCGTGAGGGTGGATGGTCCAGGGCTCAAACCTCCTGGTTCCTTCCTAGTCATTGGGACTACATGGGGATAATTTGGCATCTGGCGAAGGAGGTGATCGTCCCCATAGGAAAGAGGAGGAAGGAATCATGTTGCTCTGGTGCTCCTCAATAGATTACTTGTTTTCTACTTTCCTGTCAGCTCATTCATGTCGGCTCAACATTGGGATCATGAGGGTTGGGAACTATCTACAGATCTCCATGGTACTCTACGGATGTTGTATGTCATGTTATAGTTGAGGGCTCTTGGGGATTGTATTTATAAAAGCCCTGATAGGAACTCTAATGGCTTGCATGAGGAAGAGTAACAAAGAGAGAGGGTTATCATCCTAAATAACACGTCCAAAATGGAGTATATCTAGAGTAGTTGGACTCCTAAATTTATAACCCGACACTTATCTCCCTGTAACTATTATACGTGGTCTGATATAGTAATCATGGTCAATCAACAGGGACAAGGGTGATAAGTGCTAGGAACGTAGAAACCTTGGATTAGATACACCAAACAAAAAGTGGGATTATGTTCATGTTCCTTATGAAATGATGTTACTTACAACCAAAATCAAAACAAAAATAAGCCTTATAGAGAAGGAAAACAACAAACAAACAAGAAGAAACTCAGAGTGATATGTCATGTTTGGAAGGGAACCTAGAACAGGTTTCACCAACATAACCATCATATACCCTTAGCAAGGTTACATGCAATCATCATATATGTCTATGCCTCCTCTCTCGATCTTAGGATAGATCTAGATTATAAGGTTCTCTCCAGATGGCAAACAATCAGCCAAAAAATAACCATATTGCCATTAACTTAAGCATCCAACATTCTCATGCATTCATGCAACTACATATTATAGGGTTAGTGCTACTTTTTTGAGGCACTAACAACCCAACATCACAAGATGGTAGCTAATCATGCAAGTGAAGAAATAAGAACAAGTGTACGAAGATAATCATTGCTATGATCATACACATTTAAATGGATGTAAGTATATACATGTCTGGAGAGCCTTGTAGCTACTCCCAACCCAAGAAATATGTTTAGCCACTCATGGTAATGAGTATAATTACATATTTAAAAATGTGGAGGGACATGATGGATTAAAATGAAATAGATGTAGGTAGATGAACAAATCTAGAAGGGGAGAAGGGTGATACACCAACTACAATCACAACAAACCATGTCCAGAGTACGTCTTATTCAGATCTAGATC
The DNA here is from genome assembly GCA_963693085.1 of Alisma plantago-aquatica. Lineage (NCBI taxonomy): Eukaryota > Viridiplantae > Streptophyta > Magnoliopsida > Alismatales > Alismataceae > Alisma > Alisma plantago-aquatica. The sequence goes on from OY856411.1 coordinate 297,257,938, forward strand.
TAGGATGAACTATGGCAAGAAACTAGTCCTTCTTTAGAAATAGAATATGGTGGTGGTAGTGCATATCTTATCTCTCCTCTAACTCTCATCTTTAGATATCAAAGACCAATTGGATGAATAATAGACGGCTCTAGAATGCAGCAACACTTCATCGTCTCTAGAATGTCACAACCCCCCTTCATGAATGAGGTGGGTCTCTATTTATAGTGTTTGGTAAATGACTTAAGGATCTTATCAGTCGCTAAGGTGATCCACTCTCATCGGTCGTTGAGGGTGTAGAGATTGTGACAACCACTAAGGATGCTCGGGAATTGTTGTCATCAAGTGTGGGCATTGAGGATGTCTGGATTGTTGTGATTGTTGAAGCATTGACTGCTAAAGGAATGACCTCATCAGGTCTCTAAGGTGACCAGTCCTGTGGCTGCAGAGAAACTCAGCTCAATGGCCAAAGAGATGGAACAAGGTCCATCAGTCGTAGGATAGCAAGCCTTTATCAGTCACATGGAATGCCTCATTCTTCGACCACAAGGAATTTAGATTTATACTAACCGAAGAGGCGGCGTACATTCCTCTAGTCACTATGAAGAATAAACATCGACTATTGAATTTTTGTAATCTTCATCCATCACAGATCTACCTTCAAGTTCATCAACCAATGAGAAGCATATTTTGTGCAAAGTAGACGAAGGTGTGAGACAAGTCTTTGTCAAACACAATATGAATTATCTAGATAAAACACAAAATAAATGCTAAAATAAGTATAAAATAGGCACTCAAATATCCCCAAAATTGGATTTTATCAACTCTCTCAAACTTAGAATCTAGCATGTCCTCAGGCTAACAAATAGAGTTAAAGCATCAAATAACTTCAGAGGGATTTATTAAGATTATTGTTTTTGAGAGTGTGAAGAATATTAAAACATCGACCTTAAATCGAGACACATGTGCCTTAGCAATGTGTTTTCAACCCCAATAGTCTCTTCCTTAGACTTGGAGTTGCATACTCATTTTTCTTGTTCCAACCTTCTTTTAGGGAAGGACTTCCCCTCTTTTATACATTGTTGACCCTTTTTCAATATGTACATGAACAAGGTTGTGGTGAAAGCAACTTTCACACCCCACATTTATTTTTATTGACATTCTATATGTTGTGTAGGTGTGGGCTAAATTTGTAGTGTTTCCTTCCTTTCTCAGGTTCTCTCTAACCTACCTCCTATTGTAATGACAGTGTTACTCGATTGGGTCTTGATGTAATGTCAGGTGCATGTGTGAGGCCCACCTTTTGATAGGAAGGTGTATTGTTATTTTGGCTTCCAGACACCACTACTGAGCATGGCAAATCTACATTCCTGAGTGTAGCAATACACTGGTTGGGCAAAGTCGTTTCACATCTTTTAGGGTACAACTCTCATGATTTTATTCCACTCACCTTTTATTCTTGCTCACAAGATTTGGTATGAAAAGATTTTCAGGATGTTTTTGGGCTGTCAAGCCTCTTTCGATCCCAAAGTAGGTATTTTTGCACTAGAGGGGGTAGATGTTTCCTTCATGTCGGGGTTATATGATTTCCTACTTGTACATAGGATCGAGGTGATCAATCAAGGGTGTGCTAGCATGATTCCTCCTTTCCTCAATAGTTTATCTGGGGTGACAAACATTTCTTTACATTTACATGTTCTTAAAGTAAGGTTGATTTTATAACATTATCACATTCAAAATTTTAGGTAGGTTAAATAGCCCAAATCTATCATTCTTCAAATGATTATGGTATGAGTTATCCTAAAGACAAGTCAGTCTAAGAATAAGATAAATCACTAAATCTCGGAACATTGGGTTCCAAATTGTGCCTGTTGTAAATGACCCTAAGATATTTGCAAATTAGGCATGAGAATTCAAAATTTTCAAAATCTTCCTTCAAAAATTTTCAAAATTTTCCTCAAGAAGAGGAGGGGAGGTATGTCAAAAATTGAAATTAACGAGTGAAATTCAAAGATGAGGAAAGGTTGTGAAAAAGGTACCTATCACACCCATTTATAACTCCCTCCAATCTTATCATATGCTTTGTCCCATAGTGTCAAAGTTAAAGAGTTTATATAAACGGGCATGGTTTTTTCTTGTATTGTCCAACTAGACGATAGCAACATATCATTATATCCTCCTCGGTGTGCGTGATAGTGTTCATACTGAAAGCTTTCTATTTTTTCATCCTTTAAGGCTACAACCTTCATCCACTCTAGACAATGAAAACCACAATCATTTGATTATATGGTTTGTTGGGGGCTCCTGTGGTAGAATTGTGTTTTTTTTTGAAGTCCTTGTTGGAGACAAATTTTTACCCCTTTCCAAATTTGCAGATCAGATTTATGATTTCTTCCTCACATGTTTTTGCTTTCTCCTCTATTAGGATCTTCAGAATAGTCATGTTTGTGTGTTTGTTGAGTGCAAAAGCTAAGTTTGAACTGTTGTACAAGATTGTAGTCTTTGGTTTGACGTTTATCACTAGGAGAATCCAATGGTTGTCATGGAGAATAGGCCAAAAGATAAATACATGCATGAAATTCTATAGGCAAAGCTTGAAGCATTCCTTTTCCCATGAATTTGTGTTCTTGATGAGATCCTGAATGAGAAGATAGTAAGCCATGTGTATATTAGGCATAGTGCCTTCCAGAATAGATTGGCATGTAGTCATGACACTTACGGTTAAGTAGCCTCCCATCTTAAGAGTTTCCCACATGTCCCGTAAGGAGTGGGACCCATAGGAGATCCACTCCCTACTAAAATTTTGTAGAATATAGCCTCCAGTCCAAACACACCCAAAAGATATTTTGGAGTGGGTGTAAAATTTTCAAATCTTAATTAATTAATCAAAACAACCAATGTATAGCAGTATAATAAAAATAAAGACTATATTCAATTCTTCACAAAATATTACAAAAGTATATCATAAACTCCCACATAGGGTTTACATGTAAGAGACAACATATGGATCTAAGTAGAGGGAAATCTAAATCATAATAAGTTGTCTCCAAGCTTTAAACTCCTTAAGTTAAGTCCATAACTTCATGCCATGTCCTCCTCATCCTTCACGTAGGTTTGGAAGCGTACTCCAGAAAGAAGAGAAAAATAGAAGACATTAGCAAAGGCTGGTATGTGCATACTAAAAAGGAAATTGAGAAATATATGGAAGAAAGGACCTCAAAATAAAGGCTTTCCATGAAATAGAAAAGGACTACCCAAAAAGGTCATAAGAGGAAAGAATCACCATCATAGGATAAAGTAAATACTTTTCCATAAAATGAACAACAAAAGTGGTGGCACAAAAGCACACACAATCTTTGGGCACAAAACCCATAACAACCTGCATGCATGTGAGATGAGCATAACACTAGAAAAATATAAATAAAAATGGTGACTAAGCCTCATAAACTTGAAACCTGATAGATATTGGCACATAACCAAACTCCCAGTAGATAAAAATGTAGGCGAAGCCTCATAAACTTGAAACCCAGGTATGGGGCACATAACCTACATCCCAAAAATATGATAAGGGCACATAACCCAAAACCAATGCAATTACACTACTCTAGGGCTATTGAGTCACATAACATGCTTAATAGAGAGGAAAGTAGAAAGTATAGTTAGATTATACAAAGTCGTCACCCCAAAAGTGACCAACATAAACATCCACATCACAAGTGGGTAAAAGACATCACATGTCATCATATAGAGTTCCATCATAAACAGAACATTGGAAAGACCAAAAGAATGTCCAAACATGATAATATGATCACAAGATTAGTAACAATATAAGATACTTCACATGAAGCATATGTTCCTAAAGAAAAAGAGATTGTGTAGGCTATATGTCCATAGGACCAAGGGAAAGAAGAAAATAGGTTATTGATAAAAAGGAATAAAAGGGGATGCATACATACCTCACTTAAGAATATAAACAATCCAAAGTGAGTCCTAGATCCAAGTCTAGATCTCCAAAGAACCTATGTTGCATATATGTAGAATTAGGGTTAGGTTTACATTCATTATTCAAAATCTTAAAAATCAACTTTTCATTATCTGTGAATTAGTTTATCAAAATCATGCCATATTTTAGATTATATTTTTCTAATTTTAAAACATATTTTACTTTTTTTGACTTATAAATTTTAGTCATGAATTTTACAAATCATAACGAATTAGGAAAACCCATTAAAACCATATATTTATTAGTTTGGAATTAGGTGACAAAACCAATACCATTAGATAGAGAAACTTTTTCTGAATCTACCGACTATTTATTTGTAATTTGTGGATAATCAGCGAATTAGTTATGTATTTTACAAGTTAGATCAATCATAAAATTCCAAAAATCCAACTAATCATCAGAGAACTTGTGAGAGAGGGAGAGAGAGGCTAGGCCCCACATGACTTGGCCCAATCGGGTGTGGCCAAGTCACACAGTCAACACTAGTGAGACCATCATGAATCAAAGGAAATAAAGGGCAAAATGATGTTTATACCCTCTGGCGGCAAAACACAAGAAAAGAGGAAGTCAAGAGGGTAGAACAACAAATTCATTGTGGAGATTGCTCCTCTCTCAGAGTCAGCCATGGCTGTGACAATCTGAAGAAGCAATAGGCTATGAATTTGGGCAAAACCCAACATGGAAACAATACAATGATTTGATAAAAAAAAATCAAAGAAAGAACCTTTACAAACTCACCTCTCCAATGAGGGTGCAAACAAACTCCAAATTAATTGAAAAATGACACCTAGCCTAATTTTGATATGAGGAACTTGAATATGCAATTATATTTCCCTTTTAGATACTTTGATTCATTAAATTAACAAATCTTATTTTCTCTTTCCTCATGCATTAATGACATTAGGATTATCCAAATTTGATGAAACTTCACCCAAAAGTCATATGAAGTGTCTTGGATACACATTTGGCATCACTTTTTACACGTTGAAGTTGTTTGTATATTTATTTAATATTTAGAAGGTTATACACACTTTCTCTCTCCTAAATTCACCTTTTAATAAAGTATACTCCAAACGAAGTGAAAATTTAGTCAAAGGCATATTTTAAAGTGTAGATCATGATTCTAAGATTATTTTCCAATTTTGGAGTCATTAAGTATTTTATTTTATATTTTGGAGGAAAAACACATTTTATTTCCCAAATAAAATAGATATGATTATTATCCTAAATTTGTGAAACTTGGCCTCCAATCCATAACATATCCAAAGAAAATGAATCTGATGTTATTTTTAACCAATTTGTCTTTCTTTTATGAGTTTTACATGATTGCCATTTGTAGTAGATTATTATATTAGTTAATATATATTATTTCATTATTATTATTATTATTATTCCAATTGTGTCCCATAATTTCAGATTATTACCAAAGGAGTTAAGTAAGATGATTTTGTATGAATTATTATGAAATCTTCATTTATCTCATATAACATATTTTATGTGTCCATTAATGAACTAAGACTAATGTGAGATCAATAGGTTACATTAGGGTGTTTTATTCATGCATTAACATGTTAGGATTTCATTTAATCTACTAATGTGCATATCTTTATCCTTGTTTGGCTAAACCCAAAGAACCAAGTTGACTATCCTCCAAGACATATGATCAGGGTCAAGAGGCTAGGTTTCGATTCGTTATAGGTCATCCTTCAGTAAATATATTCCTTATCTTTTGAATATTATGTCCCCATGGTTGCAGTCAGTATTTATTCTAACCATGATGAGAAATAGAGAGTCCTAGGAAATATCTTTCACAAGATCATCTGTCGAAGTCTAGAAACATGCACTGTATTACTCCTACTAGCCCATCTGACATTACTTCTTGATGTTCATCTTCTTCGATCTCCCCTTTTTCATGGATAGTTGTGTCTGGTTCTTCAACATTCTTAGAAACTATTGAGGGGGGTGTGATTTACAGAGGTTGTCTTGGGATGAGCTTCTTACTTTTTGGGTCCCTGCTTTCATTATTCTCCTTCATATTGAACTCCTTTCTTTTATTGAGACCATGTGTTCCATTGTGACACATGCTCTGGCTCAGAGGGGTCTATCCACAAGATATTTAATTATTCATGCCATGTCTACTTTTTAGGTGTTGCACTCCCGTATGGAGTCTATGTGGTACCGCATCTGGGGGCATCACTGAGTCATTAGAAAAGTAGCAATCATATATTACCTCCATTGTATACATGCCACGAAGACCATGAAAATCTTCATGGAATAACCTCTAGGGGGATGCCATTGTTTATCACTTCAATCATGCAAAGTACTATGAAAGTGCAGTCTCCTGAACCATGTTGCTCTTTTTGTACCTTCTTGTTGATTGTAAAGTTTTTCCAACCTAGTTTATGGCGGTTTCCCACTACTTGAATGGCATGCTGCAAGTAGATCAGTACCTCCTGGATGTGGTGGGCATCTTTGTTCTTAAATACCAAATATGTACTGGGCAGATCAACACTACAATCATTGTATATGGTCATGTGTCTATTGTATAGATCGAATACTTTTATCGCCAAATATTTCATTGTTCTGGTTGGCAGGGTGACAAATCCTATTTTTCTTCTTGTCACTGCCTCCTGTAGCTCTTTTATAGGCATTGAATCATATTGTTTGTCATACAACCTTTTTTCTAAAGCTGTAGTCCCATTGAACACTAGTTGTAACTTGTCAGGATGTAAGAATTCTTCCTAGGTCATTGCACATAGTACTTCAAACATAGTTTTATGTACTCTTGTTCATTGTAAAAAGATTCTGCTATAGAGATCCGTTGTCAAAGTCCTCCCTTTGTTATTGTAGATTATATCTATGCTAGAGAGGTTGTCATCAAGAATATCAGCAAGGACATGAACATCTCAACATGTAATCCTAAATACTAATGCCATTTCCATTCTTGTTAGTTTACAAGGTAGTGGGGGTGGTATCACTACTCCATATTCTTTTACAGGTGCATGACATTCCCTTTCTAAAGCACCTATAAAGAAAGAGGCTAGGCCACCTTCATCTTCATCAGATGTCCCTTCCCCACCTATTGGTTCTTCTATAGTTGGAGCCACAATATCGCTGGTTGTTAAAGTTTTAGGAATGAGACCTTTAGTGATCTTGGTTAGCTATTCTTCTACTGAAACTTCAACGTCAATGGTGGCAATTGGTGTTTCTATTGGTTTGTATGTGGATGATGGTGTTTTGAGTATCACTTCATTTAGTGATGTTAGTGTAGCAGTCATTTTTTCTATCATAAACTCCATACCGATGCTCATTGTTCTCCTTGAAGTTGAGTTAGATGTCACATATGTCCATCGGTATATTCAATTCACTTATATAGCAGAGTATTGTCCCTACATCCACAAAATTACCTAAATACATGTCGTTGTGCTCTCCTGGTTAAGGTGGGTTGGCATTAGGATGGCTATCTTCTGGAGGATTGTCCTCTGTGAGTGAGGAGTTTAAGTCAAACTGATGCACTATCACATTGTTGTTAACCTCTAGTGTCTCTTCATCTTCTAGTTGATTTTCTTCATTGGCTTCTTCTTCTCTAAGCACATTTGGTGCACTTGCAACTTATTTATCTTCATGTTCATCAAGGTTGGAGAGACTCGAGGATGCTTGTGATGGTGAAGGGTTGGTAATCCATTTTGACTTTCATCTATCTTGCCACTCCTCTGTCTTCTTGTACGCTTCTTCCATCTACATGTGCTCTTTCTCCATCTTCGTGTGCTCTTTCTTCATCTGCATGTGCTCTTCCTCCATTGTTTTAAGGGCCTCTTTGGGTCTCTTTGTGCATTATTTCTCATTCTCTTCGCATGATGTCCCTTTCTTTTTTGATATCCTCCATCTCAAATGTCATTGTTTGCATGGCTTTCATAATCATTGTTGGGCTGGCGATGACGTCATGCATGAACTAAGTGAGATTTGTTGTTCTTTCTTATATGCATTCTACCTAAACTATTCGGATTTGTAGGCTACAAGAAAGAAGTAATGGATTTGAGGAAGAGTTGTACACTTTCTTACACATCGTGTCAAATAGACACCCTAGTTCTTTTCCAAAGGTTGATGGCCGTTGTTGTTCAGTGTGTTGGGTTGATGTTGTGCATACAGTCGGTGGTAGTGTCGGTGTGCTTGTTGGTGCTCATTAATTTTTGATTTCAGCCTTTCTTCTCTGACTTCATGTGGAGATGGGGTTGGTTGCCCAAGATCCACTAGTTGATCTTCTGGTGGTGTAGGGCCTCCTTGTATCTTCTCAGCTTCATCTTCTTTCACTCATGCATCTGCTAGAGCCCTTAGCTGGTCATCTCTCTTTTTGATAGGTACTTCCAACACAATACTAGTGACTGGAGGGGGGAGGGGCATCACCATATCCTTCACCATGAGGGGAAGCTTGTTCTGTTGAGAATGGTTGTCATCCAATTTCTTCCTCAATTGGTTGTGGTTGAGGTAGTAGAAGTGTTGACACTAGTGTCTTGTGCACAACTGTGTGAGGCTTGATAGGTAGTTTCTTTCTTTTCTCCGACCTTGTTTTCTCTACTTCTTGCACTTGTTCTTCTACTTCTTGTAGGATGATGTTGGGTAAAGGTGGGTCAGTATCTCTCTTGATATGAATGTAATTCATCTTGTCAATTTTCTTTGTATTTGGCCTTACTTATTGGTTTCATAATATGCCATTTTGGGGAGGGGGAGTAGCAGTTTAGACTCAACTTGCTTGTAATAAAATTTTCAGCCCTTTTGTACGAGTATTCCAGCAGTCACCATGTCTTTACTATCTATCTTGGTGTATCCTTTAGTCACCCTGTGTCGTACTACTTCTTCTATATCCATGGAGTAGGTTGGAATGAGCGTGATCTGAGCTCCCATATAGTAGTCTTTCATCTTCACCTTGCTATCTTGATCAGCGACTGTGGACAGTCTGTCAATAACCAAGCTTACATTGTTTATGAATCTTTTCCCCATCACAGAAAAAATCAAAAAGGTCCCCTTTAGACACTCTTCCCATTTCGGATTGAGTGAACACTATGTTTGTAAGGATTTTCAACATGACCCTGATGAAATGGGAGGTTGTCTAGACCACCTTGGATTTACTGGGGTTGTGCTTGCATTCTCCAGTCAGTCTTTCCTGCATCTTGTTACTCTTGAATCCAACTATGTCTTTATCACTTTTTTCTACCATGAAAATCCTATCTTCCTCTCATGTGTTAGTAAAGATCCTATTCAAGATATTTTCTATCACAAAACAATCTTTTCCTCCCATGTGGATTTATATCTTGAACTCCCCACTTGACTCCTTTCTTTCTTTGTCTTCGACATGTATCTTCGTAAGAGAAGACATGAACTCGGCTGTGAGGTCCATATAAGATCATTGCCCCCCCATGCATAGCATATACATGTTATCCCCTTTTAGAAATTCCATGGCTCATTCATAGAGCTCCAACTTTTGAAGTCCTCCTTGTCCATGTATCTCATTAGTTTGACTATCTTTGTTCTCAAAAACATGTCATGCTTCTCCTACTATTCTTGATCCCTAGGTTTGAACCCCACCCCATGCTTATCAGTTGTTGACTCTTGGTTCTTACTTTCTTCAACAAATTCTAACATTTTTCTTGTTGCTGAGTCGGCTAGTATGTTCACCTTTTCTGCTCATCTGGTCTGTTATCCTTTCTTTCACACCACCTTCTTCTTCTTATCCATTGGAGTATCCAGACCTGGTCTGGATCCCTTCCTCTTTCCATTCATCTTCTTTTATTCTTCATGAGGAAGGTATCCAAAAGTGTTTGTGCCTTATGTATCTTGTGATTCATCTTTAGCTTTAGAGGATTTGTTGATCAACAAACCTTCATATTGTTCCTTTTTTACTTGCAGTTGTGCTCTCTTTTCTTTAGACAAATTTGGGACCTCATTGAGTTCCCTTATTAGAAATTCAATTGCTTTCTCAATTTCTGCTTTAGACATGGCTTGCTTGTGTAGGGAATTAAAAGATGTTGTCATTCTACAATCATCAGTTTGTAGAAGAGAGATCTGCGGAAAGAATGGAGGCCCATCGGGGTCATGAGTGCTTTGGTTGGGTCGAACAACATCGACGGTGATTACATGTCCTCTAATGGCTAAGTCTTCGTCTTCTGTTGGGGTCAGAGTGGTGATTCAGTCCTATTCAAATTTCACTAATGCACTACTGATTGAAGTCTGAGGTGAAAGAGGGGGGCTTATGTGGGGGGTTTTTATACTTTCAGGGTTAAAAAGTAGTATTCACAGAGAATTCTACTGGTCTTCGATCGCAGAGGTCAAAACTTCTGTGGTCAATAAGGTCTAATCCTCTATAGTCATAGATATCAAGACTTATGTGGTCGCTAAGTTCTAATCTTATACGGTCACACATAGAGAGGTTTACAAACCAACTATGATTCAATCTTTCTACGGTCGGTAAGGTCTAATTTCCAACAACCAATGAGTCTTCCTAATCCTCAACGACTGATGACAACATTATTTTTGTGATGTTATTATATATACCTAAAAAGGGACGAATCACTTAAAGAGTTATGTACAACACTTGATATTAAAGATTCAGAGAGTTAATTATTCAAGGAACATTTGAAGAAAACTTTAATTGTATTCTACACACTAAAAATTACTAAACAAAGTAGATATTTCTTAAAATCTAAGATAAGAGTTGCAACAAGATTAACAAGTTCTAATGACAAGAAAAAATGAACTAAAATTAAAGATAGGAATTAAAGATTATCAAGTGTCCAATAATAGAAGAGAAAAAATTGGAAAGATATATAAAGCATGAGAATTCCTAGGGTTGGCTCCCAAGAAGTGATAATTTATAGTCCTTAGCTTGACTCTCTTTTTGTGGATTTAGACTTACTTTGATGGTACAAGATGAGGTTCTTCTAGTTGGAGTTCTAATCTCCAAATGAAGGATTCATCTTCATAGTACCTTTTTACACGATGACCATTTACTTTGAATGTTCCAGTCTGTTTGGTGCTAATTTCCATCATTCCAAATGGGAACGTCATCACTACTGTAAAGGGGCCTGACCATCTTGACCATATCTTATCATGAAATAGTATGGTGCTTGAATTGAACAAAAGGACTTTGTCTCATTCAGATACATCTTTGCTTTTTAGGTGGGCATCATGTCACGCCTTGGTCCTTTGCTTGTACATTCAGGAATTTTCATAAGCATGCAGTCTAAGTTCTTCCAGTTCTTGCAGTTGTAGGAGCCTTTATTATGCTTGGTCTGGATCCAAATTTAGAAAGGTGATGGCCTAGAAGGCCTTATGTTCTAGTTCCACTAGAAGATGACACTACTTCCGATAGATAAGCCAGTCGGGTATGGTCCCTATTAGAGTGTTATAAGTAGTTCGATAAGCCCATAAAGCATCATCAAGCTCCATAGATCAATCCTCACTAGTACAAAAATGATATATAACATCACATTTGATGGCATCGGTTACACATAAAAAACTGACCCCATAAACCATTGAAGTCGGCTAAATACTACAAACGTCACCAATATGTGCAGTCCGACCGATTTACAAAAGACATGGGTACCACTTTTACTATAATGTCGGTTTGTTTGTCAAAAAACTGACATAAAATTACCCGCAAAATACAATTTTCCAAGGAAAAAATTTGCCTCTAAAATTTTTAATATGGCGTCAGTTGTGCAGAAACCGACGAAAAAGGTTTTGTTCCATGGTCTCGCAAAAAAATTGATCCCCTATTAGTCATCGTTTCTTTGTTAGCAACTGACGACTAATCACCCTTCACGAAACAAAATTGATTCCCTCAATAGTCATCAATTTTTTGCAAAGAACTGACAACTAGGTATTTTTGCGAATTATCCCCATGAAAATATTCCCCCCCAATATGCTTCTTCGGTGTCGGTTTTCGTTAGGTAACCGACAACTATGGTAACAAAATATTTTGTTGCAATTTGTGAATAGACGTCAGTTGTGTACCTAGAAACTGATGACTAAAACCCCAACCTGATGCAATTTTTTTTAAATTGCACTTAGTTGTCGATTTTTTATGTGTGACCGATGCCTATTGGTATTAGGCATTGGTTTTTGCAAACAACCATGACCAAAGTGAACTTAATACCACCCGTACGAAAGAGACTCTTCCTCTTCTATGTTTCACTGCAATTTATCTAGGTCTGTCAGATTCTGGCAATTTTCCCCTCACCGGTTGCCGCTTCCTCGCTGATCATAACACTTCATCTAGCTGTCACCACTGCCTTTTATTGCTTGAGAGGACGGTGGAGACGCCACAACTGTTGCCCACCCTCTGTCGCTTCACCTCCGCTGCTGTAGTTGTTGTCTGCCGTCCGTTTGCCTCCACCGCCTCCACCTGCTAAGTTGGTCACTGCCGCCACCATCGTCCATCCTGTCAACACCGACCGCCACTCCATCCTACCGACATCGCCACTCTAGCATGTCGGCGCAACACCTCCATCTCCACCTCTAGCCATTGTCGCCGTAGCCTACTCCACCCCACCATTGCGATGAGTGGTTAATCAGAAGTAGAAGTAGATTTTGATTAATTGTGATTAATGATGCACAAATGAATTTAATAATTGATTTAATTTAGTTCAATAATTGCTCGTCAAGAATGTGTAGTTGATTAATATTGATTAATTAGGGTTAATGATGCATGAATGAACTCCATTAATTAGATTTGTATTAGTTTCTCTATTGTTAGTGATTGATTTAATTTAGTTCAACAATTTCTTGTAAAGAATATGGAGTTGATTAATATTGATTAATTAGGGTTACTAATACATAAATGAATATAATTAATTAGCTTGTTTTGTTTTTCTCTTGTTAGTGATTGATTTAACTTAGTTTAGTAATTTCTCTTCAAGATTGTGTAGTTGATTAATATTGATTAATTAGGATTAATGAAGCATGAATGAACTTAATTACCCAAATGGAAGAATGAATTGAATTAAATGATGTTACATAAAACCTAGATATATGAATGATGAAACTATGATCATAGGTATAAGAATGAAAATATATATACATGTATTTTGTTAGCCTAGAAACCCATCTGAGATTTACTCATTAGGAGTAAATATTAGATAGTCCCTAGTTTGGGACTATTCTTGAACAATTAATCTCACTTAGCATGTAAGTGTATAATGTATATTCAGTTTTCATGATGTTTCATCAGAACTTCCCCATTTGTTCTCTAAATACATATGTTGGTGGGCATTTGCCCATGTACATCAGTGTACTTGGAGAACTGCGGGGAAATGCTTTCGAAATTTTCTGAAGAACTGAATACACATTATATACTTACTAGTGAGATTGGGTGTTCTAGAATGGGATAGGTTGTTCACATGCATCTAACATGTGTGTAATACGCAAGTGTACATGTCGTGTAATATAGGCCAAAAGAGGTCGGAGTTTTAGAACTCAAGGAATCGTACACCAGAGAGTACTAATTACTGAAACCAAATCAGCTAGACCTAGAGAAAGATTTGATTGGTTGTTTAATTAACTTAGAACAAAAAGTAAATCTAACTAAGGTTGTGATCAAGAATTGGTGAATTCCTTAGGACTATTGGTTTCACCATAGATAACACTGCAACTAACCTTTAAACACTAACATACATCACTCCTAACCCTAGATAAAGAGCGTGTATCAAGAACTACCCACTTCTGTAGTGTAGTTCACTACCTATTCTAATGCCAATCTCATTTCCATAGTAATTGGTTGATTAGTTAGGTGCTTTAAGATTAATATCTGGGTTTCTCCTCCCATTTATTCTCCATCTTTCCCAAGGGGTGCAATAAACGGGTAAAACTATGCTTTTCCAACCCTTAACCTCTCTATCAAAATGATTGAGGGTCTGATAATCTATCTATGGTGATAAAGCGTAAATAGAACAAGACAATATCATAAATTTATATCCAGAAAATATGAGTAAAAGTGATATTAATGCGTAAAAGTAAGGTATAATGCATATCTGGACTACTCCTAGATCCTAAGGAAATGTTTTTAGCCAAAAATATATGACATGGTATCACTGTAAAATGAAAAGATATAAAACATGAATTTCGAGATAGAGTAAATTGGAGACAAGGCCAAAGAATAGATCTAGAGAACATGTAGAAGATTTTTCTTAGTTGCTACCGCCAAAACACCTCTGAGGTCCTTCGAGTGGGGTTCCTTCACTTTTCTCCTTCCTTTTGCCATTTGTGTCGTCCCCATGTGATAGATCTCGATGATATCTTTGTAATGGTACCCTTTCCAGTCGTTGTATATGTTTACGTTAAAAGAAAACCTAAATATTTGTAACATACTCAATTTTGGTTATTATAAGTATGTTGTGCTAGTTTCCTCTTAGTTGGATATTTCACTTCATTTCAAATTATAATTACTTATTTGATTAAATTATCATGGCCATTGATAGGAATAATTTTCAATCGATTCCCTTGTGTCTAGATACATCATTTATCCTCACTTGAGAAATATTTGCAGCCCAATCCCTCATTTGAGTATCATTTGTCATATTTGAAATCATTTAGTCTAATTTGATGTGTTTGTGCTTAAATAATTTGATTATATCTCGAACCCACATACCACTCTCCCTTTGACCACTATTGGTTTGGAATTAAAGGGAAACATTAATCACCTTTAAGAATGAAATACTAGAATTAATTATAGGGGTAGTTAAGTTAGATTTGTCAAGTGATGATACTAGTATTTTAGTCATTAGACCACATACAATATCTCATAACCATTGGCCTTTTCATTTAAAAGTTATAAAATTTGATTAAAAACTTATATTAACTACAGTCAATGACCTATTAAAAGAGGTAACGCCATATTTTATCCCTCTTACTCACAAACCCTAGAGTGTCATCCTCCATTTAAAGCCATTAACGTTGGTCGTTACAAAACTCTTGACTCCTTTTCTTCCCCACGTGACTAGGGTTCCTTTAGGCGGGGTGTTTCTCATCTCAAAAAGAAAGTGTTGGCTTCTCTGTTTCCTTTCCCCACATTTAGTTCCTCGACGTGAAACAAACTATCCCCTCTCCGTCGTCCAGGCCGCCCATTCATTATCCCCTCGCCTAGAAATGGCAGCAACGATGAATGTTACCCAGGGTCTGACGCCTCCTTACATCCAGCTAAGATAAATAATACATCCCCTCCCCCAACTTCATCTACTGTCCAATAGATCTGGAACCCTAGTGCCGCCCCTTCCCGTGGAATATATATAATGACCAACGCTAACACCAAGACACACATACATGTAACTCAGATGTAATGCCTCACCTCCCTTTCCTCCTTCGACCCTGCAAACACCAAGGTGATCGCAACAACATCTGTATCACCTAAATATCTATTGAGCCTCCTTGCATCTTGCCTAGTGCATGACAACCTCCACCACAAAACTCGACGATCTGCAACCTTATTCAAATATCACCCCAACCTAACCTTTAACCTCAACGATGAACCACCTGTTCTAAAGGACTCAACCGACCTACAAGATAGAGGTGCACCAATCATCATCCATCCTGCAGGAGTAAGATGGCATGAATGGTATGAAACCATCACTTCTTATACCTCCTGTTTCCCCCCTCCAACTCCTCTACACCTTCTCAGGTTCTCAGCTCCATCATATAACTCATTCATCTGATTCATGTAGGATAGAAATCCTGAAAACAAAGCATCAAACCTCCATCTGGAGACCTGCAACAGAGAAATGGAAGTCACGAGCCAAACACTCTCTAATCAAATTAGATGATCAAAACCCATACCCTGGGCTCCTTGCATCACCAACTATGTTTACAAGACAACCGATCTCCTTCCCCTCTCAATGCCATATTTTATCTCCCCCCAAATCCTCATCCCTACCCACACCACAGGAAGCAACTCCAAGCCTAAGAACCTTCATATATACATGATGTGACAAGTTAATAAGTAGTTGATGATCAATCATTGTGACCAATCCCGGCCTTGGCAGTTCTCCTCGACTAGAAGTTCTAGGCATCAGTAGGAGACCAACATACCGAAGGTCAGTTCTCCTTCTTTCATAATTTGAATTAGATAATCAAGTAGTAATGATGATAATCAGGAAGCAAAGAGATAATACTAAAAATAATGGTAAATAAGGTTATCTGGTCTATCGTCATTATAGGTACCATATTTGCAAATATAAAATCAAATGATATAAATTTTTTAGCCTATTATAATTATTGAAGTCGATGGGATGATTGATATTTGGGAAAGATATGAAACCATGTACAACTGTATAAGATTGATCATATATCATAACTAATAATCCCCTATTGATGTCAAAGTATTGGTGTAGCAATAAGTGAATACTATATATAGCCTATATGTGATACTTTGAATGGCTCCTAACTAAGTATTAACCATGTTGATTATCTGGGCCATTGCGTTGCATTAGAATATACATGAATTCATACATAGAGACATTAATTACTACTACTAGAAGGTTATTTAATTCGATACTACATTGATCATGAATAATAATTATAAACAAAATATGTTGAAAATAAATATGGTTAGAATAATGACCTAGTTCAACAAATTTTTGTCAAAGTATATATGTATTAGTAGTCTTAATATGTAAATGTATATAAGTTAATAGATAATGGCTTAGTAAATTTAATAATGTTTAGAATCATATTTTGAAAACAAAAATCACCCTTGATATTAATTAAAAATCATAGTTTCCATATGTAGCATGATAATATGTATATATTGGTATACCCATATGGGAAATAATATGTATTTACATATGAGATGGTATGAAAATTTAAACCTCAAAAATTCCTAATATTGGTATATTAGTAAATGAAACCCTTTTATCCTGGTGAGAAAATAGAAACATATTATATATGGAAGAGAATACAATGTTAAGATATAATTTAAAGAAAATATGATACACTTAAATATGCAACATTGATCATATGGGACTTAGTTATGAACTTTTGAGTGATGATGATGGGAAAATATAAAATAGTAATCAAATATATGAAAAAACCTAACTTAATAAGATAATTTCAACAACATTGATTCCAAACCAAATGGTGATAAGATTTTTATTATTTGTAGCTACCACTTCAATGATTCTTAGAGACACATTGTGATAATTGAATCCTCGCAAGCCAAAATAATTTGAGGTACTAGATTTTCTATATTTATTTTGGGTTATTAATTTCCCTCTTGAATTCCATATACATTGTTTAGTGGTGAACCCTATCCTTTTATAAGCCTTGCTTGCCTCTTTGAAAGTTCACTACCTCAGATTTATTATTGTTTGATTGCATCGAATATTATAGCAACAATTGACTTGATTCTATTTTGAGTTTTGACTCCCTAGATTTTGGTCTCTTTGGGCTTTGTCCCCTTAGAGATTTGGCTCACTTGAGTTAGGGTACGTCCCCCCGCCATGTGTACAGGTTGTAATGGATTAGTTATCCCCTAGTCGACTGGTTAAAACAATTATTAGGCATCCGTGTCATTCTTTCATAGATGACTGAACACAAGGCACTTTATCCCTTGAAAGAAATAATATAATAGTGCTTGACCTTAACATTCAAAAGTTTATCATTGCAAATATTTTGATAATTTGTCATCTTGAACTATATTGAATAGCCTTGTGGAAGTTTTGATCTTGAACTACAAACGTTGAAATATTGTTAACCTTACTTTGATAAATTTAGTCCACCAAATATTTCATGCCAAGTTTTGATATTACCTTGAATCATATTTAGTACCTATATTTTGCAAAAAGCTTGATATAAGAATTTAGTAGCATCCATGCTGACCTTTTATTTCCCTTCAATGGGGTCCATGTGTGGTTTCGTTCCCTCTGGCAGGTGGTAGATGGAAGAGCCTGAAGAGACATGCATTGGGTAGTCCTCTGTTGAAGACTAGATAGTAATGAATTTTATTCTTAAACTTTGTAATCATATTTTTAAGCTTCTGCAACTCTATTGTACAAGAATGATTGCCATAAAGATTGTTTATGTTTTTTATATGATTTTGTAAATATTTGACCGTAAAGATCCAGTCTTTAAAACATGGTATTAGATCCATAAATGGTTAGCACTCATGCATGTCTCATGAAAATTAAGTTAGTTAGGAACATAAACTGAGTAGTGAGGACTTGGATAAATAGTTGACAACAAATCCTAGTCTTACTAGCCTTAACTACTAAGGATAGAAATAAAAGCACAAGTTGCCATATATGTACCTTGTCTTAGAAGTATTTAGAGTATAATTCTATCATATAGTAGATTTTGAACTCTATCTAGGCATGGACTTAATTTGAGTTAGGGATGAAGAAAAAAAAGTTGAGGTAAATTTTTCTACTTTTGTAATGAGGTCTAATAGAACATCACTTTGACCCGTAGGGATACAAATGTGGTAGAGTGGCCTAGATTATCTCCTTAGTTTGGGACATCCACAAATAATTATAAATATGAAAAATAGAGTTAATAAATATCATTAGTATGAAACTCTATTGAATTTATATATAATAAACTTCCATTTTGAATATTGAGGGAAAAAATATTGACAATCCAAAGAAGAAGAAGATTAGTATAATCCCCTTTATAATTGTGCAGTTATACCTTTTCAACAAAAAAAAGAATACCTAAAGAAGCTAGGACACTTGGAATAAGTTGAATAGTGGATCCCTATAAGTAGGAAATTGAAGAAAAAAATGCAATGAAATAAGACGTAGTTAATATTATGTTAAATTAGGATAAACAATTATGAACTTAATATTTTTGTGAACGTATAATTTCCATGTACACATAATGCTTTAGAGAATTGATGTCATCTGGGATCACAGAGAAATAAAATCATGTCTTACTTGAAAACAAATTAAGTATATCAAAAATTCTTAAAGCAATAAATGATTGTACACATACGTGACAACAATATTAGATAGAAAAATTTATCAAATATAAAAAATAACATTTTTATAAATTTATTGTTATGGGAATGGATTTTTTTTATAATTATAGATAAAAATGTTCTGAATACAATATTAGATACATAC
Source organism: Alisma plantago-aquatica (assembly GCA_963693085.1). NCBI lineage: Eukaryota > Viridiplantae > Streptophyta > Magnoliopsida > Alismatales > Alismataceae > Alisma > Alisma plantago-aquatica. The sequence goes on from OY856411.1 coordinate 297,277,024, forward strand.
AAATTGGAGATAGAAGGTAAAATTTGAATCCAATCTGAGTTATGTAGTAATTAATCATTGTTGAACCAATTTTTTTTATTATGAACAATATATTATTGATTCCTCAACTACATATTGAACTTTTAGGGAACGAATATGACATAAACATAACATACAAATGAAACCCTACCCAACTCAATTAACAAAAAATATAGTGACAAATATATTGGATTGAAGTTGATTAAATATTAAGCTTAACCTTGATAATCATAGTGTGATCCTATAAGCTTGTGGTGTAACTCAAATTTTTGATAATGAAAACCAAGACTAACAAATTGAATATTTCGACTCTCATATGAGAATAAGATATTGGAAGTCTTATGGACCAGACATCATTAAGCGCAAAAATGACAATAGATATACTTTTCCAAATAGCATGTGCACCTAAATCAGTTCAAGAATTCCAAAATAGAATAGTAAATGAATTAGTTGGTCACCCTGACTAGGGCATAGGCTAGTCGAAGGAATATTAGAGTTGTGTGCATTAGTGAGGATGACATTTGTGCAAATAAGAGTAATATGATAAAAATTAGAGCCTGGAAGGAATATAGTTGTCAAGATGGGATTTCAGGGATGAAACCCCTTTGAATGGTGGTAGTGTTGTAACATACTCAATTTTGGTTATTATAGCTATGTTGAACTAGTTTTCCCTAAGTTGGATATTTTACTTCATTTCAAATTACAGTTACTTATTTGATTAAATTATCATGGCCTTTGATAGGAATAATTTTCAATTGATTCCCTTATGTCTAGATACATCATTTATCCTCACTTGAGAAATATTTGCAATCCAATCCCTCATTTGAGTATCATTTATCATATTTGAAATCATTTAGTCGAATTTGATGTGTTTGTGCTTAAATAATCTGATTACAACTCGAACCCACCTATTTCTCTCCCTTTGATTACTATTGGTTTGAAATTAAAGGGAAACATTAATCCCTTTAAGAAAGAAATACTAGAATTAATTATGGGGGCAGTTAAGTTAGATTTGTCAAGTTATGTTACTAGTATTTTAGTCATTAGACCACATACAATATCTCATAACCATTGGCCTTCTCATTTAAAAGTTATAAAATCTGATTAAAAACTTAACTACACTCATTGACCGATTAAAAGAGGTAGTGCCATCTTTTAGCCCTCTCTCTCATAAACCCTGGAGTGCCTCTCTCCATGTAAAGCCACTAATGTTGGACATTACAAAACTCTTGACTCATTTTCTTTCCCATCATTACCAGGGTTCCTTTATGCAGGGCATTGCTAAGGCAAGCAAGTGTTGGCTTCTGTGTTTCCTTTCCCCACATTCAGTTCCTCGACCTGCAACAAACTATCCCCTCTCCATCGATCATGCCACCCATTCATTATCCCCTCACCAGTAAATAGCAATAGCGACGACTGTTACCCAGGGTCTGATGCCTCCTTACATCCATCTAAGATAAAGGATACATCCCCTCCCCCAACTTCATCTACTATCTAATAGATCTGGAATACTAGCGCCACCCCTTCCAGTGGCACATATTTAATGACCAATGTCAACACCAAGGCACCTAGACCTGGAACTCGGATGTAGTGCCTCACCTCCCTTTCATCCTTCTTCGACCCTACAAATGCTAAGGTGATCGCAACAACATATGTATTACCCACCTGAATATCTACTAAGCCTCCTTGCATCTTGCCTAGTGCATGACAACCTCCACCACAAAACTTGATGATTTGCAACCTTATTCAAAGCTCTCCCCAACCTAACCTTTAACCTCAATGATGATACACCTGTACTAAAGGAATCAATCGACCTGTAAGATAGAGGTGCAACCAATCATCATCCAGTCTGTAGGAGCAGGATGGCATCAATGGTATGAAATTTGTTGGTTAAATTAACATTAGTATAATCCCTTTGTTTTGATGATGACAAACATTTCATTCTTGTGAATCTAACGTGCTACTTGAGTGTGCAATAATAAGGAGGATGACAAATACTTGGAAGATCTATATGTTAAAATTGCTTTAAGTCATGAATGTAATCAAATGTAAAAACTTGTACAAGTATATAATGTACAAGTACTTAGACATCATGTAAATCAAGCGTTAGATCTTCCCTAGCCAATCACAACACTTAGATAGGTCATCCCCTAAAGTAGTGTCACATCTGCACACTCATACACACACTTAGTACTTAGTTTAAAATGTTGAAACAGGGTCATTCTCGGTCGACAAACTCCTCGACCGAGACACTCTCGGTCGACAAATTCCTCGACTGAGATTGACCCAAGTAGCCGTTAGACCCAGCAGACAAAGTGGTTGGGAGTTGGAAATGAACATTGTAAACAGTTGCTCCAGGACGTCCCTCGGTCGAAAAATCTTTGACCGAGAAGGACTCTCGATCGACAAATTGTCGACCGAGATGAGTTCTGTCTGCACTTTTCAGAATTAATTAACTAGCCGTTGTTAAAGCAACTAATGGTTACCTAACGGCTAGTTAAGCACTAAGAACCCCCTAGAAAGTGTCTAGAACATCCTTAAGCACTTGTAGGTCATTCCTATAAATAGGACATGCCTTAGGACACCTAAACTCACTCATATACACTTGTGCTATACTTGAGATTACACTTACAATTGGCTATTCATTCTTGTGAGCAATAGAGCAATTCCAGCAACTGGCTATTCATTCCAATTTCTCCAATTTCGTGTCCTATAGGCTAGCATCTCCACCCACAGCACTTACACTTTCATATACATTGGTTAGGAGATCAAAGCGCTTGATATAGGAAATCAAGCCTTGTGCTACAACGGTATTGTAATTTCTATTTTTCCTTCTTGTTCCTTTTATCTTTTGTATTCTCCTTGCTACTCCTAGGGTTGGAGGCTGCGGATTGGAGGTGGAGAAGGTGGACTTCAGACTACTTCAAGAAGGCTGTTGCAACGGGAAGCTACTTCAAGAGGAAGGCTACTTTAAGGGGGAGCTTGAAGTTACTTCAAGAAGGCTGCTTCAAGGTTGGTGCAACTACTTCTAGGTGAAGGCTGTTCGAAGGGTTTGGTGAAATAATTGTAATTTTATGTAATATCCTTGCGAGGTAATAAAATTTAATTCTTTCAAAATCCCAGTTGGGTAAGAAACCGGGTAGTGGATTGACTGCCTTAGTATTTGCTAAGGTTGGAACCACTCTAAATCCTTGTCCCCTTGTCTGATATTTTTGTGGTTGCTTGCTTTGGTTGAATTATTATTAAAAATATCCATAAAACCCTATTCACCCCCCTCTTGTGGTTTTTCATTTGGTATCAGAGCATGCTTCAAGGAGCTCTAATCGAGTCTTGAAGAATGAAGGGTTGTGGTGTCTACAACCGCAAGCAAAGGAAAAGTATGGACCAATCTTCAACAAGTTGCAGTTGGTGCTTAGGAACAAGCCATACAACAATTAGTTGTCCATGGAGAGAAAAGAAGGAAGAGGTGCACAAAAATTGCCTCATTACTAAAACCAATGAAGAAGAAGAGGTAAGCCTTCTTGATTTATCAAAAGAAGAGCTAATTTCTAGTCTTGAAGAAACACATAATAAGTATATTGAGTGCAAGAAGAAATTAAAGAAGTCTAATAAAGCAAATGATGAGTTACATGCTAAACTTCTTGCTCTCACATCTGAAAATGAAGATTTGTATGCAAAATTAAATGATCTTGGATTTGAAAAGGATGGCGTTATTTCTAAAAATCATACTTTGAAATCATCTCTAAATGATTGTAATGTGAAGATTTTTACTCTAGAAACAAATTACAATCTTCTATCTCAGGAAAAGGTTGGATTACTTGCAAAGTTAAATGATCTTCAAAAACAACCTGTTTTGTGTACACATCTAGATTATGATATTATTGTGAAAGAAAGAGACTCTTTATCATCTAATCTAGATCAAGCAAAGTTAGATATCAAAAAGAGAATGGATGAGATTGTTAAGTTGCAACAAGAAATTAGTAGTTTGAATAACAATGATACCCTTGATAAAATTTTAAATAATTCTTATCATCAAATTGGAAGGAGAGGACTAGGTTATAATCCTAAAGGAAAATCTTATCAAAAACCTAGTTGGAGAAAGACACAAGCACTAGAAAATCAATCTTTGTATGTATCTAGAGGCAAATATACATATGTACCCAAGAACAATCTAGAACAAAATCATAGAAAGAGATATGAGGTTGATTCTATATGTTGTCATTATTGTTTGTGTCTTGGACATTATTCTTTCTCATGTCCCTACAAGAAAAAGGATGTCGAGTTAGTATGGGTTCCAAAATCCCCAAACTAAATGAACAAAATTAAGTTGAGATATGACCAAAGACTCTATTTATATATCTCTATGTCTATCTCAACTCAACATAATGAGATAACTAATTGATTCAAGTAATCAAATTTTCTAAATATACAAACCTATAGAGGCACATCTTTGAAAATTTGCCTTAATTAAGGTTCCTAAAAACTTAGAAGTTTGAATTTGACTAGTTGAGATTTGACCTAAACTAATTCTTGATATACAAATGTCATATCTCAACACAATCAAGCTTTAACGTTCATATTCTTGATTTACTTGGAAACAATTACTGAAAACAATTCTGAAATAGTACAGAAGCTTTCTCGGTCGAGAAACTATTCGACCGAGAACATTGTCGGTCGAGAAATGGTCGACCGAGCATGTTACTATTTTCAAGTTTGCAATAAATCTGATAAAACCTATACAAACAGCAACATTATCGGTCGAAAAATAGTCGACCGAGATAAATTCGATCGACAAACAGTTCGACCAAATCAAGTTCTGCTGAACTTGTTTTCAATTAATCTAGTTTGCTATCAATTTGTTATTCATGATTGATTTAATATGCAAAATCAAGAATAAATCTTGGAGACTATCTTTGAAACAAGACATATTGATCTATTTGCATCATGAATTAAGGTATAACACTATGAATATGAAATCCTTAAACATATGGCAAAAGTGTTATATGAAGATTGATTTTGAACAAACCTTATTCATTGATTGAAAAAGTATATTAAGCATGTTCAGTTACATGGTTTGTCTTAAAATTGAAAACTTATGAATGAGATTACTTTTGGTTTATTCTCTACATGATTTGGCTTAAAATTGAAAATATGAACCATTATTAGTTTAATCATAAAAATTACTATTTTATCATAATCCACATGGTTTTTCCTAAGTATTCCTTGGTCTATCTATGTAGGAACCATGTGTATTAAAATTTAAATGGTCATAATCATTGTATTTCATGAAGTTACATACTTCCATATTGATCATTGTATTGTGGATATACTTCCACTGTTCTATCATAATTATTGTGCCATAATCATTATGTTTTCATTGGTTTATCTACAGTCATCTTTGATCCATATATACAAACCATGAATGAATATTGTTCTTTGTGATTCAGCTCATGTGAAGATGTCATTTTGCATAAACAGTAAAACTTCATGGCACAAATGCATTTTAAATTGAAAATATGTAGAAATTATACTTCACATATAAGTGCTCAAATTGAAAATCTGCAGAAATTGCCTCTTGGTTGAAATCAAGTTTGACCAAGGGGCGCTATGGTTGAAGTCAAGGTCGACCTAAAATAAGCTTGACAAAATGCTTATTTGTACATCATTTTACTGCACTTAATCTTAGTATCTTGATTCAAAATATCATATTGAAAACATAATTTTAGTGCATAAAAGGTCAACTTATTATGATCTAATATTGATTGTGATCTTAGAATCCTTAAATTATCTTGACTATAAGATTAAGGGGGAAGCTCACACAAACTATCTTAATTATGAGATTAAGAAGCTTCCAAAACTTTGTAAACATCATTTGAAGCTTGTTATGACCTTAGTATCCTTAAAAGTAGTTTTGGTTATGAAAAATAAAGAAATTTACAATATTCATGAATATGACATATATCTTGCTCTTAATGGAATTCTCTAAACAAATTTGGGCTTAACATTTCGTGTATTTGGCTAGAGATACATACATGTATTCTACTATAATCTTAAAGGATTCTCATGTCATTTTTAGGGCTTAACATCCCTTGAAAAATGGATGAGAAATCAATACACATATGCCATGAACTTAAGAGAATATCATATCATTTCAAGGCTTAACATCCTTTGCAAATGATTGAGAAATAAATTGTGGCTAAATTTGACAATAAGTGGTTTGTATCCCTTACTTTTAAAATTGAATATCTTACTAAGGGGGAGCATCTAATTATCAAATTAAGGGGGAGAAATAAAAAGTCATACTAAATGATTATCTTGGATATCTTTTTGAAATGACAAAGGGGGAGAAATAATATAAAATAAAATGAGTTTCATAATATCTCGGCCATCACACACTTGCAAAACAAGAATGGCTACAAAAGGTAAACTTCAGGTATGAAACTCATATGATTTATATTTCATTTTAGGAAATGTTTGTCATCTTCAAAAAGGGGGAGATTGTTGGCTAAATTGACATTAGTATAATCCCTTTGTTTCGATGATGACAAACATTTCATTCTTGTGAATCTAACGTGCTACTTGAGTGTGCAGGAATAAGGAGGATGACAAATACTTGGAAGATGTATATGCTAAAATTGCTTTAAGTCATGAATGTAATCAAATGTAAAAACTTGTACAAGTATATAATGTACAAGTACTTAGACATCATGTAAATCAAGCGTTAGATCTTCCCTAGCCAATCACAACACTTAGATAGGTCATCCCCTAAAATAGTGTCACATCTGCACACTCATACACACACTTAGTACTTAGTTTAAAATGTTGAAACAGGGTCATTCTCGGTCGACAAACTCCTCGACCGAGACACTCTCGGTCGACAAATTCCTCGACCGAGATTGACCCAAGTAGCCATTAGACCCAGCAGACAAAGTGGTTGGGAGTTGGAAATGAACGTTGTAAATAGTTGCTCCAGGACGTCCCTTGGTCGACAAATCTTCGACCGAGAAGGACTCTCGATCGACAAATTGTCGACCGAGAAGGACTCTCGATCGACAAATTGTCGACCGAGATGAGTTCTGTCTGCACTTTTTAGAATTAATTAACTAGCCGTTGTTAAAGCAACTAATGGTTACCTAACGGCTAGTTTAGCACTAAGAACCCCTAGAAAGTGTCTAGAACGTCCTTAAGCACTTGTAGGTCATTCCTATAAATAGGACATGCCTTAGGACACCTAAACTCACTCATATACACTTGTGCTATACTTGAGATTACACTTACAATTGGCTATTCATTCTTGTGAGCAATAGAGCAATTCCAACAATTGGCTATTCATTCCCATTGCTCCAATTTCATGTCCTATAGGATAGCATCTCCTACCCACATCACTTACACTTTCATATACATTGGTTAGGAGATCAAAATGCTTGATATAGGAAATCAAGCCTTGTGCTACAACGGTATTGTAATTTCTATTTTTCCTTCTTGTTCCTTTTATCTTTTGTATTCTCCTTGCTATTCCTAGGGTTGGAGGCTGCGGATTGGAGAAGGTGGACTTCAGACTACTTCAAGAAGGCTGTTGCAACGGGAAGCTACTTCAAGAGGAAGGCTACTTCAAGGGGGAGCTTGAAGTTACTTCAAGAAGGCTACTTCAAGGTTGGTGCAACTACTTCTAGGTGAAGTCTATTCGAAGGGTTTGGTGAAAAAATTGTAATTTTATGTAATATCCTTGCGAGGTAATAAAATTTAATTCTTTCAAAATCCCGATTGGGTAAGCAACCGGGTAGTGGATTGACTGCCTTAGTATTTGCTAAGGTTGGAACCACTCTAAATCCTTGTCCCCTTGTCCAATATTTTTGTGGTTTCTTGCTTTGGTTGAATTATTATAAAAATATCCATAAAACCCTTTCACCCCCCCTCTAGTGGTTTTTCAAAATCGTCATTGCTTATACCTCTTGCTTTCCCCCTTCAACTCCTCTACACCTTCTCAGGTTCTCATCTCCATCATATAACTCATTCATCCGATTTATGTAGGATAGACATCCTAAAAACAAAGAATCAAACCTCCATCAGGAGACCTGCAATAGAGCAATTGAACTAACAAGCCAAGAACTCACTAATCAAATTAGATGATCGAAACCCATACCCTGGCCTCCTCGTGTCACCACCTATGTTCACAAGACAACCGATCTCCTTCCCCTTGAAAAACCACTAGAGGGGGGGTGAATAGGGTTTTATAAATATTTTAAAAATATTTCAACTCAAGCAACCACAATTGAGATAATAAGAAGGAGGCAAGGTGTTTAGAGTGGTTCCACCTTTAGCAAAAACTAAAGGAGTCAGTCCACTACCCAATTGTTTCCAATTGGGATTTTGAAAGTATTTAATTTTATTACCTCGCAAGGATGTTACATAAAATTACAACACTTTCACCACCCTTTGGACAACCTTCACCTTGAAGTAGTCTCACCAACCTCGAAGCAGCCTTCCTTGAAGTAACTTCAAGCTCCCCCTTGAAGTAGCCTTCCTCTTGAAGTAGCTTCCCGTTGAGATAGCCTTCTTGAAGTAGTCCAAAATTCCTCCTTCTCCACCGAGAAGACCCTTCTCCACCTGAGAAGATAAACCCTCTCCAATCCGCAACCTCCAACCCTAGGAGTAGCAAGGAGAGTACAAGAAATAAGAAAGAACAAGAAGGAAAATGAAAATTACAATTACCGTTGTAGCACAAGGCTTGATTTCCTATATCAAGCGTTTTGATCTCCTAACCAATGGATATGAAAGTGTAAGTGTTGTGGGTTGGAGATTCTAGCCTATAGGACATGAAATTAGAGCAATGGAGATGAATAGAAAATGTTGGAGTTGCTCAATTTTCTCACAAGAAAGATTGCCAATTGCAAGTAATATGCTCAAGTGTTGCACAAGTGTGTGTTGGGTGTCCTAAGGCATGTCCTATTTATAGGAATGGCCTATTAGTGCGTAAGGATGTTCTAGACACTTTCTAGGGGTTTCTTAGTGCTTAAATATCAGTTAGGTATCCACTAATTGCTTTAGCAATTGCTAGTTAATTAATCCTGAAAAGTGCAGACACATACAATCTCGGTCGAGGAATTGTCGACCGAGAGCCCAGTCAGTCGAGGTCTTTTTCGACCTAGGGACAATCTGGAGCAAGTGTGTATAACGTACGATTCCAACTCCCAACTACCTTGTCTGCCGTGTCTAACGACTACTTGGGTCACTCTCGGTCGAGGAGATTGTCGACCGAGAGTGTCTCGGTCGAGAAGTTTGTCGACTGAGAATGACTCTGTTTCAATGTTCTAAACTATGTACTAAGTATGTGTATCAGTGTGCAGTTGTGACACTATTGTAGGGGATGACCTATCTAAGTGTTGTGATTGGCTAGGGAAAATCTAAATGCTTGATTTACATGATATCTAAGTACTTGTACATTATATACTTGTACAAGTTTTTTCATTTGATTACAATCATGGAATTAAGACATTTTGAGCATATAGATCTTCCAAAATTGTGTCATCCACCTAGTTCCTGCAACACTCAAATAGCACATTAGATCAACAAGAATGAAATGTTTGTCATCATCAAAAAAAAGGGATTATAATAATGTCCAATTTAGCCAACAATCTCCCCCTTTTTGAAGATGACAAACATTTCCAAAATATAAAATGAGGAAATGTACATCATATGAGTTTCATACCTGAAGTTTACCTTTTGTAGCCATTCTCTTATTTGCAAGTGTGTGCTGGCTGGCCGGATGATTATGAAACTCATTTTATTTTATATTTTTGTTTTTTTATTATTTCTCCCCCTTTGTCATTTCAAAAAGATAACCAAGATAATCATTAAGTATGAATTTTATTACTCCCCCTTAATTTGATAATTAGATACTCCCCCTTAATAAGATATTCAGTTTTAAAAACAAGGGATGCAAACCACTTATTGTCAAGTTTAGCCACAATTTATTTCTCAATCATTTGCAAAGGATGTTAAGCCTAAAAATGATATGATATGCTTTAAGATTTATGGCATATGTGTTTTGATTTCTCATCCATTTTACAAGGGATGTTAAGTCCTGAAAATGACATGAGATCCGTTTAAACTCATGATGGATACATATATTGATTTCTCATCCATTTTACAAGGGATGTTAAGCCCTGAAAATGACATGAGAATCCTTTAAGCTTAGAGTACATGAATGTATATCTAACCAAATACACGATATGTTAAGCCCTGATTTGTTTAGAGAATTCCATTACATTCATTTATATTGTAGGCTCCAAAATTACTTTAAAGATACTAAGGTCATAACTAGTTTCAAATTTTCTTTATGATGTTTACAAAGTTGTGTAAGATCCTTCTTAATCTTATTGTCAAGATAGTTTTTGTGAGCTCCCCCTTAATCTTATAATCAAGATAATTTAAGGATTCTAAGGTCACAATAAGTATTAAATCATAATATGTTAACCTTTTATGAGAGTTATGCACTAAGATCTTATTTTCAATATACTAAGATTAAGTGCAAGAAAATGATTTATAAATAAGCATTTGGTCAAGATTATCTTAGGTCAACCTTGACTTCGACCTGGGCGCCCCTTGGTCAAACTTAATTTCAACCAAGAGGCAATTTCTGCAGATTTCCAATTTAAGATGCATTTGTGCCATGGAGTTTTACTATTTATGCAAAATGGCATTTTCATCATCTTCATATGAGCTGAATCACAATGATCAAAAACAATATCTATTCATGGTTTGTATATATAAATCAAACATTATTTTAGGCAAACCAAGTAAAGAATGGAAAATAGTAAAAATATATCCATAATTTTATGAAATGCAATGATGATGATCATTTAAAAAATAATTCATGACACATGGTTTTTATATAGATAGACCAAGGAATACTTAACATAAACCATGTGGATTGTGATAAAATAGTAATTTCCTGGATTAAACCAATCATGGTTCATATTTTCAGTTTTAAGCCAAACCATGTAGGATATTATAGCAATTAAAAATGAACTTGCAAATTATGTTTAAAGAAATTTCTCCAAGATTCATTCTTGATTTGCATATGAAATCAATCATTAATAGCAAATTTATAGCAAAATAGATTAATTAAAACAGGTTCAGCATAACTTGATTCGATCGAACTTTTCTTTGATCGAATTTATCTCGGTCAAATATTTTCTCGACCGGGTATTCTGTTGTTTGTACAGGTTTTATCAGATTTTCGCAAGCTTGAAAATAGTAACCTGCTCGGTCGACTAATTCTCAACCGACAGTGTTCTCAGTAAAACATTTTCTCGACCGAGAATGTTTCTGTATTATTTTTCAGTAATTATTTCCAAACAAGGTACAGGAATATGAAAGTTAAAGCTCAATTTTGTTGAGATATGACATTTGTATATCAAAGTAACATTTTAGGTCAAATCTCAACTAGTCAAATTCAAACCTCTAAGTTTTAGGAACCCAAACTAGATCATCATTCCTTTTCTTGTATGGGAATGAAAAAGAGTAGTGTCCAAGATGCAAGAAATAATGACAACTAATAGAGTCAATCTCATTTCTCTTTCTAGGGATTGAGTTGTTCTTGGGTACATACATAATCTTGTCCTTAGGTGCTTGTGTTCTTCTAGGTTTAGGTTGATAGGATTTCCATTTTGAAACATATCCTAAACCTCTCCTTCCATTATAACTAGAAGAATTATTCAGAATTTTATCAAGAACATCATTGTTTCTCAATCTATTAATCTCTCTTTGTAACTTGGTAATATCATCCATTTTGTTTTTGATATCTAGCTTTCCTTGATCTAGATTATATTATAAAGCATCTTTTTCTTTAACAATAGCATCATAATCTAGATGATTACATAGTATAGGTTGAATATGAAAATTATGCAGTTTTTCAAACAAATCAAACTTTTCTTGAGAAAGAAGATCATGATTTGTTTCTAAAGTAAGTAACTTCATATTGCAATCATTTAAAGATGATTTCAAGGTAAGATTTTTTGAAACAATACTATCCTTTTCAAATTAAAGATTATTTAATCTAACATACAAATCTTCATTAGTTTTAGTAGCTTTCTTTAGTTTCTTTTTGCAATCAATATATTTCTCATGTGTATCTTGAAGACTAGCAATTAGATATTCTTTTGTTAGATCAAAAAGACTTACCTCTTCTTCTTCTTCTTCTTCTTCTTCATTTGTTGTAGCAATAAGACATTCTACTTCTTCTTTTCCATCTTCACTATCATCACTTGAATCATCCCATGCAACTTTATATGCTCTTTCTTTCTTTCTTTCTTTTTGTGAGTTGATTTCTTCCCTTTCTTGAGTTTTGGACAATCACCTTAAATGTGTCCCTTTTTGCCACATTCAAAGCACCTGGAAGAAGAAACACTAGAATTTTTGTTAGTTTTAAAAACTTTTATACTGCTTACCGTTTACAATGAGAGTTTATTCTTCACTATCATCTTCACTTGTGTCATGACTAATCTTGGTTGATGCTTTGAATGAAATGTCCTTCTTTCTCCCTTGTTGAAGTTCACACTCTCATCTTTCTTCCTCCTCTAAGGTTTCCGCATGTGCTTCTATGTTGCCAATGAGTTGTTCCATCCTTAGCCCGGTGAGGTCATTTGCTTCTTCAATAGCAGTCACCTTGGGCTTGTATTTGGGAGGAAGAGACCTAAGGATTTTTGATACTTGATCTTCTTTGCTGATTACTTTACCTAAAGCATTTAAACCATTCACAATATAAGAAAATTTTTCATACATTTCACTAATAGACTCATTTTGATCCATACAAAACTGTTCAAATTTTTGCTTAAGCATTCTTATTTTAGAATTCTTAACTTGAATAGTTCCTTCATAGGTTATGGAGAGTCTAAGCCATATTTCATATGCTATTTTGCAATTTGATATTCTATTAAATTCACCAACTGAAATTGAACAATAGACTATACTTACAGCTTTTGCATTCATTTGGGCTGATCTTACCGTATTTGCATCCCAATTTGCATACTCTATTTGAGGAAATTCATATGGATTTGATACCATCCTCCATAAATCCCATCTAATTCCTTGGAAGTAGAATTGAATCCTCCTTTTCCAGTAGGTGTAGTTGGTGCCATCAAAAGGTGGAGGTCTAGCCACAAGTGTCCCTTCCAAGTTGAGGTTGTTGAGTACCCCATCACCCATTCTTCAAGACTTTGTTAAAGTTCCTTGAAGCCTGCTCTGATACCAAATGAAAAACCACTAGAGGGGGGCTGCATAGGGTTTTATAAATATTTTAAAAATAATTCAACTCAAGAAACCACAATTGAGATAACAAGAAGGAGGCAAGGTGTTTAGAGTGGTTCCACCTTTAGCAAAAACTAAAGGAGTCAGTCCACTACCCAATTGTTTCCAATTGGGATTTTGAAAGTATTTAATTTTATTACCTCACAAGGATGTTACATAAAATTACAACACTTTCACCACCCTTTGGATAGCCTTCACCTTGAAGTAGTCTCACCAACCTCAAAGCAACCTTCCTTGAAGTAACTTCAAGCTCCCTCTTGAAGTAGCCTTCCTCTTGAAGTAGCTTCCCATTGAGAAAGCCTTCTTGAAGTAGTCCAAAGTCCTCCTTCTCCACTGAGAAGACCCTTCTCCACCTGAGAAGATAAACCCTCTCCAATCCACAGCCTCCAACCCTAGGAGTAGCAAGGAGAGTACAAGAAATAAGAAAGAACAAGAAGGAAACTGGAAATTACAATTATCGTTGTAGCACAAGGCTTGATTTCCTATATCAAGTGTTTTGATATCCTAACCAATGGATATGAAAGTGTAAGTACTGTGGGTAGGAGATGCTAGCCTATATGACACGCAATTAGAGCAATGGAGATGGATAGCAAATGTTGGAGTTGCTCAATTTGCTCACAAGAAAGATTGCCAATTGCAAGTAATATGCTCAAGTGTTGCACAAGTGTGTGTTGGGTGTCCTAAGTCATGTCCTATTTATTGGAATGTCCTATGAGTGCTTAAGGACGTTCTAGACACTTTCTAGGGGGTTCTTAGTGCTTAAATAGCTGTTAGGTATCCAATAATTGCTTTAGAAATAGCTAGTTAATTAATCCTGAAAAGTGCAGACAGAGACAATCTCGGTCGAGGAATTGTCGACCGAGAGCCCAGTCGATCGAGGTCTTTGTCGACCGAGGGACAGTCTGGAGCAAGTGTGTATAACGTTCGATTCCAACTCCCAACTACCTTGTCTTCTATGTCTAACAACTACTTGGGTCATTCTCGGTCGAGGATATTGTCGACCGAGAGTGTCTCAGTCGAGAAGTTTGTCGACCGAGAATGACTCTGTTTCAATGTTTTAAACTATGTACTAAGTGTGTGTATCAGTGTGCAGTTGTGACACTATTGTAGGGGATGACCTATCTAAGTGTTGTGATTGGCCAGGGAAGATCTAAATGCTTGATTTACATGATATCTAAGTACTTGTACATTATATACTTGTATAAGTTTTTACATTTGATTACAATCATGAAATTAATACATTTTGAGCATATAGATCTTCCAAAATTGTTTCATCCACCTAGTTCCTGCAACACTCAAATAGAACGTTAGATCAACAAGAATGAAATGTTTGTCATCATCAAAACAAAGGGATTATAATAATGTCCAATTTAGCCAACACCCCTCTCAATGCCATATTTTGATCTCCCCCAAGATCCTCATCCCGACCGACACCGCAGAAAACAAATCTAAACCCAAGCACCTTCTTCTATACATGATATGACAAGTTATCAAGCAACCGATGATCAATCATCACAACCAATCCCGGCCTTGGCAGTTCTCCTCAACCAGAAGTTCTATGCATCAGTAGGAGACCAACATATCAAAGGTTAATTCTCCTTCTTTCACAGTTTGAATTAGATAATCAATTAGTAATGATGGTAATCAGGAATCAAAGAGATAATACTGAAAATAATGGTAAATAAGGTTATCTGGTCTATCGCCATTATAGGTACCATATTTGAAAATATAAAACTGAATTATTTAAATTTCCCAGCCTATTATAATTATTGAAGTCAATGGGATGATTGATATTTGGGAAAGATATGAAACCATGTTCAACTGTATAAGATTAATCATATATCACAACTAAGTCCCCTATTAATATGAAAATATTGGTGTAGCAATAAGTGAATACTATATATATAGCCTATCAGGTGATACTTTGAATGGCTCCTAATTAAGTATTAACCATGTTGACTATCTGGACCATTGTGTTGAATTGGAATATACATGAATTCATACATAGATATATTAATTACTACTACCAGAAGGTTATTTAATTCGTTACTACATTGATCACAAATAAGAATTATAATCAAAATATGTTGAAAATAAGTACGGTTAGAATAATGACCTAGTTTAACAGATTTTTGTCAAAGTATTATGTATCAATATTATTATTATGTAAATGTATATAAGTGAATAGATAATGGCTTAGTAAATTTAATAATGCTTAGAATCATATTCAGAAAACAAAAATCACCCTTCTTATTAATTAAAAATCCTAGTTTCTCATATGTAGTATGATAATATGTATATTGGTATACCCAATTGTATGATAATATGTATTTACATATGAGATGGTATGAAAATTTAAACCTTAGAAATTCCTAATATTGTTATATTAGGAAATGAAACCCTTTGATCCAGGTGAGAAAATAGATATATATAATATATGGAAGAGAATAACATGTTATTATATAACTTAAATAAAATATGATACACTTAAATATGCAATATTGATCATATGGGACTTAGTTATTAAATTTAGAGTGATGATGATGGGAAAATATAAAATAGTAATCAAATATTGGAAAAAACCTAACTAAATAAAACAATTTCAACAACATTGATTCCAAACCAAATTGTGATGAGATTGTTATTCTTTGTAGCTACCTCTTCATAGGTTCTTGGAGACACATTGTGATTATGCAATCCTCACAAGGCTGAATAATTTGAGGTACTAGATTCTCTATTTTTATGTTGAGTTATTAACTTCCCCCTTGAATTCCATATACATTGTTTAATGGTGAACCCTATCCTTTTATAAGCCTTTCTTGCCACTTTGAGAGTTCACCACCTCAGATTGACTATTGTTTGATTGCATTGAATATTATAACAACACTTGACTTGATCTATTTGCAGTTTTGACTCCCTAGACTTTGGTCCCTTGGGGCATTGCCCCCTTAGAACTTTGGCTCACTTGAGGTAGGGTACGTCCTGCCACCCAATGCACATGTTGTAATGGATTAGTTGTCCCCCAGTCATATGGTTAAAATAGCAATTAGGCTTCTGTGTCATTCCTTCATAGTTGACTGAACACAAGGCACTTTAGCCCTTGACCTTAATATTCAAAAGTTGATCATTGGAAATAAATTGATAATTTGACATCTTGAAATATTTTGAATAGCCTTGTGGAAATTTGATCTTTAATTACAAACGTTGAAATATTGTTATCCTTACTTTGATAAATTTAGTCCACCAAATATTTCTTGCCATGTTTTGATATTACCTTGAATCATGTTTAGTACCTATATTTTGCAAATAGCTTGATATAAGAATTTAATGCCAGCCATGCTGGCCTTTTATTTTCCTTCAATGGGGTCGATGTGTGGTTTCATTCCCTCTGGGAACTCATGACCTGGTGGTAGATAGAAGAGCTTGAAGATACATGCATTGGGTAGTCCTCCATTGAAGATGAGATAGTAATAAATTTTATTCTTAAACTTTGTAATCATATTTGTAAGCTTCCGTGACTCTGTTGTACAAGTAAGATTGTAATAAAGATTGTTTATGTTTTTGATATTATTTTGTAAATATTCGACCATAAAGATTGAGTATTTACAATATTATTTTCCATAACAATAATAGTTGGATTTAATGATTTTAATCTTGGCCACCAACGCCTGCGTCAGTACTATCGACTTGGAAGTTAGTACTGTCAAGTTAGTTGTAGTAGAAATCCTTTTTCTTTCCAATCTAGAACAATAATATTTTTTGTACTTTGATACCATATCAGTACTATCGAGTTGCATGTCAGTATTATCGACCTTGCTCCAGTAAATAATAATTATCTACAATAAAATTAGCAATGAATTAAATCAAATAGTTATTATAATAATTAAAATATGTTATATACATGTAAATTACAAGCATAAAATATAAGAATTGATGAACACATGATTGACACATATTTGGTGAAATATATATTAAAAGATATACAATTAAGAGCAATTGGAAATGAAATCAACCAAATTAAGAAATCAAAATAGTGACAATTTGTGCACACATCACACCCCTAAGCTTGAATATTGCTCGTCCTCGTGAAACACTACTCTTGGATTTGTTTTAAAAAAGTCATCAAGAAGACAAGTACCTATGAATTACTTTATCTAATGACCCTCCACAAATTGGTCCCAAACCAATCCTTTCCAACCACTGAACAAGTAACTACTCTAAAGTGATCAATAATGTTCATAATAGATGTCCACATTAAGATCGACAAAAAATAGTATCAATATGAAGTAGTTAATATCATGGCCAGTAGGACACATGCTTCATGCATCATGTGATCTCCCTATCTACATTGCTCTGATCTACCTAAATAAACTACTTGGAAGCAGATCCCAAAATAAACATGGATGAAGGGAATAATCATATCAGTGGCTACCATACAGAGAAATGGGTAGAAAATATGGGTGGCTATGAAAATAGGATTCATAAGAATTATCCAAATTATTTATGAAAGAAGTAAAAATATGATGCACCTATATGATGGTTAAAATGTGAATGTATGACTTCTAATGACTATTTTTTTATTTTGGTGGAATGATGCACACAATGGATGTCTCATCCTAATGGTGAGTATAGGTGGAAAGGTTTTTATGAAAAGATCCACAATCCCCTTCTTTGTTTCTTAGAGAGAAAATGACATTGAACTTAAAAATCCTTTTCCTCCTTTTCTCCTCTTTTTTTTTCTTTTTCATTAGCTCTTTTTTTTGCCCTTTTGTTTTAGAAGGATAAATAGTTTATGCTTGGTCTTTTTTACTTTTTTTTTTTAATTTGGAGAAGGAGTAAGGATAAACACTTTTTCGTTGCACTCTTATATGAGAGAAGATGTTAGAAGATAACAAACATGTAACACCTTATGAAATATGTAATGCAAATACAACTATATGCAATTTTGTTATGCAAACTACAAATGTTTAAAAGATGATATGAATTTTTTATTTTCTAATGAAAAAAAAGAATTAATGATATGTTTCCTATCATGCCATGTAACACAAACAAGAGGAAAATAACTTGGATTAAACTTGATCATCCTATGGTGGTGAATGAAGATGAATGGAAGATGGATAAGATCACATGACTAAGAGACAATGTCTTTCCCAACCATGATATGTCCCTCTTCTATCAACTTGTGTAACAGGGTAACCTTAGATTATCTTTCTAGAATTCACATTAAAGTTCATGTTACTGTTTGGTTGGTTTGGACTCGAACATCATCGTCATAAGACAAGACATAGGGTTGAGTTAGTTTTTCATTCATTCAGTATCTCTTCAAGCTGACTAATCCAAACAATTCCTACAGTTATATACTCTTAAACATAGAAAATTTAGCCTAAAGAGCAAAGCATAAAAGCACATTCAAAATTTTTTAGAATTTTTCAGAATTGATACCAAATCATCAACAAACAGCTATTCCTAACCAAAATTTTATATTTCATCCACAATTACACTAGATAGAAGTGGGCCCTACAAACAAAGATGGAAGGTCTATTTTTATTTAAAAACAAAAACATGCAAATATATGATAAAAAGTAAAGATGCAAGAGATAAAGATAGAATCACCGGTCCATTCCTCCCCCTAAGCTTAAATATGACATTGTCCCCAATGTCAAAAGCAAAGGAAGACAAATGGAACTATTGTATCGATAGGTGATCTAAGATCTAGGCAAAAGATGGGTGGGTGGGATCCACATAAAGACTGTCTCAGTCCCACTGGCATAGTGTCAGTGGTACTGACTCAATGTGTTCCTACACACTTAATACACATATCAAGTCACCCTTTTTACTTACATCAAAACTAGATATCAAAAATCTACAAATAGGAATGTAAAAATAGAATTGAAAGTTTAACAAAATAAACCTGATTGGTGGGTTGCCTCCCACAAGCGCCCTTGTTTAACATCTTAGGTTGGACACTTGTTAATCAACAATAATCATGTTGTCATGGAGGAGGGCGAAGCTCTCTCCACTTCTTCCTTCTAAACATCAGGTTCCTTGCAACAATGAGAAAAAATGAATAATAGTCAGAAGACCAGTGTGTATTGTTGACATTACATTTCAAAAGAAATTCATTAATGCAGTGATCATCGACATGAATCACAACCAAGTCTTGACGTGGGAGCACATGTAGAAATAGGTAGCCATGAGGTGAAAGGTATAATGATGATTTATCATTAATTTCTATGACAATCCCCAACAGATCATTCCTATCTACACATAATGGAGGGATTACATTAAAGGTGAATTTGTGTGCCTCCTCCTCTTCTAATAATTTGATATCCCCACATTCATTGATATCCAAGTGAAAATTTTCAAAAATATCATCTGGATATATATCCCATATATGATCATCCATAAGGAAATGAAGAGATGGATCTTGTAGTGAAGGAATTATGTGATGGGTAATGGGAAATGGGAAATTCCTCCACCTTTTCACTCTCAATTTCATGTTCCTCACTCTCTTCCTCCTCTCTAAGATCACTATCAAATAAAGCAACTTATGGATCCTCCTCTCCTTCACTCATATTCCAAACACATGTATCAATATTATCTTCCACCTCATTTGCATCATTTTCCTCATCTTCCTCATCAGATCCCCAATCATATTCAAAATCAATCCTACGAGTCAAGGATGTGGGTGTGGGCTCAATGGAAGGACGTGGTAGAGGTGATTCTAAAAATTCTTCTAGTATGTTCTCCTCACTCTCTAATTCTTTATCCTCAATCTCAACTTCTTCCATTTTCTCTACTCTACCCCAAACTCCATTAGGAATAGGGCATTTGCAATTTAAAATAGATTGAACCATAATCCTAATATGCTCACGATGCATTTCCTTGAAGGTTTTCCCATGATGTGATGAAGGTGGACTGAGACACCTATAGTCTACATGTGCATTACCACACTCAGGACAAATAGGATCCATGAGCCTCTTTTTTTTCCTTTTTTTTCAAAAGGAAAGAAGAATAACTATAAAGAAATATCTAGATGAACTATGAACAATGCCTAAATTAACAATGAAGTTTATGTAAATAAAAATGAATTTTTTTTGAAAAAATAGATACAATAGCCTAGAGTGGCCGATCTCAACACTCATAGTTGCGGGTGATGCCGATTCCTGACAACGGTGCCAAAAACTTGACACACATATAACATGTGTGTAATACACAAGTGTACGTGTCATGTAATATAGGCCAAAAGAAGCCCGAATTGTCAAACTCAGGGAATTGTACACCAGAGACTGCTAATTACTAAAACCAAATCAACTAGACCTAGAGAAAGAGTTGATTGGTTGTTTAATTAACTAAGAACAAAAAGTAAATCTAACTAAGGTTGTGATAAAGAATGGGTGGATTTCTTAGGACTTTTGGTTTCACCACAAATAACACTACAACTAACCTCTAAACACTAACATACATCACTCCTAACCCTGGATAAAGAACATGTAGCAAGAACTACCCACTTGCACAGTGTAATTCACTGCCTATTCTAATGCCAATCCCATTTCTATAGTAATTGGTTGATTAGTTAGGTGCTTTAATATTAATCTCTAGGTTTCTCCTCCCATTTATTCTCCACCTTTCCCAAGAAGTGCAATAAATGGGTAGATCTATGCTTTTCCAACCCTTAACCTCTCTCTCGAAATGATTGAGGGTCTGATAATATATCTATGGTGATAAAGCATACATAAAACAAGACAATCTCATAAATTTATATCCAGAAAATAGGATTAAAAGTGATATTAATGCATAAAAGTCAGGTACAATGCATATATGGGCTACTCCCAGATTCTAAGGAAAAGTTTTTAGCCGAAAATATATAACATGGTATCACTGTAAATCGAAATGAAATTTCAAGATATAGTAAATTGGAGGCAGGGCCAAAGAATAGATCTGGAGAAGATGGAGAAGATTTACCATCGTTGTTGCTGCCAAAACGCTTCTGAGGTCCACTGGGTAGGTTTCCTTCACTTTTCTCCCTCCTTTCTCCGTTCGTGTTGTCCCCATGTGATAGATCTCGATGATCTCTTTCTAATGGTGCCCTTTCCAACCGTTATATATGTTTAGGTTAAGATAAAACCTAAATATTATTTTCCATAACAATAACAGTTGGGTTTAATGCTTTTAGTATTGGCCGCCAACACCTGTGTCGGTAGTATTGACTTGGAAGTCGGTACTACTGAGTTAGTTGTAGTAGACATCCTTTTCCTTTTTGATATGGAACAATAATATTTTTTGTACTTCGATGTCATGTCGGTACTACCGAATTGCATGTCGGTAGTATCGACTTTGCTCCTGTAAATAATATTTACCTGCAATAAAATAAATAATGAATTAAATCAAATAATTATTATAAAAATTAAAATATTTAAAATACATGTAAATTACATGCATAAAATATAAGAATTGATGGACACATGATTGAAACAAATTTGGTGAAATATGTATTAAAAGATATACAATCAAGAGAAATTGGAAATGAAATCAACCAAATTAAGCAGTCAAATTAGTGACAATTTGTGCACACATCAGTGGTACACATCTATTATATATAATCCCTAATATTTTAACCCTAAATTAACACTAATCTTTTAACGTTAAACCCTAATATATAATTGTTTTCTCTTTGATCATAAAATCGATATATCTTTGATGTCCATTCCAAATTGCTCCACCCAAGAGTTTATTGCTGGTCTTGATCAGTTTATTAGATTTGCAGAGGATCGTAGAAAACAACCTAGAGATAGGTTCTATTGTCCATGTAGGCATTGCGGTAACAACTTGAAAGTTAGCACCGGTGACGAAATCAAATAAAGTCATGTCATGTGCAACAAGATTGTACAAGGCTATACATAATGGTACTAGCATGGAGAGATTTCAAACCTAAAATCAGTAGATGTCGATAGCAGTGCTTGTGTGGAAGGAGAAATTACCTCCGATGACATAGGTGTGAATGAACTGGTTCCAATAGTCATCATTGATGAGATGATGGATAGTTGTGGGGTAGAACACATCGATCCACCTCCCATGTTTAGGAACATTGAAATGAAGCTGAGAGACCATTATACATAGGTTATTCTAAGTTTAGGAAGCTTAGTGTTGTGTTGAGATTGTTTAAGCTGAAGCCTAACAATAGAT
The DNA here is from genome assembly GCA_963693085.1 of Alisma plantago-aquatica. Lineage (NCBI taxonomy): Eukaryota > Viridiplantae > Streptophyta > Magnoliopsida > Alismatales > Alismataceae > Alisma > Alisma plantago-aquatica. The sequence continues at coordinate 297,299,539 of OY856411.1, forward strand.
GGAGCGATAAAAGCTTCACGTCATTTTTGTCTATGTTGAAAGAAATTCTTCTTGAAGGAAACGAGCTTCCAATCTCAACATATGAGTTAAAGAAATTATTGTTCCCAATGGGAATGGAGGCTAGGAAGATACTCGCATGCCCGAATGATTGTGTATTATTTCAAAAGGACTATGTGGATTTGAAAGATTTTCCAAAATGTGGGGCATCAAGGTATAAAATGATGACTTCAGGGAAGTCAAAAACTGGTTCTCCTGCCAAGGTGATGTGGTATCTACCTATAATAACAAAGTTTCAATGTTTGTTTGCCAATCTGATAGATGCGAAGAATTTGAGGTGGCATGCAGAGGTCAAGAAAAACTAATGATGGGATCCTATGATACGTGTCTGATTCCCCACAGTGGAAGAAGATTGATATATTGTACAATGAATTTGGTGAAGAAGTCAGGAATCTAAGACTTGGGCTTTGTACAGATTGGATGAATCTATACGAGACATTGAGTAGACAACATAACACTTGGCATGTTATGCTTGTTATATACAATCTTCCTCCCTAATTGTGTATGAAAAATAAGTACGCTATGATGTCAGTGTTAATATCAGGACCTAAACAACCTCAAAATGATATCAACATTTATCTTGAACCTCTGATTGAAGACTTAAAAAACTTTAGGGCGAAGGTGTGATGACCTATGATGCTTCACGTAGAGAGACATTTTGTTTGCATGTTGTGTTGTTTTGCACTATTAATGACTTTCCAGCATATGTCAATTTGTCTGTATACAGTGTAAAAGGATCTAAAGTGTTATAACCCTACTTTTCTAAATCATGTAATGAGATTTGTAAATCTCCTTTTAAAAGATAAATGAAATCAATGGTTGATTTAATGGTTTGATTTGAATGAATTTTGTGTATGATAGCCTTGTATGTTTTCTTAATGAGCCTTATTGTCTATTGAGCCCAATTGAAAGAAAAAAAAGAAAAGGAAAAGGAATCCAATTGGAGAAAGGAATAAATAAGAAAATAGATAAAATATGAATAAAAGGATAAGGAATATTTTCCAAGATGGAATTTCGAAATATTAAGGTTCCTTGAGGTTCAAGGAACTCAGGATAATAATATAAAGGCTTGGGAAAGAGAAAATATGTGGAAAATATGAATAATTAAGTGTTAACTTGCAACTGAAGAAAAAGACTAGTTTTATTTAGATAATGGTCCCAATTTTTGCATGATGAGCGATAAAATCATAAATAGGATTCCTTTAAAATTTTAGGTAAAAAGAAATTACATTTTGGGAGTTATTGCTTTTTCAGATTATCCTCAAAATAGGATTTAACTTGGGAAATTAGGAAAATTCTTTTCCTTTTGTTTGAGAGCAACAGATGTGGGCCGTTGGATCTTAATCCAATAGGCACCACTCATCGTCAAGTCCCAGTGGGACACAGACTGTGGATGAGTACAAGGGGGACTTTCCCCTTCGATTTCCACTCGATCCAACACATGTGCGTGGTTGGAAAGAGTTCTAATGAGTTCGGGAGAGAGAGACAAGCCCTCTCAACCCTGGTTTATTGGTCTCTGGAAGAATCTATGCAAAATGCCCAATTGGGCTAAGAAGCAGACGATAGTGGGGATTAGAAACCCTAAAAGGGACCCCTAGTCCTATATAAAGATCCTCACACGCTTCCTTACACCCTCACAAATCTAGACTGATACTCCCTAAGTCCCAGAGCCCTCTCTCTTGCTCGATTGCTCTCTCTTCGACGAGAGAACCGCCGCGACGCCACCACTGACTCGTGTAAAGGAAGGGAGGAGGACGAAGAGCAGAAACTGTCAGATTAAGATCCACGATGAACCCACACGGATATCTGACGGCACAAACGGCGGCCGACTAAGTTAAAGCGCTCGTGACATGGAGCGTAGGATTAGAAGGTGGACTACCAGACCAACGATCAGATGACTGCAAAAATTCGGTAAATAGTTCTCTCTACTTGAATAATCCAGAAATAGCCTTTTCTTTGCAAAATTCATAGAAATAGTTAGGAAACTCCAGTGAGAAAAGTTTATATATGAAAGTTGCATAGAAAAATACGAGAAACAATATAAAAATAGTTTGGGAATCTAGTTCTATCTTTTTTTGCAAAAGTGCATTAATTTGATAGAAAAAGGTATTAAAAGGTAATTAGAAACCCTAATTGAATTTAAAGGGTGAATCTTTAGGATTTAATGGGTTAAATTGAGATGTACTAACCTGTTGAATATTAAAATAGAGTTTAAATCCGTTTTGCATACAAAGTTGACTAATTTAGGTTTTTAATCCATATATGAAAGATAATACATATAGAAACCCTAATTTAGGGTGAAAAAGGAGAAAAACTATGTTCATATTAGATTAAGGAAATAAGATACTAAATAATGATCCTAAGTCTGTTAGGAGTATTAAAATGACAAATTTAGGGTTTTTATGTAGTTTTGCTAAATTAGGATTCATAATGTTAAAAGTGGAGGCAAAACCCTAATTTCAAAAGGAAACCCTAAAATTGGAATAGAAATTCTAAGGAATAAGATGAAATTGGTTAAATTTTGATAAAGGGAAGTTTGTATGTTTATTTCAGGATTTTTGTGCATAATTGGTTGCTTGGTTGAGATTTCTCTATTTGATTGATTCTGTCTCAAAATCTGCAATCACAGGTATGTGATTACGTTTATGATTAACCGCCTTAGTTTCACGATGATTCCCGGAGATTTTATCGGTTGTTTGAAATAAACTGCTTGGATGACTTTTATTTCATGCAACTATAAAGTGACTATGATTATCACTATATATATATATATAACTGGTTTAGATCCGGATCCCGCTCTGTGGCTTTACAAATGCTAAAAAGGGTAACCTAGAGTAAGGTCTAGGCTATCATGAGTTAGAAATTGGGCTACCCATGTGTAGTGTAATGAGACTCTATAGCACGCCATGAGTTAAGGAGTGGGATACCTATGGGTAGTGCCGTGTGACTCTACCCTAGAAACTGATTCACCAGTTAGGTAGGGTCATGAGGGGTTTAATGGGGATCTACCATAAGGAAGGTAGAATCTAGGTCCACTACAGGGACAACACAGATGATAGGGTATGTATGGATCACACAGTTATATTTAAAATGTAAAGTTTGTTGTTAAACTATAATTTAATGCAATATGTTGTTATTAATTGCACGATTATTGTTTCCCCCACATACCAACGTTATGCTGACGGACATTTTGTTTGTCGACGTTTTAGGTACAAACCCAATAGGACAAATAGTAAATTGTCACATTGTGAACACATGAATCAAAGTGCAAGGAGGATTAGTCAGATTAGAATTCATAAGTGGATAGAAGTTTAGAAATCCAAACTTTTCAAAGGTATGCAAAATTTTATATATTACAACTTTTCAGTATAGTATGGTAAAGTTTGATAATTATTAATGTTTATTTGTCGAACCTTGATCCGAAAATTGGGATAACAACTCTGACTTCCTGGTCTCCCTTAATTGGGGTTACTGGAAGGCAGGGTCATTACATTTGGTATCAGAGCCAAGGTTCCTCACTTAACCATTAATAATTATTAAATTTTACAAACTCTATAGAACCCATGGGAGTTATTAGAGGATTATCCGAAAGACAGAGGTGTCTAGAAAAGAATCTCGACTGGGGGCTGGAAATATTTTCCTCCACACTGCTAGTTAGAATATGAGGACTCCCAAATCTGTGTGACTGCCTGGCCAAAGTCTTAGGGTATGATTCGAAATAAGATACCTTTAGGACTCTCTCATATTATTCATCCCTTCTCATATCACATTATATTAAGGATTTTAAGAGTTAGGGTTTTTCTCTTTCTTCCTCACCCTCATGTAGTATGGGTAAGTAAGTTAAGGATTAAGGAATCCTCCATCAAATTAATAAAAGATACGTAATAAGACGTCATCAAAATAAATATAATTAGCTTAAAGGTATAGACTAAAGGGTCTATGTGTATGCTTATGCAGATGGCTCACGTGAAGATAGTGGCTGTTCTGGATGCCATCAATGGTGGTGGACCTTCACGCAAGGGAAAGGTGTCTTCCGAGAAGAGGAAGAGGAACCCTGGTGGAGATTCCTCAAAGAAGAGGAAGAGACCTGAAGAAACCACTCATGAGGTCCCTAATCCTGACCCGATACCATTCACCAACCTTGATCAAGAAGAAGACCAAGGGTACGAGGAGCAGCATGAGTATGAGGAGGTGGCCCAGATGGAAGAGGACCAAGCTGGTGGTCCTGAACCAACCATGATAATCCACACCCCTGATGCTGTGTGAATGGAACAATAGAAGAAGCTGACAGAGGCCATTAGTGCTTTGGCTCTCCGAGACTTAGCTAGACGTGAAAATGGCGAGCCACTTCCTATTCATCCTCGACTGGGAGCCACTATCTTGGACTTCATCAAGATGAACATCGAGAAGTTTTAGGGAGAAGATAAGTCGGAGGTGGTCGACAAGGCGGAAGCTTGGCTGCTTGTATTCGAGAATGGATTCCACATGCTTGAGGTACAGCCGAGCAAGAAGGTCCTTTTTGCTGCTCACCTCCTCGAAGGAGCAGCCAGGATATGGTGGGAGACACACATCTTAGGCCAAGATCTAACTAAGGAACCAATGGCATGGGCTGACTTTAAGACAATCTTCACTTTCAGATTCATCCCTACATTAGCTAAGAAGGAAAAGGAAAGGGAGTTCACCAACATGACTCAGGGAAACTCATCTGTGGCAGACTTTGGGCGCAAGTTTCGAATCCTGGAGTGTTTCAGGCATATGATGGATGAGGAAAGAAGGGTGGATCACTTCATAGAGTGTCTTCACCCTGCCATCAAGCCCCATGTGATGGCAAGTAAACCCAAAACCTTCGCCGAATCTTACAACACTGCTTTCGACATTGAGAGGACTATGATGCCTGCCTAGTTTCCACCCAAGGGGTATTTGGGTTTCACTGAAGGAACTCAAGGTCAGAGGAACAACTACAAGAAATGTCCAGGGCGTCATCATGCTAAAGGAAGACATGGAGGAAAAGGGAAACCCCATCAAGAGAACAACTGACCGCAGTGCCGCACCTACGGAAAGGAGCACGCCAGTGAGTGCCGCTACAAGAAGAAGACATGTTTTCAGTGCCATCAAGAAGGACACCTACAATCTATTTGCCCTCTGCCAGATCCAAGGGGACCAGGACCGGTAGTAGCCCCACTAGTAGCAGCTCCACCTATAGCTGCAGCCCCACCTACTAGAGAGAGAAGACAAGCTAGGGTGTTTTCCATTGACAATGAGGAGGCTCAAGCAAGTGTTAATCGGTTGATCAAGGGTAATAACCCTTATAGTTTTCTTTTATGTTTTAAGATAAGCATGTAATGGTCTAATGTATGGTGAAAAAACAATGTAGGCATGCTTGAAGTCATGGGACACAATGTAAAAGTTTTTTTTGACTCTGGATCTACTAATACTTTCATTTCAAGAAATCTCGCAACTATGCTTTGTTTGGATATTAAGGATTTAGGGTATGTCTTAAATGTTACAACCCTGAGTGGTCAGATCTTTACATCTCTTTTAAAAACTCCAATGATACCTGTGAAATATCGAGATCATGAGTTTCCTACAGACTTTATCCTTCTTGATATGAATGACTTTGACGTAATCATTGGTATGGATTGGCTTTATACTTATAGGGCCAATATTGATTGTAGGGAGAAGAAAGTGATCATTAAGAAACCAGGTCACCCACCTTTTGTCATTATGGGTAGGAAAGATGCCAGCACCAGCCTATATGTGTCAGCCTTGAAATTAGAGTGGATGATGAGTAAAGGGTGTCGAGCTTTCCTGGAAGTAGTCACCAAACCATAACCCAGGGTGCGACCATTAGAGGAAATAGAGGTAGTTAGGAGCTATGCAGATGTTTTTCCTGATGATCTACCTGGGATTCATCCTGAGAGAGAGGTAGATTTTTCCATAGAGATAGCTCCTGGGACAAGCCCTATTTCACGAGCACCTTATAGAATGGCCCCTGCGGAGTTGCTCGAGCTGAAGAAACAATTGCAGGAATTGCTAGACAAGGGTTTTATCCGCCCTAGCACATCACCATGGGGAGCACCTGTTCTTTTTGTAAAGAAAAAGGATGGTTCGCTTTGAATGTGCATAGACTACCGGATGATCAACCAGGCTTCCATTAAGAACAAATATCCTTTACCCTGGATAGATGACTTGTTTGACCAGTTGAAATCTGCTTGAGTCTTTTCCAAGATAGACTTGAGATCAGGATCCCACCAGTTGAGAGTCAAGAGTGAGGATATCTCGAAAATAGCTTTTAGAACATGTTATGGACATTATGAGTTTCTGGTTATGCCTTTTGGGTTATCCAATGCACCCAGTGTTTTCATGAACCTTATGAATAGTGTGTTTCAACCCTTCCTTGACTCATTTGTCATAGTGTTCATAGATGACATACTAGTTTATTCGGATGACTTAGATCAATACCGAGACCACCTAAGTAAAGTCCTTGATATCTTAAGAAAGCAGAAGTTCTATGGGAAATTAAAAGGTAATTAGAAACCCTAATTGATTTAAAGGGTGAATCTTTAGGATTTAATGGGTTAAATTGAGATGTACTAACCTGTTGAATATTAAAATAGAGTTTCAATCCATTTTGCATACAAAGTTGACTAATTTAGGGTTTTAATCCATATATGAAGGATAATACATATAGAAACCCTAATTTAGGGTGAAAAAGGAGAAAAACTATGTTTATTTCAGATTAAGGAAATAAGATACTAAATAATGATCCTAAGTCTGTTAGGAGTACTAAAATGAGAAATTTAGGGTTTTTATGTAGTTTTGCTAAATTAGGATTCATAATGTTTAAAGTGGAGGCAAAACCCTAATTTCAAAATGAAACCCTCAAATTGAAATAGAAATCCTAAGGAATAAGATGAAATTGGTTAAATTTTGATAAAAGGAAGTTTGTATGTTTATTTCAGGATTTATGTGCATAATTGGTTGCTTGGTTGAGATTTCTCTATTTGATTGTTTCTGTCTCAAAATTTGCAATCACAAGTATGTGGTTACGTTTATGATTAACTGCCTTAGTTTCACGATGATTCCCGAAGATTTTATCGGTTGTTTGAAATAAACTGCTTGGATGAATTTTATTTCATGCAACTATAAAGTGACTATGATTATCACTATAAATATATATATATATATATATATATATATATATATATATAACTGGTTTATATTCGGATCCCCCTCTGTGGCTTTGCAAATGCTAAAAAGGGTAACCTAGAGTAAGGTCTAGGCTATCATGAGTTAGAAATTGGGCTACCCACGTGTAGTTCCATGAGACTCTATAGCACGCCATGAGTTAAGGAGTGGGCTACCTATGGGTAGTGCCATGTGACTCTACCCTAGAAACTTATTCCCCGGTTAGGTAGGGTCATGAGGGGTTTAATGGGATAGGGTATGTATGGATCACACAGTTATATTTAAAATGTAAAGTTGGTTATTAAACTATAATTCACTACAATATGTTGTTATTAATTGCATGATTATTGTTTCCCCCACATACCAGCTTTATGCTGACCGACGTGTTGTTTGTCGGCATTTTAGGTACAAACCCAAAAGGACAAACAGTAAATTGTCACATTGTGAACACATGAATTAAAGTGCAAGGAGGATTAGTTAGATTAGAATTCATAAGTGGATAGAAGTTTAGATATCCAAACTTTTCAAAGGTATGCAAAATTTTATTTATTACATCTTTTCAGTATAGTCTGGTAAAGTTTGATAATTATTAATATTTATTTGTCGAGCCTTGATCCATAAATTGGGATAACGACTCTAACCTCCTGGTCTCCCTTAATTGGGGGTTACTGGAAGGCGGGGTCGTTACATAAAGCGTGTCCTATATGTGAAGAGAACACAAATTTAATACAACTAAAACATGGTGGCAAGACTGTATATCTTCATCATCAAAGGTTTCTTCTAAAATTCTATCCGTACTGACAGTTGTACAAAGCGTTCAATGGATGGAATGAGGAACAGAGTGCGCCTAAACCTATACCAGGGGAGGTTTTTTATGATTAAGTGAAAGTCTTTGTCAATTCATTTGGCAAGAGATCACAATGTACCATGCCCACAAAAAGTGACAAATCTTTATTTAAGAAGAAGTCAATATTTTGAGATCTTCCTTATTAGAGTTCTTTGGCAGTTAAGCATTGTATCGATGTCATGCATGTTGAGAAAAATGTCTATGATAGCATCATTGGTACTCTATTGAATATATCAGGTAAGACTAATGATGGGATCAAATCCAGAATGGACCTACATGAAATGGGAATACGGACAAAATTAACAGAAGTAGTTAGTACTGATCGAAGAAAATATTTACCTCCTACTTGTTACACATTGTCTAGAAAGGAGAAGAAAGCTTTTTGCAAGTGCTTGGTTAATGTTAAGGTACCACATGGTTACTCTTCCAACATTCATAGATTTGTATCGATGAAAGATCTGAACCCGATAGGTCTTAAATTTCATGATTGTCACACTCTAATGCAACAAATATTGCCTGTGGCCATTCGATCTATACTGCAGAAGCATGTAAGATTTGCAATCACTAGACTTTGTTTCTTCTTCAATAGTCTATGCAACAAAGTTATTGATCATGAGAATCTCGATAAGTTGCAAAGAGAAGTGGTTGTTACCCAATGTCAACTTGAGATGTATTTTCCTTCTTCATTCTTTGATATCATGGTACATCTTGTTGTCCACTTGACTAGGGAAGTGAAAATGTTGGTACATCTTTGTTATCCTATGCCTCCTCACAATGTAAGTTTTACAATATATCCTATATCTAGCTATATATATGTCCATTTATAAGTTATATCCCATATGTGTTTTTTTGGTCAATTTTTAGGTTGATGATGTACCCCCTGAAAACCTTGTGGCACTTGATGAGTACCAAATTTTTTTTAAAAAGCAGGGGCATCACTATGATTAATAAGTTACTACAACAAAGGGGAAATGAAACAAAATTGGTTGTGGATTTTGATCATGTAGGAAATCCAGTTGGGGTCAACCGCAACTCATTTGTTTCATATATTGGGGGTTCTTACTTGCATTCATTGTAGTGTAAATGCAGAATCTTGGCATATAGTTTCTAAAGGGAAGAAATACTTAGTATGGAAAGAAATGTGTGAGATATTATCATTTGCAATTCTATTTTTAAAGTTATTTACAATTCTATTTTTCAGAATACTCTATTAAATATATAAAAATTTGCAGAGTGTATTTGAATTGGGTGAAAGCCTACATTGTAAAAAGGTGATGCATTGTTGTGGGAGGGTCCTAAGGAACTATAGCACAACTCTCAACTAAACAATACATACGAGATGTTGATAGGAGGAAGAAGTCAACACTTGAACAATGGAACTACCTGGACCCGGCTGAGTGGAAGGCATTTGTTGACAGGAGAAATGTTGATGAATTCAAGGTATTAAGTGTCACTCCCAATTTAATTAATATACAATGTTATGAATTCACCTATTTACGATTGACCTTGATTGTTACTAACCCATTCAATGTGATTAATAACAAGGCTATGAGTCATGATTAAAGACCAAGGCGTGCACTGAATGTGCATGACCACACGATGGGTCCAGGTGGCTATGCAACTCTTCACCAAAAACTACAAACATCTTCTATTCAGCACCCTACTGCTCCTAATACTGAGACTGGTGAGTCCTATACTATTACTCCCACACCTCTGCATTGCCATGATATGCGGATAGTTGGGAGGAAAAACAAAAAAGAAAGTATAAACAACCTCGCAACTGCTGAGGTGGATGCAAAAATGGTAAAATTCAACTCTCAAAGCAATTAGTATAGATGATTGTTATGTTGACTTACCAAAATCTATTGATGATGATTAGCGGGAGCTTTACAAGCAGAGTAAGAAAGGCACGTTCATCCCTGAGGGTACAAGGGATGACTTGACAGTTGCTCTTGGTAACCCAGATCATCTTGGATGTGTTAGGGATGCAGGGGATGGAGTGGGTCTAAGAGCATTCTTTGGGCCAGCACACCGCAAACATGTCCAAAAAGGGGGAATTTCAAAAGCTGAGATAACCTATTCTTTTTCAGAATGTTATTGGAAAGGGAATTCATGAAACAAAAAGTGTTTCTTTTGGACATGTATAGGTAGATCTGTTAGTTGATAAAAGAGTAGATAAGTTACTTGATAAGAGAGTCTAGGAAGCATTGAGAAAGTGGCAAGCATCTCAGTCAGCCACTCTAACATTACCTGTGGCATGCCACTCTTCCCCTACTATAGAGGTGGTTGGGAGTGGTCCTGTAGATGTGGTTGGGAGTAATTCTATAGACCCACCACCTAGCACATCCACTGTAAGTATTTTAGTGACATAGTAGCTAGCCTTTTCAAGATGATATGTTTCTTTATGTATATAACATACTCTATGTAAATTTGTAGGCGTTGAAACCATGCCATCTAAAATGGAAAGAATTCGTCATTTCAAAGGGTGAGGCTTACCCACACTTTCTAGGGCACACAATTCATGGAAGTATAATACCTGATGGTACGATTCATGTGAGCCTGAGGCTTGTGTTTGCTACTTGGAGGTAGCATCCATTGCCATATGCCCACCTACATGCTGACACACTTGGTGAAGAAGAGGGCAGAGTGATCTTGTGGCCCAAAATGGATGTCATCTATACCGATCATGTATGGTAAATTTCCATTACGTTAAAAAAGTATACATGTATATACATGACAATTGATATGAAATTATATATACAGGACAAAGGGAAGAAACCCACTACAACTCATCCTCCTCCACCTCCACCTCTTCCTGAAGTACCTGGTTGGCTTGTAAAGGACCTATACAACTCATTAGGTCCTCAATGTAGGGGTATGGCAATATGGATATGCGAGCATCCTAAATATTGTCCTATGATTATTTCTATTAAGGAGGAGGTTGCAGGCCAAGCAAATGATAATAATATATTTATATAGATATTTTGGATTTGCTTACTTATGCCTGGCTGAATTCATCTATGATAGAACTGTGGATATGGTGAGATCTTGTTTATATATCCATATACCTTGTTTTATATACGGTGATCTATTTTATTATATATTAACGCATACATAATTTATGTTTTGTAACTACTTATATAGGTTCTGCATAGAATTTTCATCTACCCATGTGGGATTTCTAATTCCATCCTTGATCAGTCATGTACATAAAGACCCTTCATCAGTTACCTTATATTTCTCTACCACTTTTAAATATTTTGGTAAAGCGAAGAAGAGTGTGATAATAGCCCCATTCAATGTTGAGTAAGTTTACTTTGCTTATATTTGGACTTATGAAAATTACATTTTATTGTGGATTTTGATTAATATATTTTAAACTTTCTTATCTCTAGTGGTAAGCATCAAGAGTTACTAGTTTTTGTCCCCAAGACGCTGACTATTTATTATCTAGATATGGAGGGGAAGGAATTAGACAGTTCGAGACACACAATGGAAAGGCCATTATTCACATGGGAACTTTTTATATTTATATCGGTTAACATCTATTAGCATCTATTATAACATTACTATTTAGTAAAGAAATTTAATGTGTTACATTAATGTGTAGGGATTTAAAATATTTCAAAAATGTTGGAGGAGACATGGGCAAGAAAAAGAAATCGTTAGTCTAAGAGAATGTGAAAGTAGTATCCTGACTCCATGCATATATTATTTATGTAAAATATGCTTATTTTTATTTATTAACATTTTGTATGATGAAATTTATAGTGTGATGTAAAAGACAACGGCTGGTCATGTGCATAATACGTGATGCGGTATATGGACCTAATTGTCAAATATGCTGCAGAAGAAGTCAAAAACATACAACATGTATTATATATTCTTGATCATCATATATAGTATAGTCTCATTAGATAATATGAAAATATCAAACTTATTAATTATATATATACATCATTCTCTTTACAAGTGTGTAAAACTAGTGAATTCACTATAGGGGAAAAGTTATTAGATGTACGTGATCCTTATACGATTGAATAATTAGATGACATTAGAGAATAGTGGGAAAAAGACTTTGAAAGGGAGGAATTTTTTTATTATAATTGAGGTAGTGATAATGATAAAGAATGACATTTCTAAACTTTGATGTCATAATTATTTAAGTATTTGATGACATCTCTAAACTTTGAAAGACAAGCTTATATGTACATGTGTGAATGACTTTTTTTGAATTGTCTTATTAAAATTTGATTTATATACATGTGTGTGAATGTGAAGATGCATGAATTAATGTGCTTCTACATGCGTGTGAATGTGAAAATGGTTGAATGAATGGAACTACATGTTTGTACATGTGTGTGAATGTGAAAATGGTTATAATGAATGAAACTGCATGTTTCTACATGTGTGTGAATCATGTGAATGAATTAATCGTGTTTATACATGTGTGTGAATCACATTATGTATATATAATATTGACCATCTTGTATTATTGTAGGTTTGTGGCCTTTTATTTAGCTGAAATCAAAGGATGCTGCAAAACTGCAGTTCATAACTCAACTGCAGGTTCTGCATCCTGCTGACTAGTCGGACAGCATGCTTGCAAGATGATAATAAAAAAAACAATATGTAGTCGTCAATTATTTATAAAAACTATCACCCAATGTCAACAATGTTGGTTAAGTATAAGAAACCGATAAGTATGCTCTAAGGGCCAAATTTTTTTGTTCGAGCATGGAGATAAGCATCAATTACATATTATAAAAACTGAAAACTGTACCATATTGTTTTTGTTTGAGCATGGTGATAGGCGTCGGTTTTCTAAGACATAACGTAAGCCTATGGTTCTAATGGTGTCGTTTATTTTTTTGGTTGCAATTGGGTCCGAATCTATGTCGCCAATTGTGGAACTGACATTGTATGATTCTACCTTTAGTGACACCCACTTGGGTGTCCCTTGAAAACCGATGTTAAAAGCACATTTTAACCGACGTTAAAAGTGGTATATGTACTAGTGGCATCCAAGTCCAACTAACCATTTTCTCAAGAATTTGTTTAATCTGTCGGTTTGACACTTCAACTTGTCCAGGTGTTTGCAGGTGGTAAGGTGTTGCCATCTTGTGCCTTACTTCATATTTCTTTAGCAAATCCTCAAACTATCTCTCTCCAAAGTGGGATCCTCTGTCACTTATGACGGTGCGTGGGACATCAAATGTGGGAAAAAGGTCTTCTCAAATAGCTTAAATTACTGCTTTGCAGTCACATGTAGGAGTCGCAACAGCCTCCACCCATTTGGAGATATAATCAACAGAATGTAATGGTTTGCCTTAGTAGATGGGAACGGTCCCATATAGTTGATTCCTCATACATCAATGATTTCCACTTCTATCTAGTCAAACATCGACATTTCATTCCTTTTGGAAATGATTCCTATCCATTGACATTCATCACATGCTTTAACATACATGTGAGCATCCTTGAATACAGTGGGCCTGTAAAATCTTGACTGTAAGACTTTTTTCGTCATCCCATCTCCTCCCAAATGTCCTCCATATGACAAATAATGACATTCTCATAGAATCTAGGGGACTTTTTCTTCTAGAATGAACCTCGGGTATAGATTGTTAGCACATCTTTTGAACTAGAGTGGGTCGTCCCAGTAGAAATTCTTTAAATCTAAACATATCCATTTTCTTCTAATTATAGGTGATATCATATGGTAGTTTCTAACATTCCTGATAGTTATAGATATCAACAAACCATGGTATGTTGTTTTTGATGAATCTCGCCATCATCGGGGCCTCATCAACATAGTTGTCATTAATCGACAATGGTTTCTCTTCAGTAACCACTTTTCCATCCCCTTTTTATAAATAATTTCATGATCTAACTCTTATAGAAGTAGAGCCCACCGTAATAGTCTGGGCTTGGTATCCTTCTTATTCATTAGATATTTAATAGCACTGTGGTCTATATACACATTCACCTTTGACCCTATCAAATAGGATCTAAATTTGTCGAAGGTGAGTACAATCAACACATTTCCTTCCTAGTTTTTGTGTAATTGATCTGAGAATATTCTAGGGTCTTGCTAGTGTAGTATATCACATGATGTTTCTTGTGTTTCCTTTATCCCAGAATAGCTCCTATGGCATAGTCTGTAGATCTCACATGATTTCAAATAGTAGTCCCTATTCTAAGGCTTTCATGATAGGGGTAGTGATGAGGCATTCCTTAGGGTTTCAAAAGCTTTGTGGCAATCATTTGAGAACTCAAAAGTGCATCTTTCATGAGTAAACTAGACAGAAGCTTTTCTATCTTGGAAAAGTCTTCTATGAACCTTCTATGGTATCCTACATGACCAAGGGAGCTTCTTACGCCTCTCAAAAACCTTAGAGGTGATATATTAGATAAGGCATCTCTTTTCTTACATCTACTTCAATTACATTTTTAGAAACTTCATGCCGAAGTACTATACCTTCTTGGACCATAAAGTATCACTTCTCCCAGTGCAGGACCTGCTGCTTTTCTTTGCAATGCTCCAATACCCTATACAAGTTCTTCAAGTAGCTACCAAATTCATATCCATAATCATAAAAGTCATCCATGAATACCTCCATAATATACTCTAGGAAGTCAGAGAAACCTTTGAAACGTTGTAGGTGTATTGCATAGCCCAAATGACATTCTCCTAAAAGCATATGTGTCATAGATGCATATGAAATTTGTCTTCTCTTGATCATCCAGATGAATGTAGACTTGATAGAATCCTGAGAATTGATCTAGAAAATAGAAGTATACACAATGAACTAAGTGTTAAAACATTTGGTCAATGAAGGGTAAGGAAAAATGATCCTTCTTACTGTCAACGTTTAGTTTTCTATAGTCTATACACATTCCCCAACCTCTAACCGTTTGCATTAATACTTCATCCCCATTTTCTTCCTTGATAATGATCATATCTCCTTCTTGGGTACGACATGAATTAGGCTGACCCAATTGTTGTCACTAATGGGGTATATTATCCCTACATTACCCATCTTAATTACTTCATTTTTTACTACATCCTTGAGCATTTGGTTTAGTTTCCTTTGTGGTTGGACCATATTCTTAGTTATTTCATCCAAGTTTATATGGTGCATGCATAGAGATGGGCTCAGACCTTTAATTTCATACACTAAGTTTCCTAACACCTTTCAGTGTTGTTTAAGCTCATTTAATAGATTCTCCTCTTGATCTTTCATCAAAGTAGAATTTATGATCACATGATTTATTTCCTCATCATCCACAAATTCATATTTCAAACCTTTGGGAAATTTTTGCAATAGTGTCATTGGACTTCAATGCCTCATTTTCTTCTTATGTTTGTTCTAGAGAAGCATACTTCTCCATTTTGATGGTTTCCTACTCTAGTTAGTTCAGTTAATCAAAAAGCTCCATAACTTCAGGATCTTTAATGCTTAGATCAGGATTGTTGAGAGCTCAAATGAGCAGATCCACCATTTCTCTATCTTCTTGCACTTCTTCATAGAATTGGTTGTAGATGTCCATGAAGTAGACAGACTCAAATAGATAGGGTCCTCTCATAGCATCTTGGACATAAAAGTTGATGTGGTCATTTCTCACTCCCAAAGTGATTATTTCTACCTCTACATATATCAAGGCTCTAGAAGTGGTGAGGAAAGGTCTCCCAAACATCATGGGGGGAACGTCGGGTCCTCTACAGTGTCAACTACAACCATATCACATGCAATGAAGAATTGTCCCACTTTAATCGAGACGTCTTCCACGACTCCAACCAGTTTCATGAATGTATGGTTATCTAGCTGTATCTTCATTCTAGTTTTCAACATATCAGCGAGTCCCAACCTCTGAGCTAAAGTGAGAGGAATTAGGCTGATACTTGTACCTAGATCTACTAGTCCTTGTCTGACTCTATTTTCACCAACATTGAAAGGAATAGTAAATGCCCATGGATCCTTCTTCTTTATGGGCATTTTTACCTACATGAAAGTGCTATATATCTTAGTCAGTTGCATTGTCTCCACTTATTCTCCTCTTCTTATTATTGTAATTAGGTCCTTGAAGAACTTGGCATGTGTGGGCATCTCTTCTATGGCATATAACAATGGGACATCAAGATGTAATTTCTTTACAGCTTCCATGAAATTTTCATATCTTTTCTATAGATGGGATTTTATTATGTGGTAAGGGAATGGGACCCTTAGGGAGTAATGATCCCTTTGGTGAATTCTTCTTTGATGGGGTCAGGCTTCCTTTCTTTTGAAAATTTCTTTCCTTTCCATTTTCTCTTTCCTTATCCTTCTTAGAAGACTCCTCCTTACTAGGAACTTCCTCCACTATCGTTGGTTCAAGTTGTGACTTAGTAATAGTGTTATCTTCTTTATTAACTTTGTCTTGTTAGGTGTTTTCCAGAATCTTTCCCGAAAGGAGGGTAGCCATATCCACAGTCTTAGTATTAGATGTGATTTTTCCTTAAGGATTCTTGATTAATTTAGAAAATTATGCTAGTCGTTGATCAATTTGCTTTTGGTGCATCTGCATATTGACCATTTGAGTTTGCATTGAGCTTAAAATACATGTATTTGTGAAAGCACTCTCAGTCAATTGTTCATTCATTTTTTCCTACCTCTTCATGAACTCAAAGAGTTCAGTCAACACAGTAGGCTGAGCATTGCTTTTACCCTGACTTGATCTTGGCTTTGTCTGTTCAAATTCATGCTCTGTCATTGACCTCATCCTTGGCCTTATAGTTGTTTCTATTCTGCTGGTAATTTTTTGTCGAGGTGAATTGAGTTTGTTCTCCTCCTATTCTGAATCTATGTAGTGTTTTAGATGAACCACTTAGCTGATGGGAGTTTTCGATAGCTTCTTTGTTACCATAATTGAAACCAGGGTTATCTGGTCTCTTAAAATTTACATAAGATACATTCTTGTTCTCTTCTTCACCACTTTCTTCCTCCGGCTAAGTGTAGATGTAGTTGTTGACCCCATGGTCTCCTTCACTACATGTAACACATTTCATGACTCTCTATACATGTTTCTTCTTCTTTCCTTTGGAGTCTTTTTGTTGCTTGATGTTTGTGACTATCTTCATGATCTAGGCAGTTATTACTTCTAGAGCCTTTGATTCTATAGTAGGTCCTTCAGTTTCTTTGTTTGATGAACCATTATCTCCTATATCATATTCTAGACCTACTTGAAGTGCAGTCATATTGTCGATAATGCCCATCTTATTCTTCAGATTCTTGCATAAGAAATCACTACCTTCTTCTTCGTTCAGAGAAGTTCTATTAGTAGGGGTAAGTCCATCATAAAAAGTGATCACTAGGAATCCTTTGTCATAAATTTGGTGTGGACAATCTCTTTCATACTCTTGAAATATTTCTCTAGATTCATAGAGGTTCTCCCTGGGTCTTTGAGTTAACCAAATGATTTGGTGTATGTTCCTTAGGGTCCTCTCTATAAGGTTGAACTTGGTGACAACATGTTAGACAAGGGTCCCCATCCATTGAGCTTCTTGTTCGGTAAAGCCAGGTACCATGAATGCCTTGTCTCTGAAAGAGAAGTTAAACCCGTTGTAGTATATTACTTTTTGCGACACCCCCTCATCTTGATAGTGTCACAAATGTTTTTGTAAGCCTTTGGATGATGGTAGGGGTTCTCATCTCTAGATTTTCCTCCAAAAGACTTGTTTTAGATCATGTCGATCACTACGGGTTTTAGCTCAAAGTTGGGTGCATCAAACCTTGGGATTATGACAGGACATCTTGACTCATTCACCCTAGTAGCAGCCAACTCACAAAGAGAAGAGCCTCCATCATCATCATCATCATCTTCATTGTTGTAGTTATTATATTTGTCCTCATTATGATTTCTCCTCTTCCTTCTTGCTCAAGGACAATGACCTTTGCCACGACGTCTCTCCTCATGCTTCTCACCCTTGTGTATTTCCTCGTGTTCCTCGTCGTGGGGCGATATGCCTTGAGGTATCTCCTCACGTTTTCTCCATTAGTGTTTTGTTCCTCACATTCAGACTCGGTCTCAGATGGAGGTTGAACTAGTTCAACTCTTGCATTTCTATTACCACCAACATGTCCTCTCCTATGAGGAAGCATGTTGATGGGAGTAGGAGATGTTGTTCACAATTTGCTTCTCTCAAATTTACCCAAATAGTTTGCACAATCAAGTTAGAAAACTATATGTGTGTAAAGAATTATTCAAGCCAGTTATATGTAGTGGATATAAATTTTTGTGCAGTCAAGTCTAATGCTAAACCTGAAGCATGAGTGTATAGTGAGTATATTCGAGTTCTTAACATTTCCAGTTGCCTTATACCAGGAAACGGTGCAAAAAAGTTGACCAACCTAAATCACACATACAAAATGAAGCAGATCAAGAGTAGTCAGACTCTTAAATTTATAACCTGACACTTAGACCCCAACCACTATTGTATGAGGTCTGATTTAGTAATTGGGGCCGATCCATCGGGAGAACAGTGGTAAATTCTAAAAACATAAAAACCTTAGCTTAGATACACCAAATGAAAGGTGGGATTAATTTGGTGTTCATTACAGAATGATGTTACTTACAACCAAAACTGAAATAAGATTAAGCAAAACAAAGAAAGAAAACAACAAAAGAACAAGAAGATACTAAGAGTTATATGTCAAGTATGGAAGGGAACTTAGATCGGTATCACCAACTAATATTTCTCACCAACATGCAATACTCACACCCTTCGTATACCCTTAGCAAGGTTATAAGAAATCATATATACATACATATATATATGTATGTATAGAGTCAGGCTAGAATATACTCGAGTGTATCCGGAGCAGAATACACTCAAGTAGTTTTTCATGATGCAATATTTTTTTAAAAAAATCTAATCTGTTGATCTTCTTAAACATCTTGTGAATAGCTCATATGCAAAATTTGAGCACATTTGGACATTTATAGGTCATGTTATAATAACCGCAAAAATTATGCATTTCAAATTAGTTTCGTGCGTCGATTTTTTTCCCTTGGGATGAGTAACTTACACTCATCCAAATAGGCTCAAAATTTTTATGTAGCCTAGTTATAGTATGATGGTGAAGATCAATGGTTTACATTTTGCAAAAAATTGTCTTGATATGCAAACACACTTGAGTGTATTCATGCAATTTGTACACTTGAGTGTATTCTAGCCTGACTCTCTCTCTCTCTCTCTCTCTATATATATATATATATATATATATATATATATTATATATATATATCTCTCTGTGTGTGTATATGTATATATATATATATATATATATATATATATATATATTCCCTCTACTCTCGAGGTTAGGATATATATAGATTATAAGGTTATCTCTCCCTCGAGGATGGCAAACAAGCAATCACAAACATAACCATATGACCATTACCTTAAGAATTCTAACATTCTCATCCATTCATGCAACTCCTTAACACTTAGATAAGGTTAGTGCTACTCATTTGAGGAACCAACAATCCAACATCATATGATAGTTGCTAATCATGCAAGTGAAGAAATAAGCACAAGTGTACATAGATAACCATTTCTAAGAGCATATATATTCAAATGGATGTAAGTATATACATGTTGGAAGAGCCTTAGTGGCTACTCCCATCCCAAGAAATATATTTAGCCACTCATGGTAATGAGTAGCATTACAGATTTACAAACATGGAGGGACAAGAAGGATAAAAACGAAGTAGATGCAAGTAGATGAACAAAACTAGAAGGGAGGAAGGGGGATACTACAATTACAATCACAAACAACCACGGTCGGAGCACATATTCTTCAAATATAGATCTAGGATGATCTATGGCAAGCAGTCAGTGCTTATTTCAAAGGAGAAGTTGATGGTTGGGGTGCAGGTCTTCACTCTCCTCTAACTCTCATCTTCAAATATCAAATACAGATGCTATGGATGGTGGATGGTTCTGGAATGCAACATCACTTTATCATCTCCAGAATGTCATGACCCCCCTTCATGAATGAAGTGGATCTTTGTTTATAGTGGTTGGTAACTTAATTAAGGATCTCATTGGTCTCTAGGGTGATGTTCTCTCATCGATCGTTGATGGAGCAGAGATTGTGATGACCCCTAAGGATGCTCGGTAAATGTGGTCGTCAACTGTGGTTGTTTAGGATGCTTGGATTGTTGTGATCAGTAAATCATTGGCCGCTGAAGGAATGACCTCAATGGTTTCTAAGGTGAACAATTCTTTGGTAGTAGAAACACCCAAATCAGCGACCGAATAGATGGCACAAGGTCCATTCATCTTAGGGTCACAAGCCTCCATCAGTTGTAGGGAATGCCTCATTCTTCAACCCCAGGGATATCAGATTTATAGAGACTGAAGAGGTGGCATACATTCCCCCAGTCACTATGAAGAATAAACATTGAATGTCAAATTGTTGTAATCTTCATCAGTCGCAGATCTATGTTCATGTTCATGACTGATGAGGTGTATATTGTATTTGAAGTAAATGAAGGGGTGAGATTGGAAAATCATATCAATTCTTTGCCAAAACAATATAAATTATCTAGATAAAATATAAAAGAAATGATAAAATAAGGATAAATAGGCACTTAAATATCCACAAAATATCACAGCAGAGATGGTCTAGCCCATAGGGGAAATCCTGACTTTCCTTCCATATATACAAGTTCCGGGAAGACCAATTCATACCACAATCCATTAACATGGAAAGGTGATTTATTAACCAACTTTCACCCTACCTTATTCTCTTTATTCTTAATATGAAAGTCACCAAAAGAAAAATAACCACTCCTTCCTATTTTGGATTTGGAAACCAAAATTATTTAACAAAAGCGTAAAAATATATGGTACATATGGAACAATTAGTCATTAATCTTTTTATGAAACACTTTATGACTTGAGATCTAGATTATTCTTTGTTTCCTTTTTTATATGTTCCATAAGTCACTTAAAGGAAACCATTATTCTACTTCCTTAATTATGTATAATATTGTGGATTCATTGGAACATCTTTCATATAAAAGAAAAGTATATCCTTTAAACAATTAACACATCAAAGGGTAAAACCCTTTTATCCCAAATTCCAGATTTCGCTTCTTTTCATTATTATTTTAAAATATACCAAAAGTTACACTAAAATAATCTTAGGCATTAAACATTGGTTTAGCAATAATGTCTTGATAATTACTATTTTAATTATATAAACATATTTTGTTTTCTTTTGGGAACTCGTCCAATATTCCATAATTACATGTTGTAACAAACCATAAAGATATTATCCTTTAATTAAGCATTAAATCACTTATTTCTTCATCTTGTGCCCCAAGGATCTATTTGCAAAGCAAATGGTCTCATGGGCCTTTATGTGGGCCTAGGTTGCACCCATGCCACAAAGATTATTTTATTATATAATCGATAGTAATTCAAGAACATGTTTATCAAACCAAGTCATATATATTTTAAATTTACTAAAATTTTAGGATATAACATTCACCTCTCCTTAAATGGAATTTTGTCCCCAAAATTCACAACCAATAAGGATAAAGTGAAAGATAACTCATTTAATTTTCAAGCCATAGAGTTATCCACCCTTCTTCG
The DNA here is from genome assembly GCA_963693085.1 of Alisma plantago-aquatica. NCBI lineage: Eukaryota > Viridiplantae > Streptophyta > Magnoliopsida > Alismatales > Alismataceae > Alisma > Alisma plantago-aquatica. The sequence goes on from OY856411.1 coordinate 297,321,279, forward strand.
ATATCATTAACAACTTCTACTGATAAGCAAATTCCTCACATTGTTTTTAACATTGGTACCTGAATTCAATTCAAGATATATCCACATCTTTAGTACTTACATGATGTTATCTCTTGGTTATTACACTTCCATTATTGATTTAAACTTCACTTGGTGATTACCCTTTTCACCTATGTTTGAATCTATTATTCATTCATTTTCACATAAGGGTGAGTTAACACCTCAAACCCTTGATCATGTCATTCAAATTTAACCTAAGATATTCATTCTCATCTTGTGGCTCCAAACCATAAATACCTTTTTAATCTGATAAGGTTCTTACATTTTGTGAAGTCAAGTGCCTTTCTCACTCTTGAGTTTGTTCACAACTCCTTTAAGATTTCATTATTACATCACTCATTGTATCTTTTATATTTACCCCTCATGTATTATGATCATTATCCACTTCCTCAAGATCTCTAGGGTTACAGGTTCATGTGGAGTGATCTCATTCTAGCCTCATGGGCCTTATGCACTTAGGGAGTGCCTCCCACATTTACCCCTAGGGCCTCATGAACTCATGAAGGTGGCCAATCTCCTGACCCATGGGCCTCATGTAAAGATGGATGGCTATCTCATGACCCTATGGTCTTACGAGTTTAGGGCATGATCATTTCCTAATCTTTACAGTCTTATGTACCTTTAATATACCCTTCCTAGGATTTATCGAGGGCAATTTATTTGCATATGTAATTCTTTACACTAGATTTTTTACATCTCTTATGGTGTTCATTATTCACTTTATGTCTCTTCATTGGGCTCATGGTGACCTTCCCTTCCAGGATTGGTCCCATTCTGTCAGCCACTTCCATAGTATATTCCCACATGTTCATCAGAGATGACATACTTTAGTTAAAATATTTATACTCAATATATGTGCTTTCATGCTCCATATCCTTAATCTTTTGGATTGTAGGTGACATTTGAAGGTTACATCAATTCTCAAACTTATTTGTGAACTCACCCTTCTAAGGAGGATCCTAACCTAGGGTGTCTTCGAGTGATAACATAGAACTTCAAACCTTGAATTTGACTTTTAATGTTGACCTATCTCTTTTATTTACCTTCAATTCCATTATTGAATGCGATGTTATGTGTAATTGATAATTTTTGAGTGCAATTGTTTCCTCTATGACCCTCAAGTTGACTCCAATTTAGTTTTAAAATATAACACTCATCTCTTCCTTTTACCTTCATATTTATTATATTTTTGAATACATATATGTCTTGTTCTTGTTCTCACATTATAGAGATCACTCTCACGGTTTCAATGCATCTTGTTTCACCCAATTTGGAGCTCAGATGAGGAAGATATGCCTAATTCACAGTTTATACCTTCAAAACCTGATTTCTAACCATTTAATCCTTGTTTTGTCTATAGGCCAGTCATATTGGGCCCAAACATGGGTGCCAACACACGTGGCCCATTGTCCCTCTTCTTTTTCCCCCGGTGATCCAACTCTCACCTGATTAACCAATCACAAACCACCTTTTCTCTAACCATGATTCTCGTCCATTGGATATTTGTCCATGATCCAACGACCTAGGTTTATCTCCCACCCCGTATGGTGCCGACACTAATGGCACTACGACATCCCACCTACTCTGTTTTGTGCCTCCAATCACATTCCATCTTGACCCTTTTCTCCAAGTTTATATGCCCCCTCACTTAGTTTCTATCTCGTCTTTCATTCCTCCCTCTTTATTTGTGATTTCATGCACTGCATCCCCCTCCTCCTCATCTTCTTTCCCTGATGCCTGGTGATGCCTCCACTGTAGCCCAAAGGGGCATCTGTGTCTCAGTGCCCTTCAAACCCCCTTCAACCCAACAATACATCTGTAGTAACTCGGCATGGTCAGACGACTATCCTAGCTTGGACCCTGGTGCCTGTACTTTGCACTAGGAAGTGGCTCCGACCAGTAGCACCGTGGGTGCCACCACACGTGAGATGATGGGAGGGCCTAGCTTCTCGAGACCACGTGTAGCGACGATGACCCCCCAATCTGCATCCAACGATTGGCCCAACGTGGACCTAATAGCTTGGAGGGTGGGCCTTGCTCGAGCGGGCCACATCACGGGAGCACAGGGCATGCTAGCAAGGTGGCGACCACCCAACACTGATCCTTAGCCATATGATCAAAATGTGATGGTTATCATTCGTTGTTCAAAGGTAAAAGTTAGAAAAATCATAAATTTTTGATGCACTACCCAAATATCGACATATTTTATGTCATTTTGATAAGAAAAATGCATACTTTTCAATAAAAATACTTTCAAAATCTAGTTCTGCTCGTGCTTCCACTATTTTTCCAAAATGCATGTTTTTGAAATCTTTTGCAGATGATTGATACTAAATTATGCTCATATATGATCTAATGTGCTTCATATCTTTGTGTTTAGTCTAAATTAGTAACTTGAGTCACTTGATGTATCAAGATTCAGACTGCATCCATCATTGTTCCCTAAAATGGTCTTATTAGGGGTGTAAACGATGCGGGTATGGTGCAAGTCTGGCAATACCCAAACCCATACCCATACCCATCTAATTTAGCGGGTCTAAATACCGTTCTAGACCATCATAATACAAAACTTGGACCCGGACCATTCCCTACCCGCAATAATAGCAGGTGTTCGGTGTGGGTATGCAGGTAAGTGGTTGTATAAAACATTATATTGTTTATGTAAGAGAAATGACTATGCTCTATATATTTTAATACAATAAGATATTGTTATTATATATTATATTAACATGCAATAGCTATATTAGATAATGCTATATTTTATACATCAACATTAATTGAGTTAATTGTTTACATATTTGTAGTCATCATCATAATGATAACTTATGTATAAAGTAATGTAAATTAGTAGACATTGGATTTTATGTTTACATATGATGCTCATTGTTGTAACTAGAATAGTTAATTCTTATGTAAATGACTAATCTCAACCTTTTTGTGGTTAGAGTAAGATATAATCTTAAGAATTATATTAGTTAGAATAGTAAAGTATAACATAATATTTTAGTAGTTACTTATGTATAATGGGTACACGGGTCTAGCAGGTCTGGATGGAAGCATACCCATTATTGGAACCATTTATATGAGGGTCCAATGGGATACGGGTCCAAGGGTATGTGGGTATAAAAAATTAGACCTGTGACAGTTTTTTTAAGGGTTCAGATTTGCAGGTCTGCGTGTCTACCCATACCCATTTATAGCCCTAGGTCATATGATGCTAAGATGACTTATAATGAGCTTTTATGGTAAACACTACCTTTTTCATGTTGAATCTTGCTCAAATGTGCTTCAGACCTCTATGAATAATTTAGATCATTACTTTTCATCCTTGAATGTAATCATTCTTGATCATCATCTTTCTTGGAATTTAATGACGATCTTGTGACACTTAGTGTGTCTTAACATGACTTTATGTGTACTTTTGTGATGAATGTTAATCTTTGTGCTTTATTGATCTAAAGCTATTTAATGATGTTTATATGGCCCTAAAATCATGACATGACTTATACCCCAAAATTCCTTATGAATCATTCTTGTGCCGTTATGTTACTAAATGCTCTAATCATGATATCAAATGTGATCTAGTATGCATGTTGATAACTAAATCTACATCTTTGTATAAACTTTGCTCCAATGATGATCTAGGATACATTATGACTTCAAATCAGTAATCACAATGATATTTATGAAACATGACTCAAGTAGACCCCATCTATACTCTAATGATGACAATCTTGCATGATTATAACTTAACCTGACTAGTAATGCCGATGTTGATGCTTATGATCACAGAGCTTGCTAGAATCTTATGATTGTGCTATTTAAGATCATGCAACCTTAATCTTATGACCCATGATGTGTCACCTAATATATAAATGAATTCATGATGTATGATGTAACAAGATAATAAACATGCATGACTAGTTGAGATAATGATACCAATAGTGAATGCTTTGATGCATAGATCTAGGGGAGACATACAACCAATACGATTATGATTAATGTGACCAGATCTTACTGATGTTAATACATTTATATTTATGTGTAATATCAGTATTAATTGATTGACTCTATTGCCAAGATCTAGTCCAAGTTGCCACTTATGGTTTTCTAATCAATGCTAAATCTTGTACTCTACTCGCAAGGTATGCTTAATCTCTTGACCCTACAATGGTGCTAACTTGTTTGTATGTATGCTCATACGAATGCTTGGCTAGATAATTACTTGGTTGAGCTACTTGTTCCTTATGATTAGTAGGTTCATTTTGCTTGAATATGTTGAACAAACCTCAAACATAATTGAAATTGTCCATTATACAAACCTTGTGTACCTACTTGTATTCTCCGGGTAAGGGCACAAGGCATGTTGGAAATAGGGTTAAGTCATTGACTTAGGTCTTGAGGTCCCTCATGTATATATAAAGGTTGGCTAATGTTGAGCACCCTTACATACCCTTCCTCTGAGGAAGTGGTCAATGTCCATCATATGTTGTTAAGTATAATGGAAATGCGCATAAAACACACATTGTATAAAACATTGTCGTTAAGTGTTTCACACCTTGTTTCTAAATCTTGCTTATATGATGTTTCTAGCCAAGCAAATTTTATTGTATACTTACATTTTTTACTTGCCTTTTCCTAGTGTACTTGATGCTTTAGCATTAATATATTTTGTTTATCGAATTCGTAATTTCCAAAAGAAGATTCACTGCACTCAAGACTCTAAGCTCTAAAATGCAATACAAATCGCTATACTTGAATCTAGAAACTGGTACATGCATCTCTATCCCCTTTTCGTATCTTGTTATATCTTGTGTTACAACTTTTACATATATATTGCATGTGTGAAATATTCATTCCATTTTAGGGGCATATGCATAGGTCCACTTGCCTTTGGATGTGTATCCATTAGGAGTGTGGATTTGGGGTAACAACCAATTCCGTGACACTTCTTGACTTATGGGAGGAGGTTAGGATCTCAAGCTGCTACCCGATCCCACATGTTTAGGGTTTTTACTACCCCATAGGTCTCTTTCCCACTCTTGGGATGACCCACCATTGGTCGGGACACCAACCCTAAAAGTCAAATTGAGGATTTCATATTTTCATTCTATGATGGGAGTATTTCAATTACATACCCACTAACTAGGGGTAGCATACCTACTCTCTGGGGGTTTGTTGTAATGCAATACCCACCCACTGGGGGTACATACTCAATCTCTGTAGGTAATATCAATAACATACCCACTCATTGGGGGTAGTTTCAATAGCATACCTACTCATTCGGGGTAATCTCACTAACATACCTACCCGCTGGGGGTAGTTTCATTAGCTTACCCACTCGTTGGGTGTAGCATACCCACTCGTTGGTGGTATTACTTATTCATCCATTCCCCTAGAGAATGCATTATGACGATGAGATGTTACAGTCACCTAACTCATTTATACTTTTATTATTCCTTTTCACCCTAATTGGATTAATATGGGTAGGCTTTTCTATCTTGTCCACACTTCTTCCCCTTTCCTAGGATTAGGGTTTTTGGTTAGGGTTAGAGACTACAGCATCTTTGGTTTCTATGTCCATTGATCCACTAGGGTTTTCTCAAACCAACCCTAGGTCCATCTATGGTTACCCTCATAAGGAAAACTCGTAAGACATTTTTCTTTTATTTATCATTATTTACACATTACATTTACATTATTATTTCAACATTACATGTGTATTAATTGACGAATAATACCTTAACTCTACTTCTCCTCAAAAACAATAACTTCATATGAGCTGGGAAGTTCCTTTTAGGTTTATTAAGCAAGATGATGAAAGTGGATGAATCAAGATGAGAAGAAAAGCTAAAGCTATTTTACTTTTGGAAAAATCTTTTGAATTTGTCTAGGAAAATTCACAAAAGCTCAGTAATCCTTGTAAGTCGACTAGCATTATGGAGGGAAATATTGCCAACTCTGGATGTTTTCTAGACACCATGGTCTTGGATAATGTTCTACTAATTCCCTCATATTTCTATAGAATATTGGAAATTATAAACTATTAAAAATTATTTGAAAATTTTGGGGCTCTGATACTAAATGAAATGATCTCACTTTCATTGTCCCCCAATTATAGAAATATCTTCAAGTTGAGAGCCATTACATATATTCCTAAGAATCCAGTGTTAGCAAATAACAAATAATACTTAATAATTTTCATCAATTTCAAATATTTTTAACAAACTGTAGAATGAAATTCCTCTTGAAACTAATACCCATTGAGAAGAATAGCTCATCTTTCTTATCATTTTTGGTATGAGTTTAATACCTAAAATATCTTTCATTTTATTCCTTATGTCCTTTATCATGCGTATAATATACCTAAGACACTGACAAACAAAATGTGTTCGACATGTTGCTATATTGTGTACTTGGGTTGCAACCACAATGTGTGCACCTAAGATAATCGCATATATAGAAATGAGTATTGCAAATAAGAACTGACATTTTCTTTACATATTCTAGTGCTTGCTGGATATATTATCTTGGGCATGATCATTGTCCCTTCTAGGGCTCGTGTGCATCACCCCTTGATATTTGTCAGCATAGGGTTCAGAATACGATATCCAAATTTATGTGATACTCAAAGTGGCATTATAATTAAACAGAAGGTAAATAAACACTCAATAGTTTATTTAGTAAATCCTCAAGAAAACCTTAACAAACACTATCAAACTATATTGAGGGTAGTCATAATCATAACCACATACCTCAATGATGAACCATGCAGATTATACAATTATTCTTCAAGTAGATTCAATGAATCTAATCAATAGATCTAAACAATTCAACATTTAATATGTATCTATGTAAATCCTAAAGTGTCACCATCACATTAAATGCACTAAACCCTAGTTGGATCCTAGTCTTGGGTTTATGATCGTCTTGGGTTAAGGATATGGAATAAGGGTACAATCACTATTTCCATAACATATTAACATTAGGTGAAAACCCTAATTACTATATCCAACATATTATGTTCATTATGATCACTTAGATTCAATTATATGCATTGGCATGTTATTACCTTTAAATCCTAATTCTTCATATGCATTGTTATTTACATTAGAAACCCTAGCTCTAAATCTTTTTTATTTTAAATGTGTTAAACCATCATTCTATTCCACAACATTAGTTTATATCTCCAATAATCACAGCATGATTAACAACCTATTTATCATGATTTTAGGGTTTATACATATTAATTACCACTCATGTTGGTATTATCCTTACTTTCAATATTGACATTAGATTTAGGCCTTAAATATATTTTATTATTTTTCCCTTCATTTTCTTATTCAATTTGATATTTAGTTTTGCCATATTTCAATCAACCAATTAATTTCTACGATTGTTATAAGATAACACTATTTTGACTAGTAGTATGCTAACGTCAGCCAAAAATCATTTTCTTATTATTGCATGAGTCAGAGCATGTTTAGGATGTGAAGGACAAGTATGCCCTTGGTCTTAACACACACACCCAAGGATTCTTTGGTCATTTGACACTGAATCATCCCCTGCCTCACCAGGTAGCCAGACTGTAGCTTGATCAGAGAAAATCTGTGGTCATCCTTGTCAACCTCTCTCTGTGGAGACCCAACAAATTTGGAGGAGCTCCATCGACACAAATTGAACTCGATAGGTTCTACTCATGCCCATAGAAGGTCAAAGATTGAAGAAACAATGGTCTTATACGATGGAGGTCACAGTAGGCTATAGAACAAATAGACATGATCAAAACCCTTACCTATGTGATGTGTGTGTAACTCTAAGGGTTGAGCAACCTTTTCAGAGTCTTTTATATTCCTCATGTTCTTTGGTATTCACTGATGAGTCTTACAAGTCTTTCCCTCATCACGAGGGTGGATGGCCCAAGGCTCGATGATCCTAATGGCTTCTTAGTCGTCGGGACTACTTGGGGCTCATCTGGCATCTTCCAGAGGAGGTAGTCATTGCCGTTTGCATAGGAGGAAGGAGGCCCATCACTCCAGCACTCCTCAGGGGATCACTTTTTATCTACTTGCCTATTGGCCCATTCATGGCGGCATAGGGTTGGAACTATGAGGGTTGGGAACTATCTACAAGTCTCCCTTGTCATCTATAGAGGCTGGATGCCATGTTGTACTCGAGGTCTCTTGGCGATTATATATATACAAACCCCAGAAGGAACCCCAATGGGTAGTAAAAAGTAATTTACATTTTGTTATGAGAATTGTCATTTAAAAAGCCCAAAACTATAAAATAACATGTTTACCATGAAAAACTAAAAGTATATGTTTATGCACGATATTTTCCATATAGACCCAAAGTCTCATATAGGCTATTAAAAATATTCCATCCTATAAACAATACTAGTCAGATAAGGTGTCATGATAAATAGTAAGAAATGTACCAAATTTGTATTTTTGCTACATTATTTCTAATCTACAAGTCATTCTATTAGTTTCTATGTATACAAAATTGCTTTGCCAACTTTTTTATGAAATTTACGTTCCATATTTTTAGTATCCTTATGAAACGTATAACATTCGTTGGGCCACATTTACTCTAGCCAACTTGGGCCTTGATTAGGAGTCAACCCATTAGTGCTTTTATGGATGTTGCATCTACAGAGTGGGATATAAATCTCAATAACTGGAAGCCAAGACAAGTAGGACACAACAATTAGAAAGAACAACCAACATCCATTGATTAGAAGGCAAGCCGTGAAGTAAAGAAAAGGTAGAAAAAAGGTAGTTCCTTTGAGACGGAGAAGAAAGCAAAGGAAGAAAAAGAAATATAATAAGAAACTAAAATAGAGAAATAGAATAAGAATAAAATATAGTATAGACTGTCGAAATATCTGATTGTCATCTTTGGTCCATGTAAAACTAAAATACATAATTAGTTTTCTTTTTTAATCAGACAGAGTTTTGTTCACAAATTTAGATGTGTCATTAAAACTCTAGTTCTAAAATCTATATCAACAATAAATAAATATCAATCTATATAATACAGACTAAGAAGTGTGATGAATGTGTGCATAATTATATAGTGGCAGATGTAGAACCACATAGTCTTTCGTATATGCATTATTTAGTAAATATATAATCTTGTGTTGGATAATCTCCTCCCATTTGGAGGAAAAAAAGATAGAAAACTTGGATTCTATTTTTAGCTTTGGAAATAAAGAAAAAAGAAAAAAGATTATGAAATCCAAATTTAGTAATTTCTACACACCACAAATGTCAATGGTGTGAAAAGTTTGTCTTATTATAGAATTGTAATTATAGTATGTAATTACCTATAGAAGTTGTCTAGATAGACATGTATGAGATACAACAAATACAATTGTAGTATGTGCATAGTAACTTTCACCTTTTAGTTTTGTGTGATCCTATAGAATTTATCTACAGAATTTTATCTCATGAATGAAGGAATTCCATTGCGTCATCCTATTTTCTTCGTTCATAGAAGGAAAATATATTGATTTTCCTAACAAGTGGTATCAGAGCCAACTTTGACAAAGTTCGTGTTGAAGAAAATGGAAGAGACGATTACCTTCAAATGAATGGTAAAGTTGATGTCCAACAACTACTCCATTTTGGAAGCCTCACATGGAAGATATTCTTTACTGCAAAGATTTATATCTACCAACCGAGACAGAAAACAAACCTGATTGCAAGATTAATGATTCTTGGAAATTTAAGAATCATAAAGTTGTTGTTTAATCTGATAGTATATTGATCAGTCAGTTTTCCATCATGTGGCTACCAACACCAATGCATATTCCCTGTGGAAAAAGATAGAATCAATGTATCAAAGAAAGACCACTTTAAACAAGGCCACGTTGATGAGAAGGTTGGTTCGACTCGAGTATAGAGAAGGTAAAAATATGGCAGAATATTTAAATGAGTTTCAAGGACTTGTTAATCAATCTTCTTCTGTTAGTATGACATTTGAAGATCAAGTCCAAGATTTGATTCTTCTCAACTCATTGCCTGATAGCTGGGAAAGTCTAGTGGTCTCATTAAGCAATTCACTACCATATGGTGATCTCACCTTGGATATGGTGAAAGATATCTTGTTTAATGAGGAAGCAAGGAGGAAAAAATTTGCTTCTTCTATCCATATAGAAGCAAATGTTGTAGAAACCCGGGGGAGATTCTATGCATGGAGGTTCTCAAAACTCAAACAAGTTCAAAGCAAGATCAAACTCTTGAAAGGGGATTACTTGCTATTATTGCCACAAGCCTGGGCACAAGAAACGTTAATGTTGGATATTGAATCGTGAGTTGAAGACAAAGAATGACAAAGATGATGACCAAGAATATAGAAGAAATGTTACAATAGAAACAACATTGATTTCATATTCTTTATTGGCAGTGATGATTACTACAATCTCATAAGGGATGATCGAAAATGGGTCATTAATACAGGTGCATCATATCATATAATTGCACATAGAGACGACTTCTTTTCTTACAGAACCAGAGATATTGGTTATGTAAGGATGGGAAATGATAATTCCTCCAAGATTGTTGGTATTGGAAATGTATTATTAGAAACTAGCACTGGGGGTATGTTGATACTTAAGAAGGTTAGGAATGTTCTCGACATTTGTCTTAATTTGATGTCTGCTGTAGTTCTAGATGATGAAGGTTTCTACAACCACTTTAATTGTGGGAAGTGGCATCTCTCAATAGGCTCCTTGATTGTGGCTAAAGGAAAGAAGGAGAGCACACTATATGTGATGCAAGAAAAGGTAAGTCATGGAGAAGTAAATACAACTAAAGATTATACCTCCATTGACTTATGGCATAAGAGGCCTGGTCATATGAGTGATAAAGGACTTCAGATTCTTGCTCACAAGAAGATTCTTCCTGAGCTTGAAGGATTACCACTAAAGAATTGTGTTGATTGTTTGGATGGTAAGAAAAACCGAGTAGGACACCTCCAACAAGATGCAACCATGTACTCGACTTGGTACATACAAATGTTTTCTCTATGATAGAAAGATCTCTTTATGGTCCTCAATATTTCATAATATCTATTGATGACCACTTGAGAAGAGTATGGGATTTTGTATTATCTAGAAAAGATAGAGTGCTAGATTCTTTCCAAAGATTTCATGCCAAAGTCGAGAGAGAAACTGGTGTGAAACTAAAGTGTGTCAGAGTAGACAATGGGGGTGAGTATAGAGGTCCATTTCAAGAATATTATAAAAGATATGATATTAGACTTAAAAAATAGTTCCCAAGACACTACAACAAAATGGCGTGGCTAAGAGAATAAACAAATTCATTAGAGAAAGGATCAGGTTAATGCTCTCTCATGCAAAAATTTCCAAAATCATTTTGGATGGAGGTAGTGAGAACTATTGTCCACTTAATAAATCATTCTCCTTTAGTTCATCTGGATGGGGATATCCCAGGGAGAGTTTGGATAGGAAAAGATGTTCCCTACAAACATTTGAGGGTATTTGGGTGTAGAACTTTCATACACATTGCGAGAAAGGAACAATTAAAACTTGATAGAAAAAACAAGCAATGTATCTTTATTGGTTATGGGGAGGAAGAATATGGATACAAACTATGGGGTCTGAATAATAAGAAGATTTTATGAAGCAAAGATGTTGTCTTCCTTGAAGATGAAACCATTAAAGACACAAGGAAGTCAAATAGGACTTCTCTAAGTAGAAAGTATCAAATGATATGGCAACTAGTTCCTTCCTCAAATACCAATGGTATTTATGGGGGGAGAAGTGAGTGAAAATCATCAAAATCAAGTACATAATGATCATCATACTTCAGAGGAAGTATCAGGAGTTTATCAAGATAATGATGAAGAAGATCACCTTGAAGACAACAACCAAGGTAATAATACTAGTGATGAAGAACATTAAAGGCAAGAGGTACATGGTTCGCAAAGAGTTTTAAGAAAGTTTACCCAAGAGAGGAAGAAATCAAAGAGATATCTAGGTGACAAATATATATTATTCCTTGTTGATGGAGAAGAACCAAAAATCTATGATGATGCTATTGAAGATATCCATAATAAAGAATGGATAGAATCCATGCAAGATGAGATGAAATCCTTGCATGATAACCAAACTTATGATTTGGTAGAAATGCCAAAAGGAAAAAGAGCATCAATAATAAGTGGTGTTTAGACTGAAGAACAATGAAAGTAACTTACAACAATACAAAGCAAGGTTGGTTGTAAAGGGATTCAGTCAAAAGAAGGGAATTGATTTTGAAGAAATTTTTTCACCTTTGGTAAAAATGTTTCCATCCGAGTTGTTCTTGGCTTAGAAGCATCCATGGATTTGGAAATAGAGCAACTTGACATAAAAATAGCTTTTCAACATGGTGATTTAGAAGAAGAGCTTTATATGGAGCAACCTGAAGGATTTCAGGTTAAGGGAAAGGATCATTTGGTGTTTCATTCAAACAAGAGACTTTTATGGTCTAAAGCAAGCTCCACGACAGCAAATTTGAATTCTTTATGAAGAACAATGACTATATAAAGACAACATTGGACCATTGTGTGTTTGTCAAAGTATTTTTACCAGGAGACTTCATTATTATACTTATCTATGTTGATGATATTCTTATTTTGGTCATGATAACATGAAGATCAACAAATTGAAAAGGGAAATGAGCAAGTTCTTTTCAATGAGGGACTTAGGACATACAAATCATATACTTGGTATGAAGATCTATTGTGATAGAAAAGTCTAGAAACTTTGGCTATAACAGGAAAGGAATATTGAGAGATCTTTGAGAAGTTCAACATGCATTAAGCAAAACCTGTTTTCTCTACACTTGCACGTCACTTCAAATTGAGTTCTCAACAATGTCCGACAAGTTAGAGTGAAAGTGTACCATCCTAGGATTTGAGGCCTTAGATAAAAAGATCTTATAAGGAATGATTGGACTACCGATATCACCAAGGTGCACCTCTTTTTCCAGGAGCCCATCACTAAGAACTCCATAGTTAAGCGTACTCAACTTGGAGTAGTACTGGGATGGGTGACCTGTCGGGAAGTTGATCCTGCCATGTGCGTGAGTGAGGACAAAGCGCGTAGTTAAGGCTAGTGGTGGTCTGTGGGGACATTCGTCATTCTTGAAACTCTACTAGAGCCTTAGGAAGTGGGCCCGGGTGCTACAAATGGTATCAGAGCCAATTCCCCTCCAGTAGGTGGGGCCCACATGGGCATGGCATGCCAGTCTTGAGCCGTTAGGTCCAGGCATGTAGGAAATGGTTGTCCATGGTTGACGTAGCCACCCTTGCGCTGGTATTCCATGATCGGGAGCTGGGTGCCCATGGGCCATTGTGGGTCTGCACTGAAATGGGGAAGAGATTATGAGGCCTTATAGTTGAGCCTTGATGAGTACGTCAAGAGTCTAAGTGGGGGAGATTGTAACATCCCAGGATTTGAGGCCTTGGATAAGAAGATCTTATAAGGAATGATTGAACTACCGATATCACCAAGGTGCACCTTCTTTTCCGGGAGCCCATCACTAAGAACTCCATAGTTAAGCGTGCTCAGCTTGGAGTACTACTAGGATGGGTGACCTGTCAGGAAGTTGATCCTGGCATGTGCGTGAGTGAGGACAAAGCGTATAGTTAAGGCTAGTGGTGGTCTGTGGGGACATTCATCATTCCTGAAACTCTACTAGAGCCTTGGGCAGTGGGCTCAGGTCTTACAGAAAGAGATGAAATGAAGACTGTTCCTTATGTGTCTGCAATTGGTAGTTTGATGTATGCTATGGTATGCACAAGACCAAACAGAACATATGTTGTGGGTATTGTTAATCAATTTCTTTCAAATCCATGGAAAGAACATTGGGAGGTTGTTAAATGGATTTTTAGATATCTCCAAAGCACATCTAAAATGTGTCTATGCTTTACTCATGGAAATCATGTGTTAGATGGATACACAGATGCAAAGCTAGCTGGTGATGTAGATTCAAAAAAGTCAACATCAGGGTATGTGATGACATTTGCAGGGGGAGAAGTATTATGGCAATACAGGCTATAGATATGTGTTGCCTTATCAACAACAGAGGTTGATTGCAACAACAAAAGCTTGTAAGGAGTTTTTGTGGATGAAGAAGTTCTTACTAGAATTGTGGATGGAGCAAGAAAGCTATCGACTATTTGATGATAGTCAGAGCTCTATTCATCTACCAAAGAATCCCACTCTTCATTCAAGGTCAAAGTACATCGATCTCAGATACCATTGGATATGTGACGTTTTAGAAGCAAAGTTATTGTGCATTGAAAAGATCCATACTAATTATAACTGTGTTGATATGTTGACTAAGAGTTTACCTCTAGACATACTTAATATATGCAAAAATATGACGGGTTGGCAGAGCACTCCAAATAAGTCAGAAGGGGGAGAATTGTTGGATAATATCCTCTCATTTGGAGGAAACAAATATAGAAAACTCGGATTCTTTTTTTAGCTTTGGAGATAAGGAACGAAGAAAGGAGATTACTAAATCCAAATTTAGTAATTTCTACACACCAAAAATGTCAACAGTGTGAAATGTTTGTCTTATTATAATAAGTGTAGTTATAACATATAATACCTATATAAGATGTCTAGATCAACATGTATGAGATCAAACAAACACAATTGTAGTATGTGCATAGTAAGTTTCTCCTTTCAGTTTTGTGTGATTGTCTAGAATTTATCTAGACAAGTTTATCTTCCGAAGAAAGGAATTACATTGTGTCATCCCATTTCCTTCGTTCATAGAAGTAAAATATATTGATTTTCTAACATCTTGTATTATTGAGAATTCTTCTATGTGAGCATTACTTTTATATTTGTAGTAAAAGATGAGTAGCTAGCTAATTTTTTTATTCTAACATTAATTATTAGTCTTTTCTATTTTTCATATTTTGTGAATATTGTAGAGAAAGATGAATCTATGGTATCTTTGCGTCACCAACTTAATTTTTTTTTGGCTTGTCATAGTTTTTATGATTCATAATGGTGAGAGAGCCAACTGATGTGGTTAATATTCTTTTTTCCCCTATTTTCTTATTTTTTTCTTGATGTTCTCTACTACGCCATCTGCAACCTATATGACTCATATGTACAATCATAATGTGATTAATCTCGTTTTCACTAGTTTCTTTTTCAACGACTCCCCTATATCAGGTAGGAGTGACAATCTGGTCCGGGTTGAGTGTGCCCTTTTTTTATTCAAGTTGGTTCATATCAAATATACTCAACCCGAACCTGACCCAAAAATAATTTTGAGTCACACCTGGTCGTCCCGAACCCAAAATTCCTATTTATAGGTCTAACCCAGTGGACCCAAAAAAACCATATTATATTCAAACTTAAAAACTCAAAAATACAAATCCTAAAAACCCAAAAATACAAACTGAAGTAACCCAAAATACAAACCCATTAGACCAAAATTTGCTACAAAATTTGTTGGTTAATTATTGATTTGCAAGAAAAGACTTGTATAAATTATCATTTGTTTATGTTTCTATGTGCTAAAATTTTATATGGCTACAACATGGAAAAAATATATATAAATACAAAGATATAATTTTGGGTCGATTGAGTTTTCCGTTCAAGCATGGCTAACACTGACCTGACCCACATAATTTTGGATTTTTCTGGTTCGGGCCATTTTGTGTTGGCTCAAAAGAATCAAGACCCAGATCTCTTTAGTTGGGTCGGGTCGGTCGGGCCTAGTTTTTCTAGACCTAGTAACCCTTTACATTTGACCAATGAGAATTCTACATTTACTACTCAAAATTCACCCCCTATAAAATAACGATGATTGAAACTATGACTATGAACTCAAATAAAATCCGATAGGTATCTTACTAAATAATTATAGGAGGCTTCCTATGATATAGTTATCCCACACCTAATTTTTTTAGAGTAATTATTTATTTAGTATGTATTTGATCATGGTATGTAAATAGGATATTTTAGTAAATTCCATTCTATTGAAGATCCAAATCAGAGGTGGTATTTTTTTAAACAATACAACAATATATTATTTATGCTCTCCATTTTTCTATTCTTCAAGTTGTTCTGTCAACTTTTATATCTAAAAAATGACATTGACAACTTATTTCCACAAAATTATCATCATATGCTTAATAGTCTTGCCAAAATTCCAACAATATGGTTTCTTACCATCAAATATTCTAACTAAAATATAGTCATTACACTCTAAGGTAACCAAACTCTTATGTGTACTTATTCACTTATTTAGAACCCTCTAAAGAGCCTGTCTGCATCTCATAAGGAGACTCATGCATTGGAAAATTTATAGAATGCATTTTACATTTTGCAAAATTTTATGAAAAACTAATAACTGAATCAATGTGAACTATAAAGAAAGGACTATTTTACCATGATAAATTAAAAAAAATTAATTGTGTAGGATGTCTTATAATAGGTTGAATCTTTCCTAAAATAGGACAAACTGTAGAAATTCCATCATATTAAATATATTGATGTTGACCTTGTCGTTGGTTGTTTTATAGATAATTATCAATGTAGCTCCATTGGAGTTGTTTGTTGATAATACTCTTGTTTGAACTAACGATCATATTTCTCTACAAATACAATAGTACTTTGCGGGATGGGTTCTATTGGAGATCCTATCTTTCTATTTGTTCTTTTTTTAAAGGACCCGTGAAGAATATTTCATGTTTTCTCTTAGTTATGAGAATCAAATCCTTCTTTCCACTTTTGTTGGAGCTTTCATTTTATAATCTTGGCATAGAGTTGTGTTTTATTTTTAAAGATGAATTTCTTTGTTGAATGCTTCATGTTTTATTGTCTAGAGTTGAGTTTAAGAATGCTATGAATATGTGAAAAACTTACTGATCCTTTATTTACTTGCTCATAAAATTCTTGACGCTTTTCAATTTTAGGATTTTAATGTTGCTCTTAAAAAATGTTTTTGTATGTGTTACTCACTAGTGATGTGTACACACACATTATATATATATGTATATATATGCATATATATATATATATATGTATATATATATAGGGCGTTCATTCAATACCCACACAGGTTGCCTGGATTTCGCTACCTGATAGCCCAAAAAGTAACTATATGGTCAGAAAAGTAACTCAATGGACAAAAAAGTATGCGATGCTAGGGTTCCCAAGCCGAGCGGCGGTCACATAGATCATGGCTCCGGACGGGGCAACCCTCGATCCTCCTCTCTCAATTATGACATTGTGTCGCCGATAAACCCTTCCCTAACCCCCTCACACAACACAGATGGGGCCACCAAGATGGACTCTTCTGGTCCCCCTCTGCAACAAGGCACTAGGTCCTACAAGAATGCCATGAAAGGATGGTTGACCAAGGCTCCCACCTCCCTATTGCAAGTATCCCCTGATTTGCTGATAGAGGCAGACACCCACATCGAGCATAACAAAGGTATTCCCTCCATCACCATCAGTCCTGCAACCCTTCCACCACTGTTGGAACCGTGGAACCATGATCATCAAGGTCATCGACACCACTATGAGCTTCAACATGCTAATGAATATAATTCCTATCCTATGGCAACTCACGGATGAGTTCTGGGCGATCGACCTTGACAAAGGATACTACATCATACAACTGGCTAACAATGAAGATTTCATCCATGCCTTGACCGGAAGACCATGGATGATTTTCAACCATTATCTGTCAGTGCAGTCATGGTCAAAGGACTTTAGGACATCCGAACCGATACCCCACAAATTGGTATTTTGGGCAAGAGTCCCTAACATGCCGATATATATCTTCCAAAATCAGCTTCTCTCGAGTATTGGTGATCTAATCGGTAAAACCATAAAGATCGACACTACAACCCAATCTGGACATCGGGGAAAGATTGCCTGTATTTACGTTGAGGTGGAAACAATGAAACCCATCTTGCCCACAATCATGCTCAATGGTGAGCTCTATAGATTGGAGTATGAAAACCTCCCAATTTTTTATATGAGATGTGGTCTCCTAGGCCACGTTGAGGAAGACCTCAATTTCGTCCCAATCTTCCCTAGCATTGATCCATCTTCATCCCCCAGCATGATGTTGGCTATCCCCACGCAGTACTCCGTTGAGATCCATGCCAAGATGCCTGTGAAAGGAGCTGCTACAGGAAAGAAGCTGCCTCCCCACCCTGTGATAGGTACTAAAGGAAACTCTAAAGTGCTATAAGAGGAAAACCTAAAGCCGCATTTTGACATCCCCATTGACCATCAGGCCGAGGATACAAATGATGGAAAGTGGGAGACAATGACGAGCCGCAAATAGAAGAAGAAAGTTACTAAACAATACTCAACACTCGAAGCACAGGGGAAGGGTCGGCCACCACCTGCTCCAAAGTCAGCCCCCGCTATGACCACTACGGGTAGTGACAATACTATTGTCACATTAGTGGATGATGAAATCAGCAAAGCAAGAGTAAATAATGCCCTCGTTGACTCATTCCAGTTCCTGGCAGTGGAACCCAACCCTCAGCCTTCCGCACCTTCAGGTTTGTTCTCTGGGTGTGCATGGCATTGGGAGTGGTATCATCCTCCGCAATAGGAAGGTGGTCTACCAAACAGTTAGCCCTGGTCATGGGCGTAAGAAAGGGAAACTCGCGCCATTCGTGGGAAATGTTGACTTCACCTCCAATACAAGGAAATCCCTTAACTTTGACTCTAATGAACCAGGCCCAAATGAATACATGGAAGCAGAGGCCAATACATCAGGCCTCCTCGCCATCATCCATTAAGCAATATTGCTACTCTTATCTATTATTTGTTATCTGAATGACTAACATCATATGTTGGAATATCCAAGGAGCAGGCTCCAAGAATAAACTATCTCTTCTCAAGGAATACAAAAGGAGATACAAGCTCCACATTCTAGATATTATTGATCCTCATTGCAGTGGAATTAAGGTTGATGGCATCATTAAGAAGCTTGGTTATACTTCTTCTCATAGAGTTGAGGCGCTCGGATTGTCTAGCAGAATCTGGGTCCTCTGGGCTAATCATAGGTGCACTATTAACATCATTCAAAGTCACTGTCAATACATGCACTGTCGCATTAATACTTCTTGGCTGCTCACTTTTGTCTATGGAAGCCCCATCCACAAAAATGTGACATGTTGTGGCACAAGTTAGCAAGTCTAGCCTCCCACATTGACGGAGCCTTGGCTCTTGTAGGGGATTTTAACACTATGCTTGATATCTCTGAAAAGCAAGGTGGATGTAGTTTTGACCGACGATCCAGCCTCAAGGTCAACTCCTTCTTACTTGCCTCTGACCTTAAAGACATGGCCTCCTCGGGACCCCACTTCACCTTCAAGAAAGGATGCTTACACAAAAAACTAGACAGATGCATCACAAATGAGGACTGGTTAATAATTGAAGGAGGCATGAACATTAATGTGCTCCCACTTCTCCATAGTGATCA
Organism: Alisma plantago-aquatica; assembly: GCA_963693085.1. NCBI lineage: Eukaryota > Viridiplantae > Streptophyta > Magnoliopsida > Alismatales > Alismataceae > Alisma > Alisma plantago-aquatica. The sequence goes on from OY856411.1 coordinate 297,340,835, forward strand.
TAATCCTATTCTGTTAATGGGGGAGTGCCCTTCGGTAAGAGGACATCACTTCAAAATGAAGATGAGTTGGAATCTTATTCCTAAATTCAAGATAGCCCTTATCCCTACTTGGGAGGGGTCGCGCCCCCTTCTGGATGTGTTGCTCACTTTCAAGTTGGAGGCCACAAAGTGGGAGGCCAAGAGGCTTAAGAAACAACATAAACACAAGGATATCCTTCTACGTAGGATTGAAAAATGCAAGGTACAATCCCAATCTTCTCCATCTATTTCCAATCATCTATGTTCTATCGTTCTTCAGGAATAGCTAAACACCATTCTTCTGTGTGAGGCGGTGGATTGGCAACAACGCTCCAACATTAACTGAATCAAGCACAACGATGGCAACAATAAGTTCTTCCATGCGTATGTCAAGTCGTGTCGACATCATAACAAGATATCTAGGCTCCGCGGAGACAATGGTTCCTAGATCACTTCTCCATCCGACTCAAGAAACATGTGCGAGACTTCTTCAGACGGCTTTTTTGCACCTTGGCATCTACTCCTCTAGATCAGGCAGCCATCCACATGTATGTGGGTGTTTTTTAGGCCATCCCAAATGCCCATCTTCTTGGAAGTGTTCCTGATACTAATGAGATAAAGAGGTTTATTTTTCTAATGGCTCCAGCAAAGGCACCAAGCCCAAATGGTATCCACAACGGCTTTGTTCAAAGCAACTGGTCACTCATGGGAGGCTCCTTCATTTCCACTATATGTGAAGTCTTCATCACTTACATAGTTGATTCTTGCATTGTAGACTCTTTGCACATCCTGATTCTAAAAACTACCAACCCCCAACACTACTCGAAGCTATGCCCGATCTCCCTCAACAACTATTGTTTTAAACTTATATCAAAAATTATTGTGGAAAGACTCAAGCCTTATTTTAATGATTGGATTTCTCCAAACTAGTCGAGATTCATCCCAGGCCGATGGATTAGTGACAACATTCTTCTTCTCCAGGACATAGTTCACTCTATGAAGAATAAACACGATAGCAAGAAGTGGGTGACCATTAAGCTGGATCTCTCTAAGGCATTTGACCATATGAGTTGGTCGTTCATCGAGGACACTCTCACAAAGACTGGAATCCTAGATAACATGTCCAAGTTGATTATATAGATCATCTCTAAGGGTAATACCTCTATACTCTAGGAAGGAGCACCTATGGATCCTTTCAAATCCATCCAAGGGGTTCGACAGGGGGACCCTATAAGCCCCTACCTGTTACAACCCCAATTTTTGGGTTCTTTTGGTGAGAAACGTAATTTCTCCTATTAATGATATTTGAACAAATAATGATATAATTTGTTTTGAATAAATCTATTTCGTTTACAATATCCTTGTTGCTTGTTTTGTGGGCTTTATTGGCTATTGGGCCCAATAACAAGGAAAGGACAAAAGAAACCCCATTATTAATAAGAAATGGAGAAAAGAAAGATGTAGTAACCTCTAGAAGGAAAAAGAATATAATCCAAAGGTGGATTTCGTGCCTCTTGGGTTCCAAGGAGTCCAATGTTGCAAAGATAATGCAACAAGAAAAGAAAAAATCAATTAAATATTTCTTTATTAAGAAAGAAATTGAAAACACTGATAAAATGTGGAAAATAAGTGGAAAGAGGTATGATTGAGTTATCTTTGATGGATTTTCGTATCCATAAGGTTCCTAATGTTAAAAGGAATTCCAATAAGGAAAATAAAAAGAGAGATAAAGAGAAATCCTCAAAAAGAGATATTTTAATCAAGAAATAAAAAGGATAATGAAAAATAATGGATATAGATGCATCTAGAAGGATAATGAGTATCCACTAGAAAGGATTTCGAAATATTAGAGTTTATTGGGGTTCAAGGATCCCCAATGGAGAAAAAAAAGAAAATACCAATAATACAAAATAAGATGATAATGTGATACATAATTAATGGATTTTGTGGCATTGTTAAAAAGGAGGTTTTTTGTACTAAAAGGAAATATAAATTCGTGCCAATGGATTAATAAGTCAAGCATAAAGAGAATAAGAGAGAGGATTTTCGAATTCTTATTTATCCAAAGAATATAGTTTATCAAGGAGATATTTAGGAGATAGAAGATTGCTTCTCAATGAAGGAAAAGGTTTCCTTTTGGGAAATGGATTTGTTTCCTCGTGGATGAACGTCTTAGGGTGTTGATATCCTCCCCTATATAAGTGATAGAGCCTCTAATTCGAGTTCAAGAAAGATCCACACATCTCTCTCTCTTCTTCTTCTTCATTGCATGAAAACCCTAGCAAAGAGGGTAGTTCGAACCCTGGAGCAACGAGGGGCCATGGAGGAGGTGCGATGGAGGCGTGCTACTCCCACGACATCAACGGGATGCTCGGTAGCAATCCCTTCACCCTAGCCCATGCACAACAGTAACAACACGACTGCAAGAGCAGCCGCACTTTGCGGCTTTGGCACACTTGTGACCGGCCATCTTGGGTACATACTGGAGGCGCCCTGTGTGCACTAGAGTACGGAGGAGGCAGGGTAGTAATTTCTGGTAAGGTTTGTGGCCTAGGAAGGAAGGGACAACCCGTGCAGGGCTGCAAACCACGGCCGTTGCGGCTGGCTGGAGGTAGAAGACGACCCCTCGGTCATTGGACCATTTTGCCCCTCCATGGGCTGAAGCACCGACCCCTTAATCGAGGGCAGAAGCGACATTTGTTTATGTTTCCAAAATGAGTTACGTTGCATGAAGGAGATGACGTGGCACTTGATGATGGGTCCAAGTAAGTTTATTTTGCAAAAATCGTATCTCTTTATTGGTAGCTCGGATCGATACATATAAAATATGAAAGTTTCTCAGAATAACGAGAGGCATCAACTAAAAATAGTTTTTGAAGATAATTCCTCTTAAATTTCGAAAAGTAGTGGAAGATATCAACTTTAATGATTTAATGACTAAGAAACCCTAATTTGAGATGATTAATGTATTTAGAAGGGTTTTATGGATGATTAAAGTTGATATTAACATATTAATTGTAAAATGACACATTAAGAACAAAAAGGATGAACTTTGCACGTAATTAATTTAATTTAGAGTTTCATGTACATAAATGAGCTTTAATGGGCCTTGAAACCCTAAAGTTAGTAATTATGACTCTTAATGGCTTTAATTATTCAAGTTCATGAATAAAGCTGAGATATGATGGTTCTAAGTTATTTTGAGTATAAAGGTTCCTAATTGTGGATAAATACCCTTAATATGGTAATTAGGGTTTTCTAATGGATCAAGGTGGAATTAGTGATAAATAGAGTTCATGAAAGATAAGTTGTTAATTTGAAAGGAACCAAGGATGATAATTGGGCCTAATGATCTTGTCATGAAATAAAAGGATAAAAATGGTAATTTTAATGTAAAAGAGGCTTAATGGACATTTAATTGCACCTTTAATCCTAAATTAAGGTTATATATTGTTAAAAGGTAACCTTAATATCTTTTGTGAGGAATAAATGAGATAATTAGGGTTTGTGAGTAATTGCATAAAGTTAGGGTTTAAAATAGTATAAATGAAGTGAAACCCTAATTGCAATGGAAACCCTAAAAATGGACTAGAAACCCTAGGAAGTGAGCTAGGTTTAATAGATCTTTATGGCATGATCAATGATAGGAAATTGTATGCATATTTCAGGATCTCTTTGTGTGCTTGCTTACCTATTGGATTTCTTGCATTGATTGGATTAATTCTTTCTCAAATCAGCCTGACATGTATGTGGTTAATTATGGTTAATCACATTAGTTTCCCGTAGAGTTTTCCAGATGATTCATAACATTGAATGCAACCTATCAGTTTGGATGTGCATACTTGCAAATCATAAAGTCACTATGATTATCACAATAATAATAGAAGTGTGTATTCTCAGACCCACATGCCACCCTGATGGATGATGCCAAAGGTCATGCCCAGGAGGGAAGACCAATGGGCACCATGAGTGGTGACCCCACACACCAAGCTCAGAAATGAGAAGGTGGTCTTTATAGGATGACTAATGGGCACTATGAGAGGTGACCCCAAGCACCAAGATTGAGATTGAGAAGGTGGCCTTAAGTCATTGGCAGAAGAGAAACCTGAAAGGGGGTATGCCAGTGTTAGGGCAAAAGTGGTGGGGAATGTCACACTGAAAGTGTAATTTGGCTTGTTAATTAACTTGATTGTGATATTTAGATTGTTAGCCATATTTGTAAAATTTTGGTTGTCCCCACATACCGACATATTCCTATATGCTGACCGACATTTTGTTTGTCGGCATTTTAGGTACAAGATTGAAAAGGACAAATAGTAAAGTGGCATATCATGAAATTAAGAAATAAAGTATAGGAGGATTAGTTAGAATAGACTCCAGATGTGGATAGAAGTAGATATCCAAGTTTTTGAAAAAGGTATGTAAAGTTTTATTTTATACCATATATCAGTTTAGTTTGGTAGAATTTTATAATTATTACTGATTATTTGTTGAACCTTTGATCCTATTAATTGGGATAACGACTCTGACCTTCGGGTCTCCCTTAATTGGGGGTTACCGGGAGGCGGGTTCGTTACACTACCTCTTCGTGCACTATATGGAACGTCTTAGTCAAGCCATATCCAAGGCGGTGGCATCGGGTACCTGGAAGCCTATCATGCTCTCTAGAGGTGGCACCCCTCTCTATCATGTGATGTTTGCTGATGATATCCTACTTATGGCTAAAGTATCAAATGCTCACACTTCTAATATCAACAAGATCCTATAAGAATTCGTGTCCATGTCCCGTCAAGTCATTTCCAAGGAAAAGTCATGTTGTTGTTTCTCTCCCAACACCACCATACCCAAGCAGAGATCCTTCTATTGTCGTATGGGAATTTCTAGAACTATTGACTTGGGTCATTATCTGGGAGTACCTATTCTCCATCACAGGATCAACAAGCAAACACACTCACATATTTTTCACTCCATTCAAAATTGCATGGGTAGTTGGTTTGTCTATCATCTCTCACTCATGGAGCACGCCACCCTTGCAAAGACTTCACTATAGACGATCTCCTCTTATACTTTGCGAACTGTTAATCTCTCCCCTACACTCTGTGATGATATTAATAGGCATATTCAAGATTTCAATAGGTCTGATGGTCGTGAAGAGCAGAAGATTTCCTTGGTCTCTTAGGAGAAACTGACTAGAAGAAAAATGCTTGGCAGGCTTGGACTTAAGAATGCCAGGAGCCAGAATTCAACGTTGATGATGAAGAATGCATGGTAGTTTCTGAATAACTCTCCTACACCCTGGGTGGCTGTTCTGAAGAATAAATATATCTACAATGGGTCCATTTTTAAGTAGCCGAGTTCCTCCGTATGGTCCTTCATCAAAAGCCACATACCTCAACTCAAAGCCTTCTGTCATAAAACAATCAACTCTGGCTCCAATACAAATGTCTGGCACAATAAGTGGCTAATCACAAGTCAATCTTTGATATTGACCCCAACACATGCATCCTCGATGAACTCAGTGATCTCACAGTTAATTGCATGACCACTGACTTTGTTGATCGAGATTGGGACTTTGTTCGTGCTTATCTCCCTCCTAAGTCATGGCAACTCATACATCATACAAACTTGCCTAAACCTGATGTAAGAATAGACACTTGGTACTGGCTCATGGAAACCAGAGGGGAACTCTCGGTTTGCACAACGTATGAATGGCTTTGTAATCATCATCCATCCATTTCCTCGGGAAACTAGAAGGCAATCTGGTCGCTTCCAATACCTCTTAATTACAGAACCTTAATTTGGTTGCTCAAGCATCGTGCCCTCCTTATGAATGTTGAGAAGGTGTGCTAACATAATATATATTATGATGTCTATACCATATGCATGGAAGAGCCAGAAACTCTAACCCACTATCTTCATGACTACTCGACCTACTTGCAAGTCTAGAATTTATTCAATATGGAACCTTCCTTATTCACTATGTCTGTTGATGAAAGGATAAACCATATTATACGTAGTAACAATAATGTTGAAACCATAACTTTACATTGTATAGGGTGTTGGGTTATATGTCAAGCATGCAACAAGTTCATTTACAATGGTAAGTAGTCACCACCATCCAATCTGGTATCCCTTACTTGTGAAAGATCCAAGGCTATCCTTTCGATTTAGAAATGCCAACCCCTTATCTATACAGTTGGGAGAAGCCTGACTCCTAGACCTTCACCGCACCAACAATTAATTTTTGTCGATGCATCCTTGCAATACCATACCCTAAAGATAGGCATAGGCGTCCATGCCACTAAAAGCACTGGGACATGTCTAATGGGCTCCGGTGCATCCGGTTATGCAACCTGAGCCCTCCAGGCAGAAGTCAAGGGTATCATCCACGCCATGAATATATGTGTACAAAGAAATTGGAGCTTCCCTATCATCTTATGAGACTCATCCACGGAAATTGACATCCTACAAAAAGATAACACCCTTTCTTGCAAGCTTCATCCTTTGAGAAGAGAGTATTGTCACGCCCTCTCCTCTTTGTCAAACCTCTTCAACTTTCGTTTATCAACTGGAAGCATAATTTGGTGGTAGACAATATTATAAAACACTCCATGTATTCCTTTTCCTAGTGTTGTTTCTTTCATGTCAAGCCGGTCTGGCAAACTAAGGATATTAATATCCATCCCTCTTCTATTTGGCCCGGTATAGAGAATGGGATGAATAATATTTAAACTCTATGTTTTCTTTAAAAATGGACAAAAAAGTAACTATGATGATAAAAAAGTAACTATACAACTAAAACGGTAAATTTGGGAAGAATACACATCATATATATATATATATATATATATATATATATATATATATATATATATATATATATATATATATATATAATTGTATTTTTGAATCTTTTGTTGCAAATGTAAGTATCTATGCATGAAAAGTGAAAAGTAATAGTTTGTAAGGTAAAGTAACCCTCTACATGTGTAAAGTAAGAAACTCCAAAAAAAGAAACCATAATAGGGGGCGGGTAGCTACCCGCGTGGGTATTAAATGCATGCCCAAATATGTATGTGTATTTGTGTGTGTGTGTATATATATATATATTATTTTTTTGTCAGATTTTTTTATTCAAATATGGTCTAAGTTTTGTTTGTTATACTCATAAAATTTGTATATTATTCTTGGAAAGGAAAAAAAGCAAGAGGAACATGATTTAAAAAAAACATTCAAGTATAATTCTGAGTAATTGTGCACCCTGTGATACTAGGAAGTTAAAGTTCAGTCTGTTGTATTCAACAATCACTAGTTTAGTTGTATATTATGATGGGAAGAAGGATAACACTATGGTGATGATATTTTATCTGATATTATCTAGTTGTATTTTTTCTTCTTTTAATCAAGTACAGTCACGTTGATGTGCAATCGTCTAAATAGTTACATTCTTTTTGAATTTTCTTCCTTTTCTGTTTCATATTTTTGTTTTCAATTAATTTTTTGGAGTGGTAGTTGTCGATGTGGGCAATCACTTTTGCTTCCCTTGTAACCTATACCATGCATATTTGTGATGGGGCACTATAGGAAACACATTCGTGGAGCCATTTCCTTCATGATGAGGCATGGTTGCCACTATGACCTAGTGAAAAGGAATCACGATGATATGGTTCAATTCCATACTGGAGTTGAACATGCAATACTTTATATGCACACAATTATTTGTGAATTTCTGTCAATCGTTTACCCTCAATTTATTAAAGGTTTAACTTCCTCTACTTATATACCTAAAAAAATCCCACTTAAAGTTGATTGCATGAAACTTAGTCACGTAATGTGAGATTGTACATATTACTCAAAAGGGTGAAGCATCATGTTACAAAGGCATTCCATTTGATATTAGAGGATATATATGCTCCTTTGATGTCAAGGTTGATAATAATCACAAGAGTACATTAACTTAAGATATGGTTTTCAGGGAAGTCCATTAGAAACCCATCTTAATAAAAAATATACATTGTTTTTAAGAGGATGTGCTAAAAATACACATGATAATATAAAAATTGCACAAACATGTATAGAACAACATAAAAATAAAAAATTATTACAATGGGTACAAAAAATACACATAAAAAATAACATGTGATGTACTATTGTCTAAAACAAACATAGTAATACAAAAGATTTAGTTAGGATGGTTGTTAATATTAATAAAGACACATATTAAAGGGGCTATGAAGATCACAAATCTTTGCAAATTGAGATGTGTACTCAAAACAAGTAGAAATCAAAATTGTACAAACAACAAAAAATCTGTAGACAAAAAATATACTAGAAACTAAATCATTTATTTTGACATACAACAATGCACTGAAACCAAAAATACTATAGAAAAAAAATGCTATGTTGTAGATGTGGGGATGATTTGTACCTAGGAATGAATATCACCTTGGCTACACCTAGAGATTTGACTATTGTTCTTGTCTTCTGTAGGTGGAGCTAGTGGCAATAGAAAAAGCTTTAGAAAGAGGTGACAATGACAAGAATCCACTGGAGTACACCATGCTAACAAGAATGACTAAAAAAGAGTTCACAATTAGACTAGGACATACATTTAGATATTGTGTTGTGAATTGTGACTTCCTTTGAGGATACTTCAACTTAGCAACAATATTTAAATCAAAAATACATTAGGAATGATGATGTTATTCTTTAGACAATTGAAATTTTGGCGTTGGCTTTAGGCCATCGATCAAGCTTGATCTGGGTTTGTGTCTTGCTATAAGAATTAGAACCAAAGGCATGTAAAGGGAAAATCACAACAACAATCAACACCAACATAAGAGTGAAATTTTGATCCAACAACAATTTAAAAGGCAATGAAAGGGACTACATGTGGAAAATCATTCAACATCATCAAAAATTAACTACATCATTTGGGAATATCTTTAGATTGATGATCTTGTGGAGTGCTATTTTTTAATGTGGGGAAGACCTTTATTTTACATTATGACCTATAACATGTTGGTGGGTGAGGAGAGAGTAAAAGAAACACTCTCGTGGAGTTGTTTCCTTCATGAGGATGCCTAATTTCTACTACTATCTTGTACCTACAATTTATTATGTTATCAATATAACATTACAAGATTTTTTCTGAAAATGTCTCCCCCAACTTTTTAGCTTGTACCGGTGACTTCTACACCTAACAAATTCATCCTAAAGTAAGCTTCTTGTATCTTATACATCATCATGTGGTGTTCCAAATGAGTATGAAAAGGCCTAAAATATAATGGTCTTCTATTCGAGACAAATTCCCCATCACACAACAATTAGCAATCATAACGGAAGACTGTAGCCAACTAGTTCAACATTGAAACGCAATCTATAAATGTTCAAATTCATGACAATCTATACACCAATTAACCTACAGAATGAAGTTGTATGTTTTGTAAGTATCAATAAGATCTTTATGTCATAAATAAAGAGACACAATCTACAAAAAGCAATTGTATGGTCTGTAAAATAACATTAAGAATTAATAAGAGTAAATCTAAAAACATCAATGGGGTTCCATAAATCTTGATTGTCATCCATTCTAAGGAATAAATAGAACCTACAATAACTAACCCAATGAACATCAAATACTTAGCTCATGAAGGAAACTCCACATAATTATTATTTCATCATTTTTACATCATACTAGTTGTCAAACACTATCATCAAGCATGAACACCAACAACTACTATTCCATCAAACACTACAAATGTACAAATTTGCATAGGAAATTTGAAACTAAATTAGATAAAATACACAAGCGGGTTGCCAAAATACAAAAGTGGGTACACACAATTCTCCATGGTGTATATAATTTGTTAGAATATCTATGTATGCATAATAATACATATCATTACTCAAAATACATGAAGTCCACAGTATTAAACATAAAAATGCACAAAATACTACATAGTATTACTCAAAATCATACATAGCGATACTAAAAATACACGATGATACACAAATTTCAACATGAAATTACAAAAAATTCAACACAAAATCATACAAAGTATTAGGGTGTGTACAATTTTTTTTTAATGAGTAATGGAAAACCATGAGATACAATAACAACTAGTACCACTCACATCTCTCAAAGAGGGAAATAAGATTGTTATGAAGATGTGACCAAGCACATTAACAAAATCTTACATAGTATTACATAAAACATATGAGGATACTCTAAATTAGTACAAAAGCACAAAAGAAAATTCTTTTTTTTTGTGAACTCCAGAGCTTAAGTTTTATTCATCATGTGCTCTAGAACATGCCAAAGAATAGAGAGGTTTACATCTAGTTCATACTCCAACCAGGCCGGCCTATTACAACTAGAAGAAAGGAAAGTGTGGGTAGATAAAGCTATTTTTGCAAGTTTGTCGGCTGCCTTGTTGAGGTCCCTAGGGACGTACATTACCATTAAATGTTCAAGGCTAGCTTTGTTGACATGAAATTTCCTCCAAAGATGTTGGAGACTCGGTGAGTTGCAGACTGTTTGGCTTACTAGCTTCACCGAAGAGGTAGAGTCAGTGAGAATAATGGCCGTCCTAATGTTGTTGTTCGTACATATAGTAGATGCAGTAACCACTGCCATTAGCTCAGCTTGTAGTGGTGAGGTGGCATGTACAAGAATACCTTCAAGTCTGCGGAATTTGCCATGGTTTGTGACGGCATGAATGCCTATGCCGGCTTCTAGAGTTTGGGCATGAAAAGCTGCATCAACGAAGATGATATGGTCGACCTCAGGGGGTCTACTGAAGCTTATAGCTGGTGCCGGTGTGACCTCATTGCTGGCCTCCATGGCATGGATGATGGTCCTCGTTCGTTCTTGAATGAAAGTGCTCTGGACTTGTGCATTTGGAGTTTTGCGCTCGTGAATGAAAGAGTTCCTCGACAAAAAAAAATTCTTTATAGTATTGCACGATATATATAAGCGGGTAATAGTTTTGGATAATTCTAACATTTGCATACATAAAATCATATGTAACAATACTCAAAATATATGTAGTAAACATAATGTTAAGACTAAATACACCAAATTCGCAAATTGTTAGGGTATGTACATTACAGACATTTCATTGAGATTGGACGACCTCAGGCTATAATTATTATTGGCATCAACGACATGCATAACATCATGCGAGAGGAATACCATCATAGTGTCAACAAGAGGGTAGAGAAAATCACACATAGATGCTCACACTTTTTTAGAATATGTGATCATACAAAATTCAAACTAGAAGTACTCAAAATTATACATGGGAACATAGGAATACACGAAATTCTCTTTAAGAGTACACTTATTGTAAGGATATGTAAACAGAAACATTATGATCTCAAAATTAAATATTTTTCATTAAATAACGTCCATATTTGTGTGCAAGAACAATATTGTCAAAATGTAAACAAGCAATTACATTAAATTGTACATGGCGGTACACTATTTTTTAAAAATATGTAAAAAGTAGCACCAAAAGCCATAAGGCAACATATATTCTACATTGAAGTACGCAAAACTATACACACAAAAGTTGATACATGAACTACACACGTGCACAATTTTTGTTACGGTATGTACTCAACAAAACATCTTATAGAAAACGGACGACCTTGGGCTATAATTATTTGTTGGAATGAATGATGGTCGTGGACCATGTGCAAGAAGATTATTGTCCAAACATGAAAAAGCACGTACAAAAAACCATAAATAGGATTACATAAAATGTTATTATGGGCACACAAAATAATACATATTAGTATTTAAAAGCCATGAATACATATATAATTTAACAAATAAATAGACAAAATTTTACATAGGAGCACAATACTAACATAGGTGGGTACACAAAATTTCAAATATGAAAATACAAATTATGTTGGGTTCACAAAAAGCATACTTGCATGTATCGAATACATAAGATACACATAATTCATGCACAAATTATATCAAAATTGTACATCAAACATATGATAACGAAAGCACTCCAGATAGAATAATTGTTGATATCAATTGTCATAATACAAATTTTCATGTTTTTATACACAAAATTATGTGAGATTCATATATATTCACAAGATGTTTAGTCCTAATTTGATGTTTTATCATACATATATTGATTATTTTGACCTAGATAGTGTGAATGGAAACCCAAATTGGGTTGGAAAGATGATTGATAGATGTTGCAAATTATTTGGGCACTTATGAAGCTGTGTTATCCATTTAATAGTCTCAATAAAGTCAAGTGGTCAGTTGATGAGCTCTAAGGTACATTAGGATCACAAAAATATTTGTTAATTTGTTTGATAAACTTTTAAAGGTTATTTGACATGAAGTCAAGAAGTATACACCTATATATAATGATATTTAAATAATGTTTTAAATGAATATATAATGGAGTTTCAATATAAAACTTGAGTGGAAGATAGATTACATGTTGCTGAACTAACGGTTGAATTTTCATCAGATTTTGATGATCCAATTTAGAGATATTGAGCCTTATATAGTCTTCTGATGATTAAAGTATGATTGAACAATATGAATTTTTGGATCATGATATGTCATTAGACATAGGTGATTGGTTCTTTTACCCTACCACATGACCTCATTTTGGGTGGATTTAGATTAGTGTAACATGGAGGTTTGATAGTTGTTTGATGAACCTCAACCATCCAGACCTCATCTTCAACCTCCAATCACTATGAGGGTGAAGGAGGATCAGGCCACCAAACACTCCCAATAATAGCATGGAGGCCTCAGATGAGTGTGTAGTTTAGTAAAGAAATTAGACTTGGTCCACCAACACCTACCTAAAAATCCCATGTTGGGGCATTAGAGTGAGGAAGTAGTGAGATCGAACCCCACCGCTCCTCACACCTCTGTATTATAATTGTTAAATGATGGTCAGGGAGGGTGGAATGAAGGAGAGGTGTTCAAGGAGATTGGATGGAGCAAAATGATCTTCAAGTGTAGGATGATTCAAAAACTCATCTTTTTGCGATGTTTGAAGGAGTTTTAGTAGCTGCCCATATCCATTTTAATAAAGGAATATCAGAGTTGGTTGGTAGTAGAGCTAATGTTGAGGGATCTTGATGTAGTGGGTGAGTTTGTGGTGGACCCTTATTACTCTAGATGCATCATAAGGGAAGATGTGGTGCACATTGATTGCCTGGCTCTTCCTCCACCCACTGCAGAGCTAAGATACAGTGGCACATCCTCAATGTCAAGATTTTGGGATCACTAAGGAATATTAGGAGTATGGAGCTTTGTGGAGCAACACTAAGAGTTTTATGGTGTCATCTTAAAACAAAAAGACAGGAATAAGATGAGTGCATTATCAGTGGAACACATCCCTTGTGGCGGCACACACATGAGGGGAAGAACAAAGCTTTGTGCATCTAGTCCATGTGGTTGGGGCACATGAGGAGAGGGGAAGAGGTCGAT